>VZRO01002819.1:180734-205965 GCA_013397915.1 Daphoenositta chrysoptera | reverse complement strand
GCCAGACAGCCAGTGTCCCGGCAAGCCAGTTTTCCAGACCAACCGTCTGACGTCCTGCTAACTGTACCGTGCTGCCAGCCAGGACAGTAGTTGTCTCCCAGAAGATACTGTCCTTTCTTTAGCAATTAAAATTGAATGGCTTTGCAATATGTAAAAACCCCTAGGGTATTAATCAAAATGTCACTTAATTGCATATTTAGCTCACATGCTTTCTTACAGTTAGTATTATCAATTTGCTCTGGTTACTTACAGCATATATTTAATCCCATAGAGTGCTCTGATATTATCGACTGGGCCTCAGTTTGCAAACTGCAATATATACATACACACAGAGGTAGCATTACAGCAGAACAATCTGTGAAAATTATATAGGTTCCTAGACATTTTTCTATGAGAGCAAATAAAAAGTAGCAAGCATTAATGCCCTGCATGTTTTAAGTCTGTCTAAATAACCACATTCTTTTAGGGGACAGGAAGTGAATTTCCAGAAAGGCAGGATCTCTCGCATCTTGCTCATCGGGGAAGAAAGGACAGAAAGGTTAACTTGGCTGAGGTTCTCAGATGAGCTGCCTAAATGCCATAAGGCACTGTTAGTTAGCCTCTGTAATCCAAAAATAAGTGAAGTAAACCAGAAGCCAGGCCTCTAACAACCCGGCAGTATGAAGGAAAAAGCAGACAGGAGAGTTCTTCTATCACACCATCATCAGCTCAATGTCTCTAAAGTACAGCAGAAGTTTTAATCCAGACTAATGCTTATATACAGATCTCACATGNGTGTCCATCAGCAATCCTTTTGCAATTCCCATCCAGCTGGGCTTCTAATTTATTTTTTATCTGTGAGACAGAACATCGATTTTATGAGAGTGGGCTAGAAAGAAGGATGCATATTCTAACAGATTCAAGCTATGATTCAGTGCAAAATCTGGTGAGATACTCCAGTACAAGCCAAGGACAGACACCAGAATTCAAGACAATGTGCAAGAAAAGTGCATTTTCCCCTTCCAAGGTGTCAGTGGAAGTCTAAAACCATTTATGTTAAATGTGCAAAACAAGCTAAAACAAATATCTATCAAGCTTGAGTATTTTTTTAAAAGTAAAGTTTCACACTTGACATGCAGATTCTCTTAATTTGTTACCTATAGTTTTCAGAGCTAATACCACTGTTGCACAAGTTTTTAATGTCAGGCCCACACCGCCAGACAAAATACTTGTGTTCTAAGTAAAGCGAGTCCTAGGACAAATTCAGGAATCTTTTCAAATTATTGTTATCTGCAAAGGAATTATTTTTTTTCAGAAAAAGAAATCTAAAAAAAATACTCTTTTAATTTTAAAATACTCTGCTGTCAGTTCGCAGTAAGAATTGGGCATGGTAATTCCAGAAGTTAGGAAATTACCTTTTGGTGTGGGTTTTTTCTCCCCCAAGATGTGTTCAACTTGAAAGCTAACGTTTCTAAACTTGTGGTCCCTTTTCATCATCTCAGAGAAGAAGCAAACAATTCCAAGTAAACCAAACTGAATAACATATGATTCAAGGAAAAAATTTTATTTTAGGGCTAAGAAGTTGATAATAAATAAAGGAATATAATAATGTAATAACAGATGTTCTCATGCACTTAACACATACAGTAATGCTGGCTTACACTGCTGTTTGGACAAATTAAGAAGAGGTATTTGGCAATATTATAAGTTTGAATAGTTTAAAGATTATAGAACAAGAATTTATTTCTGCTGTTTTTACATTTCTTTTATACAAGTTCAAATAAATATTAATATATCTATTTTTCCTCAGATTTTCTGTTCACTTTTAACATGCCCAATAACTAAGCCACAGTAATATACAACTGCCAAGAAAGAGTATTGAAGAATTATACTTATTCCTAAAAATGTATAATATTTATGTCACATTGTGCAAGCTCTTTAGGTAAAATTAGATTTTAGGAAAAACTGCAGAAAATTTTAACTCATTAAAACATATCCAGTGCAAAGGCCAGTTTAGTCCACACATTATGGTACTGTAATGTAAGCTAATATAATTTAAATAATAAAAAATGACTATACGATTCTGAGAAAGCGGAATATGTTTCATGTTTTAAAGATCTGACATCTAATATGCAGATTCTGCAATATCAGAATTTTTCAAATCTTCCAAGAGATGGCAAAATAATGGTAAGACTTTAAAAGTAGGCTTTTTTTTAGGATAATTCACATTAACAGTACTACAGTGCCCAGAAAAGACAAACTATTATAATAGAAATCAATCTGATTAAAAAATTAAATATTCCAATTAACACTGAAAAAGTGTTTGTAATCATTATTTACAATTCATCAATGATACCAGTGTATAACTCCACACAGTCAAAGTATACCACTCCCTAAGCAAATTCCAATTCCGTATCCCCATCTGAGGATCCCACGGCCGGATGTTGTTCACGGACAACACATCAGTTTAGGGAAGGAGATCGGTCTGTGCTCCAGAGCAGTTCTATGTACGGCCACTTGGTCTGCAAGCAGCGTTTCACGGGGGTGTCGTCCGTCTGCAGCATTGGTTCTTCAAAGCCCGTAACAACTGCTGTGCCTTCTACATACATGACCTGTGAAAGTAAACTCAACTCTGTCAGCCTGTTCAAAAACTGTAAGATGAGTTGATTATTTTCACCAGGTTAGGAGAGGATTTATTATGATGCACATCAAATCTGTGAAGTTTTACATAATTATTTTCTTAATGAAATGGTTGTATGAAACCGAAAAACCCTAATGTTTGAATGCTTCTGCCAACATTTTGGGGTATGAAACTGCTGGAGATTTCACAGGAGTAATTTTAAGGACTTAACTACAAGCTAGTCCAAAGACTGAGTAGGTATATTTTCTGGAAGAATCTTCTTACTTGAAGTTATTCTTGTTCCTTATGTCTCTTAATACCTTACAACCTTTTACTCTAAATACTCCTTCAGGAACTTAGAATCAGTCATATTTGTGTCTGGTATACCCCTTTTTTCAAGAACGCTGAAAATGAAACAGGTCATCTTTGTCTCCTCAGTAAATGGCTCAAAAAAATACTGATTTTTTGATGCAAGCCCAGACTGCTAAAAATTTCATGAAAAATTCTTAACACCTTAGTTTAGATGTAGAGTTACTTCTAAAAGTTGCATTTTGTATATGTTAAATTTCCACTGTACCTTACAGTTCAGACCCCCATTTTGACGGGTAGCTGTGAGAAGTGCTCTTTTCAAAATGCAGAGTTTCAGAGACATGGTCTGGCCAAGCAATGCAGTACAGTAGCTCAAATACAATCAGGAGCACAAAGCACTTTCCAATTCCAAATATATAATTTTGAAAGAAAATTATCAAAATAACAGCTTTGTAAAACATCTGTTTCAAGTTAAGAGTATTCTACCGGTAACTATATTCAGTTTTGCATAGTTACCGTTATTAGGGCTTAGATGTAGCTCTTACCTTTTCGTTATAATTAGATTGCTTCAGTCCATTGTAATGGTAAACAGTGAATGACTCTGAAACCCTGGAGTCCTAGTAGAAAGAAGACAGTTAATTTCATATGGCATATACTGTGCCTTGAGTCTCTTCTCTTTACAACTCGACAGATTCATTCAACCAGGAAGACTCAAGGAAACTTAAAAAGTACCATTTCTTTTAGGTGACAAAATATTCATTTTTCCTTTCTTATCAGAAATAAAAAAAACCAGATGTCAGTAAATTAACGACTAATGCCCCCAAGAGCATGTTACGATTTTCTGTGTTCACCTGGACACTTTGAACTGCAACTTCAGAACTAACCACTTAGAAGCTGTCCTAGTTTTTAATATCAGACACCTTATGCAGTAGTCACATGCATGCCTATTTATGACTGTTTGGATGCCACAAAGTCTTTTACTAAGGACCAGATCCAATCTCTGGCCCTCCATCTGAGAGCTGAAAAGCTAATATACTCCCATGCCTAAGTAAACTAATTTTGAAGACACCGGTTCTGCCAAGGTCTAATAGCAGAAGTACTGGCTCTTGTTGACCTTCGCTGTTCCAGGTGTTTAAATACTTTAGTCCTAAGAGGACCGAAAGCTTTGGATTTCACTGAACCAGAAAACACAAATCTGGTGTAGTATCAGCTCTTTTATGCCTACCGGACCGGGCTCCAAACAAAAAAGCTTATCCCTTTTTTGAGCACATGGCTCAAAGGCTGGAACGAGAATTTAACTGCTCAGGTTACAGTGCAAACACATTACAAAAACCCTCATTCATTTTTTCTACTCTTGAATGATTCACAACTCTATCTCTCTATAGGTCTCTCACAGCCATCCAGGCTATTCAGTGGAGGGACGGTGGTGAAAAGGAAGGTAAGTGGTAACTCTGCTTACAGAAGTTGCTTCATAGAGATAAATAAAATTAAGCTTTGCTGGGAGGAAAGAGGACACATTCATTTCAGGAAGTTACACTCACCCAAAAAGAAAAAAAAAAATGCTGCTTTCCACTTCCTGTCCCATGGAAGTTAAGAATTTTGTGCAGCTATTGTTTCCAAAAAAAAAAAGGGGTAGCAGGGAATTCAGGAATTCCCCTCTCCACGTGACTGCCCAAAGCAGTAAAGACTCAGGCTAAATAGCTTTGAATAATTGTTTTTCCAAGCCAGCAGCTTTCAGAAGGAAAGCTGAGATACATTCCTACTTTTGAGGTGGAGCTGAGTACTTTCTAGGAGAGTAAGAATAGAGGTTTGAATACCCTCAGTAAAGAAGGAATCAAATCTGGATCTCCCAAGCCCTAGCTACATGTTCAAATATTAACATCAACAATTCCAACCATCACTGCTATCTGCTATTTCTTCAAAGTATTTGAAAGAAAGACATTAATCTTCATTTCTGCAGAATTTCACTTTCAGAAAGAATTCTGAGCAAGGTGTCAGTATGGGTAAGAGCTACTGCTACCTGATTGACAGAGTACAGACAGACTGAAAAAATGGATACAGGTGGGTTCCAGTCCAAAACATGCTGATTGCTCAAATACCACCCATATGGCAGTAACAATTCCCATGTTTTGTACTGGAGCCAGCGAAGGTTTAACAGGACTGGCAAAACTGAGTGGAGGGGAATCACATGTAGCAGGGAACTAGCATTTGACAGACAGGCATTGACTCACGGGTCCAACTTTAGAGCAGGCAAAGAGTTCCTCCACCAAAGTGACCAAGGCAGGGTTCTGCCCATGACTGCACTATGCTTCCCTTCTTCAGTCAACGATGCCCTTGCAACAGGAAAGAGAGGCAGCAGCCCCATACAATGGCTCTTTTCTCCCCCAGCTATCTATGGCCCATGGTATCGGACAGTTTAGACACAGCCAATTATAGAGGATGTTCTTTGGCTTTCTGAAATTCAGTCTAAGTATCTGGGGCGTAAAATGAAGCAGTGGAGTCTTCCAGATTTGCAAATGTAATACAATTCTAAGAAATAAATTATATTCAATTATGCATATATTTCCACTTCTGTATAAACAAATGAAAGGAAGAAGAAACAAAAATACAATGCGGATATAATTCTAGAAGTCCAGAGAAAATGAACACTAACTCTTCTTTTTCTTTCCTCTAGATGATGAAAGCCTCTGAATGATATATTTAGTCCCCACCATCTTTGGCAGTGCAATTCTAGTGTCTTCTGACTGACCAGAATGTTTCATAGTACAGAATACTATACCCAGTGCTGCACAATCCTTAACAAAATGTATCTTACTGAAAGCACTTAAAACACAGCAGTTCCACATTTCCTTGACTGTAAAAATTAGGCCACATAGTTTCAGTGACATATTAAGCTAAAAAGCATTTAAAGATGTCTTCCTCTCAGCCCTTCTCCTGATTCCACCAGCCTATCCCTCTATCCCCAGGTAAACTTGCTATCTTTTGCCAATACAAGCATGTGCATGGCCACAGAACAAGCCCCCACACACACGCAAAGAGAGCTCTTACCCAGACCAGCTCCCTGTTCTGGTTTACCATGTATCTGTTTAAAGAGGCTCCTGGTGGCAGGGAGGCAGTGTGAGGGCAGGAAAATGGGATCCAAAGCAAAGGGAAAAGAGGACAGCAGTGCTAGGTTAACACCTGCCTCTCAGTAGGTGAGAAGTGAAGTCTTAAAGAATATATGAGACAGACTGAGAGTTTGAAAATAATTTTCCAATACCCTAACTTCCACATATGTTAAACCTATGTCTACCATGACTTTTAGTTAAAACTGTCAAAAATTTTTTATTATAAAGAAATGCACATAAAAATAGTTTTAAATATGTTTGCAACCTTTTCCCATTTGCTGGCAATATTTTTAATATTGATAAAATCAGTATGGTCATTTATTCTAAGAAAAACCAAACTCAGATGAACTTTCTGAGTAAGGAAACAATTCAATGTCATATGCAAAATGATTGTATATTTCCTAAAGTTAAATTTAGAACTTGTTGCTACAATGGAGTTTCCTTCCAGTGTAAGACTGACAAAATCATGGACACGTTATAAAAAACAGAAGTCTACCATTTGTGTGGAATAGAGAAGTTATCTGCTGATCAGCTGAGTTGAATGAATGCAATACTTATTAAAAATTACTCTTGTGATATTGATGAAAGTTTTTAATCAATCTCAAAGCCGAGCAGAATAGACAATGCTCTGCAGCAATAAAGCTATATTGATTACCTGCTCAGGGAAAAATTCTTGCAGAAAGGGACCCAGTAGTATGATGCCCAGTCCTTCTGGGTCTAATTTGGTCTTCATGAGGTTTACACTAAGATAAAAACATTGAATATAAAAGTATAAATGAGTAAGACACTTTTATTCTTGCATGACTAAGTTATGCTGTGCTACCACAGTACTGACTGCCAAGTACAGCAATACTATTCTATTTTTAATCGTAAGTGACAACTGCACCAGAATAGCATGCAAGTTGCCAAAACATGGTTATTTTTAAATAAAAGTAATCTAGTATTTTAAATTAAATAAGTGATAATTCTGAAGGACCACCATATTTGGTAAAATAATTTGAAACCCATATAATCTAAAACCAGGTTTACACCCCAAAAGGCATTTTGCTGTCTTGTAAGCATTCTTTAAAGATACAAAAAACAGCCATCTTTCAAATATAGCTCTGTCACTGCCAAACAACCTGTTTTTAAACAGAGATTTGAAAACCTTCCAAGATTTTCCAAGTACGCTGAAATAAAATTAGATTTAACAAATACATTTCTTATTTACATCACGTACTTGGTATCAAAGAAGCCAGGACCTACAAACAATGGAAATACTAACAATACTAATCTGGAAGCCTTACTGCATGACTACGGTCTAATTTCAGGTCACTGCAAACCAAGGTCAATTTTAAGTCTATATATCTATTTAAGCAATATATTTCTACAGGCAGCAGATTGTATCTATTTGCATCTACCTAGCCCTCGGTTTTAGTTACAAGTTGTACCATACACAAGAAAGTCCTCATTGGGTCAAACCAACAGAGCATCTTGCCCAGTATCCTGGTTCTGACACTGGTCAGTAGTGGATGCTTACGATAGAGTACAACAGGGCAAACACACATCCTTAGTTTACCCTCCCCATTTCCAGCAGTCTGCTGCTCAAAGACATCTTCAGTGACAGGCAGTATCTAAAACACAAAGATACATATTTTTCTTTCCATGCATGTGCCTAATGGGCTTTGAACCCCTATATACTTCTGGATCTTAATAAACTCCACTCAAAAAATTCAAAATAAAATACGGATTCTGGGAATAAGTGTCTTCTCTATTTTGAACCTGTCACCTGATAATTCGGTTTGATGACATCTCATTTTTGTATTGTGTGAAGCAATTAATAATCATTCCCTATTTACTGTGTCAATGGTTGTCTATCTTTTCCAGATCAAACAGTCCTAACCTACCTTTTCCTTGCACTAATGGCATTACGTATCTTTAATTAGCCTTGTTGCCTTTCTGACAGCTTTCTACAATATTCTTTTTCCAAGATGGAGTGAAACATCAGGCATTTATTCAATGACATAACTCCTATGAATCCCACTCCATATGTCTATCACTATCAGTTTAAATCTAGAGATGCTTCCTGACCAGTAATATCTAGTTCACAGACCAACATGTATGTGAAATCAGCTTTGCTTTATCCCCTGAGTGACCAATCTACGTTTACTGTACTGACACTTCCCTGTTCCTTTATCTTCTAGTAACTTCTGCTGCTCTTACTCATTGGGTTTTTTTAACATCTCAAACACATTTGTATCAGCAACAATCATACAAATCCCTACTATCAAATCCTTGCTGGTAAAATAACGGAATTCACAGACCTAATAAGAAGTCCTGTAAAATTCTTCTAATTATCTCCCTCCATTAGGAAAAAGTGACATTTTTATTCTTTGATCAATTCTTTATCTATAAAAAACGTTCCTTCCTATTCCATGTTTACACAAGAAATATTTATATGTGAATTTTCCCTAGACTGGCCTTCAAATCCTTTTCTAAGTGCTATTGTTCATTTCTCTCCTTCTCATTCTGATACTGTTTGGTACCAGCACAGTTCACAGTGGTAGGTAACCTAACATAGTTCAGCAATGTCATTCTGATGTTTCTTCAGGATGTTGGTTTTTTATTACTTCTTTTGACACTTCAGAATCTTAGTTACTCTGACCACCCATAAAAAGGCTAAAGTGCAGAACCTCTCAGTAATCTTCTCCAGTGCTGAGGAGAACTGCTCTCTACCACCCTCCCAGGTGAATATGAAGAACTGACTGCACTTTTCTAATTGACTTTGAGTACATTTTAACATTAGGAGTCATCTATCAGAACCACAAACCTCTTGCAAGCCGCTTGGCACTGATGGGTTCAGATGAATTCTATTAGTTTTTATAACTTTGTTGTTTAGTCTACAGAAGATTTTAACTCTGCTTTATATTGTATTTACATTTAACATTCCCTAAATCTAGATTCTTTCCTTTTTTTTTTTTTTTTCATGTAGGCACTATGTTTTCCTTTCAGAAGACACATTCTTAGCTTCTCAAAGATGCCTCTTTTACTATGCAGGCCTTTAGCCACCTGAAGTCTCTTCTGTTGGGTGCTGTGGGCAAAAGGTGTCACTTCCAAGGTCTTTTTGATTGTTGTACAGAAGCATTTTGTCCTTTTGGCTACCACTTATGTGTCTTCATCTTTAAGTAACTTCCTTTCTTGGTCCTAACATAGAACTAGTAGTAAATTATTTGGACTCTTTTTGTTTCTCCCTCAACACACAGAGGATATATTACGCTAATCTTAAAAGAGTGGCTCTGTTAAGGTCCTTGGAAGAAGAATTTTAAAATTCGTAACACTGACTGTGATATCCTATAAACTGTGCTAATTCATCATCTTTTAAAAAATTCACTACTCAAGTGAAACCACAACTGAGGATTTGCAAGATACTGGACTTCAATTCTTCTATTCTTCATTCTCACTGCTCTCAAGGTACAAAATTTTGGATATTTCAGTGGCTGTTTGAAACCTGCCCAAATTCTTGAAATGCTGCAACAGCGTTGCAAAAGCGTTGTGTTTGCAAACAGGTTATTTTTAAAATGCACTTAAAATCATGTTAATAAAATTAAGGCAAGGTATATACTCATTAAAGAAATACAAGAAGTGTTTAAAAATACAGAGCCACGTAAGTTTTTAAATACGGCCAGTGTAAAAAATTCAATCAATTAAGCAGGAGGGCAGATTTAATAAACTTGGATTGTGATATGTTTCAACTGAGGCTTTTTCCTTCCGCAAATCCCTAACACCTTTTGATGTTACTGGTACCACAGCAGAGCTACTGAACACGTGTGCTTGTGCTTCAGTGTCCTCAGTGCAAAACCTGGCACCTGAACTGAAGAGGTTATGGGTGCTGGGGTGATGGCCTTTGTACTGTTATGGCTGAGAGGTGTGTGGGGACAAAAGTCTCCACTATTGGTCAAATAGACAGAGAGCATAAAATGTTTTAAACAAGCTAAATCTAGATTGACAGATGTGCTCAAATTGGTGCCCAAAAGGGCATCAAATGGTTTTTAGAAACAGGCAAAACAAATGAGACAGGTGGGTTTTTAGATATGTTTACTAACAGAATAGAAAAATTTACTAAAAACACATGCAATGGCATTCAGTACTGGCTAAGCCACCTTGCTACCTCATGTCTGCTCTACAGAGTTTTCCCCTCTACAGTTCTAAAATTCTAATCAGGTCTTATCTTTATACATCCTGAGATTCTCAGAAACTTAAAGCTTTGGATTAGATCAGCACAAATTTAAATAGTACATTTGAGGCAAGGCCTTTAATTTTCCGTAAGAACAAATAAACAAAAAAACAAGCAAAAAAGCCTGCATGGAGTTTGAAATACATTATTTGTGCTTGTGTTCCACACTAAAAAGACAGAACATCTAGAACCAAAACAGAGTAGGTTCTCAAGATAACAGTATTAGGGAACGTATTTATTTAAGAGGAGATGATTTAAGACTGCATATTCCATGGTTTGATCATGGTTTGTCAATACAGCAGGTCTTCTGACTGGCTCTTCATACATCAATTTATATTTTATATGCTATGCACAATAAAATAGAACAGGACTATGCCACAAATGCCCTGAAAGCCAAGCAGCCAAATGGAAAAACCGATGAATGAAGAAAGAGGATTTCTGCAGATTTATTGAGACAGCAGAACAAAAAGGCAAAAGAAAGCTTCTCAGACCTATTAAATGATGGGTTTTTTCTTTCCCTTCCTTTGAAAAAAAATCTTTTGCAGAATTCACTACTTACTGTCATAATGTGAACGTGAGCCTTTTGTCTTGTACTTTCTTTTGGTTTGGGTATCTCTTTATTTCAATTTTCACTCCTATCCTCCAGGGAACAACTCAGTAAATTTCATTACACTTTAAACATTTGAAAGGACAGAAAATGGGCTCAATCACATTTCAGATGGCTGTGGTAAGTAAACTTGCAGTCTCCACAGTCATTCCAGTTTTGACTCAAACTAGACCAAATGTTTACAAGAGAGCAGAAGCATCTTCTGGAGCAGTAAAAATGTTCAAGCTTTCAGCTCTCCTTTCTGGGTTAAGCATTTAGTCACAAAACATGGTAAGTTTTGACACCAAAGGTTAACTGTTGTCACTTAGTATGAGTCTTGTCCGTCCATATTAGAGCTAAAGCATTTGAGTTTTAACTCTAGTCCTGGGAAATCAATGTGTCACTTCTGAAAATAAATGGCAATTATAGACACTACTAGGTCCTGAGTGCTGGTGGAAACAAAACTGCAACTGAAGCAGTTTCAGCTTCAAATTCTACAGAAAGATCCGGTGGTAATTGTCTCTGAATACCTCGATTGTTTGTTTAGCTCTTCTGTCACACAGTTTCACCTCCATTAATATATAGAAATATAATCCCAACCATCTCCTCAATATATAGTAATGCAGTAGGTCTGATGGGTTTTCTTGCTTCTAGTTATCACTACCAAAGTTAGAGACATCCTAATTTTAATTCCTCCCCTTTAATTTAGAGCTTAACATTTCAAAACAACATTCTGTGCCCAGAATGTTAACTAGGAAAAAAAATCCAAACAAGGAAAAAAAACTAAAACCAAAACCAACCCAAAACGGTAACAGATATGTGGTTAACTGAACCCAGAAAAAAAGCCTTAAATGATAATTAATGTGATTAATTGATACTTCTGCAGTATTTAAATTTTATTATACTTACTATTCAGGATCTGAAACAAGGTCCAGAGCCTTCATTACATCTTCTAGCAGAGTGTCAGGTATAAAACCATTATCTGAAGAAGTAGCAAAGCTTCTTGTGAGGAAAAGAAACAAAATGCTTTCCAGGAAAACAAATTTCACTCAAAAATACAAATACTACATATCTTTATCTGTAAAATTTGCAAGCAAATGGTGGGGTTCTAGAAGGAAAAGAGTTCTCAAATACTTCTCTCATGCTTGTGAAGAAAAGTTAAATACAGAAACTGGATTTATCACTCATATACTTAGAAGCTTAATACTTGCTGAGAATTCAATCTTTGTATAGAGTTCTCCACCAGGTACCTTGGGATAGTAATTGCACTGTTTTTCCTTTTTGATTAGTTAAAAAAGTACCTGAATGCTAGACATCCTTTGTTTTCCAAAACGTAAGAAAATTTTTTGTGTATGCTGCATACATTCAAGAACAAAATCTAATAGAGAATGAATCATATCAGATCAGTTGTTTTATGAAAATTTAATATAGCAGAAATAAATTTTATGTTAATTACAAAGAACATTACAAGGTTAAAAATCTTCTCTTTTAAAAACTGTTCTTCCTATTGCACAACTCCCCTTACTGCAGAATTCTCAGATACTTTCTTCATAGAATTACGGAGTGGTTTGGGCTGGAAGGGACCTTAAAGATCATCTAGCTCCAACCTGCCTGCCATGGGCAGGGAGACCTTTCAGTAGACCATGGTGCTCAATGTCACTTGTAGATTGACTCCTGGACTGAACATCTCTTAAGGACCAGGCATTTCATTCCTCTCTTAAAGAATACACTTCTATTAAAAAATATTATTTCAGCTGTACAAAGCTGTACAAAGTACAGCCCTTACCCTCAGGGTCGTATGTCTGGAAAACTCTTCTTGCTTGTTCTGAAGGCGCTTCAGGAGCAACAAGGGCCATGTCCTAAGGGGAGGGGGAAAAAAAACACAAAGAAAACTTCCAAAATATTCTTACTGCAGATACAGATTACTAAGAAAATATTCAGCCATACTACAGCCAGTTGGAACCTAAATTAACAAAAATTTCAATACAACAGAAGAAAAGGCAATTTGGCAATTTTGCTGACAGTGACATAAAACAATCAAGAAATGTGCTAAAGATTATTCCACAAACTTATAGACAAATTTTATGCAAGTCTTTTCATATGGATGTTGTGGCACAAACAGCTAATTGAAAACTATCATTCCAATCATTTGTACTCAAGAGCTCCAAGTGGGAAAGCACACAGAAGAAACTAATTTGGGAGGAGTCCCTTTGTACTGCTAATCTCTCCTGGTAAGAACAACTTGAAAATTGCTTGCTTTACCTACTGGGAATTTAAATGCTGGATTTTTATATTAATTCCGTATCATAATAATGTAATTTTAAGGATTCATACATATGACCTAATTGAAACAAACCCACTGTTTAATGGAAAAATTTCAACTGATTTTATAAATAAGTAAAACATTTACAAAAAACCAGTATTTTAACAGTGTATCTTCATGTTTATATATGTTCTAAAATCCTTTAAAGTACTGTCAGATAAAAAGACCATATCACCTCAACACAATTAGTTTCACGATGCCAAATAAAGTATGAAGTTGAGCAGTTGTTGAGCACATACCCTGTCATAATGGGTAACACATTATTACATAAGGTACATACATACGCTATGAAATTTTGTAGTATGTGATCCACTCTTAAATAATTTGGAATACAAAACATACTAAGCAGGGGTAATTTCATTATCACAGTGTATTACAGTAAACTAATGCAAATATTTCTCAGTTTAAAATCACTGATGCCATAGCATATGGAGCTTATTAACAAGATGATTAGTGATTTCAATATCCAGGATTTAACTCTGAAGAAGGGATATTTTAGTGGTAGTTTGTTATTAATGAATCAGCAGCTCACAAAGCCTGTGTATACAAGTGAGAACTCTTAAAATTTCCAATGGTATGGAAGGATATAACCCAAAGTAACTTCCAATGGCACATATAGTTTCAAATGTAAACTACATAGTTCTATTTTGGTTTATGAGTATGCACTTCCTTCCACACAATCTTAATGTAATCCAAGAATAAAGACTATCATTTGCGTTGTCCTCCCTACCCACAAATTATCTTGTTAATGTAGGACTTTCCACAGTTTCATGTGATGCAAAACAGATTTTTAAAAGCAAGTCTCCTGCAACTACCAACTATTTTTTTTGATAGTCCAATTGCAAATAGTGTGTATTTCTGTTAGCATTTTAATTTTCCAGGCCCTTAGCTTTTCAGATCATGTATGTGTATGTGGGAAGAACTTAGGGATTAAGTCACTGAATGTATTACCCAATACTGAAAAGTCTCTCTCTTTCAACAGAACTTTCAAATATGGTCAAGGCCCCAAATTGTTACATACTTTTTATTCACTAAATGTGACTTACTGATGCTCTAAGCAAGTAACTTCAGGTGGAAACTTAGAAAAGTCTGCCTTAGACAGATGACCAAAACACCCACCTCTCTTATCTGCAAAACAATCCAAACTTTTCATTGAGACTGTTGTTCTATAAAAAGTTTAAAATGCAAAATCCTTTATATACAAATCCCATCCAACCTCTAACTTATCATGTCATTAATTTCCAATATCCAGGCAACTTTAAAAGTTCAATTAGTTCATATATTTGTATCTAGGGGAAAAAAAATACCATAGCTCCTTCATACAATAAAGCTGAAAATGTGATAAACATCTAACAAAAACATATTTCCGCTGCTCAAGCTGATATTTCACCATATGTGCCAAAATATATTCCCCACCCCAGCCTTATGAATTGTATTTTGATGTAACCCATGCATTGAAAGTTCCATATAAGGGAATCCCATAAACAGTTAATTACAATAATTATTTCCAATACTAAGTACAACATGTCCCAAAAATCATGTTTCACTCATTGGCTCTTGTGATACACAAACAAGTCATTTTATATTACTTTGAAAAGTTATTCTCATCAGTAGTACCAGTTATTTTAAGATCCCATGTTTAGCCTCAGAGGCAAAAAATATTCTTCGTAAGTTTTAATGAAAACATTCCAGAAGTTCTCATTCTACAAATCAAAAGTAGAACATAATGGCTAAGTCACATTGAAATCCTGGCTATGAATTTTTCCAAAGATCACATCCGCAAAGACCCATTGCCCTGAAAAATGAAATTGGCTTGCACATGAACTGCTGTATGGTTGTACACTATCACTACTGAGTGATATGGGGAAGAATTACATATTGTAATACTAACTTCCTTCTTCAGAATTTACCTAGAAACAATATAGAAACACTGATTATTTATCAACTTTTTAACTTGATGTAACTTAATTGCATCTAGAGAACTGAAGTTTATTTAATCCAGTCGTGTATTACAGAGGAAAGTATGTATTTTTCAATGCTATAATCAGTGGCTTTCAAGGCATCAACTTTTCCAAAATGGCTTCCTAAAAAAACAAGGTTGATGGGATCTCTGAAACTGATTCCCACCCCTCTAGCTGACTTCCAAATCCCTCATCCAATTTCAATTTCGCAGAGAAAACAGAAGTCTCACAACTGGTTGTTGAAACTGGATGCCAGGCAGAGCATCTCAGTGAGGAGCTGGTTCAAAAAGAAATTTGATTTTATGTGTCAGCGAGGTTCCTTTGGAGATTATCTTTTGAAAGAGAAAAGACACTTCACACAATCCTCTTGACGTACTGTGTAACTGTATCATTGTAATTCGGACACAAGTCTTTCACACATGACCAGAATGCATTTCAAATTGTAGAGTGCTCTGAAACAAGAATGTACAACTTCAGTTCCTCCTGTGTCTGTAATCATTCATTTGCAATGAATCTCCACATCCACTACTGTATGTATCCCAGAGGACACAGAGAATGTTCTTCTTCAAAAGGTGAAGGGATACTGCTACCAAAGCCGGAACTGAAATGTTCTTTACAGCCTAAGATATAACAACTCACTTAACTGAGAGAGAATAGACTTGAATGCAGCTTTCTTTGGAGGCAAGGAGCAGAAATGCCATATGCATCAGCACACATACAAATAAGGTTGTGTGTCCTAAGGCATCAGACAGTTTTACTCATAGGGACTGGCTAGCAAGTAAACCAAAAAGTAGAATTTAACGGCTGGTACCAGACAAAAAGCAGGAAAGCTATCATCACTACAGCAGCAAAAATAAGCTCAAAGTCTTAGAGTGATAAAAAAATCCAGTTGTTGATTCTCATTAAGATGAAGAAGGCTCAACAGAATTTTGGTATTGCTTGAAATGAAATACAAACTTTTTTTGTAGGTTTTCCTAGGAGCTATTTATAAAACCAAGGAAAAGAGAGTCCTTAAGATGTAAAATGGGAGGCCATTATTACCATCATACAAAGAACTGAACAGTTACAGAGAGGTCACAGATCTTGTTTCCTCTTGGGCACTACTAAAGCAGTATTGAGACTGCTGAGGTATGAAGTTACTGGTTCTAAAAATACTCTAAAAATACTAAATCTACTGTCAATTTAGGCAGGCTATTGTGAAGGGCCTGTCTGAAAAGCAACAGAGAACTATGCTGTGGTAACAAAGCAAGTAAAATCCTAGAGCCCTTACCTGCAAAGTCCATCCTAAAGCATTTGATGTTATTGACATAAATGTAGTTTAAAAGATTATGAGTCTGGCTCTGAACAGATGGATGGCCAATCAAGACTAGTTCAAGATTCCCATTTGTGTTCAGGGACATCATCTGCACCAGTAGTTCGCATGGGGCACTGCCCCTGGTTGTTGCAGTGATGGCAGTGCCCTGCATAGACTGCTTACAATGATTTTCTTGTGCTGGCCAATGCAATGTGAGATTGCTCTGCAACATATTATCTTCTGAGAGAAGGCATTAAAAATGCCAAACAACTGGAACATACCCAAAGAATACACGAAGCTGTGTAAGATTTTTCCCATTGCGAGCTGTATATGGAAAAACTGAAGGAAAGATCCTTGACTTATCTGTCACTATACAAGAGCCCTACAGCCACAACTATTTCCACTTCAGAATGGCAGGTGTCAAAGATCATATACTGTGTCCTCCTAAGCCTTCAAGAGGGGCTGTGAGTCTATCTGGGATTCAGAAAATGCCAAAATACTTTTCTTGAATAAGAGAAGAAAAAGACACCATAGGAAGAATGTCACCCCCAAAGTAGCTGAGCTCTTATCAGGGGTCAGAAAATAAAATATAAACCTTGTAGTTTAGACCAGGAAAAGACAACAGTTTATCTGAAATGGTTCATCAAGGGATAGTGGTGGTGGTGGAGGAGGAATATTTACAGCAAGCAATTTGTTGCAACAAGGTGGCTAAAAGGCAGCAAACTGGCTCTAGCTGCACACTGCTTTGCAGAAGTGAAAGGACTGCATTTACTCTACAGTACCTGCAGTACCTTGCTGAGAACAGAAGAGAGTTCTCAATAGGGAAGGATGAAAAGCTACATTTGGACTACTTCAAATTCTTTTTACCTTCAGCCATACTACCAGACAGAAAAGAGAGCTTACTTGATCCAAGGGAGAGGTGAGGCTGTGGAGGAAAAGCAAACAAAAACCAAAGAGGAAAATCTTCCTTTTTGAAGGAAGAAAAAATTCTTCCTTCAAAGAGGAAGAATTAACAACAGAAATCTGAGGACCCTGTCAGCCTATTCATCTGGAAAGTGGGGCTTTTAACATACACTGAAGTAAGCTATAGAAACCACAATATATCCTCCATTCCTGTGGGAGAGGATGGTTTAATAAGATAGCCAACAAAAAAAGCCACAGCATTGCAGTTTTCAAAAATAAGAGAAACTCAGAAGTACAGTGAATACCTGTTTAACAGTTACATTGCCAGAGATGTTGGTGGTTTAGTTTAAAACATCCTGAGAAGGCAACAATTCACTTGGTGACTCATTTCTTCAACATGTTCCTTGCTTTCATGGACAGATTACAAGAGATTACTGTGAATGAATAAAGATTAGGTATATATTCTTTTTCTTATTCAGTTACTAGCTTGTTTTGCTCATCAACACAAGGTCTTCGTTTTGAAAGCAAAACTAGATTACTGGAATTATATACCAGGAGTCAGCAAATTTGAGTTTACTGGAATTCTTATCTAATAATTAAATTACATACTACCCTCAAATCACAAGCTTAATCTGAAAGGGCAGCTTTTCAAATTGTATTCACATAGCTTTTTGTTTTTTGAAGACAGAATGGCAGTGCTATACAAACACTAAACTTTGTTCCTATGAGGAATCAAGCTGAAAGTGGACAAATTCCATGCTTTATGACTTCCAAAACCTCCACAATACAATTCACTCAAGATGAACTTTAGCTTCTATTATTATGCTACCCTTTTTCCACGTAAAAAAATTAATATCTAGTCTTAAATACTATTTCTACATGTAATAGTATTTCAGCCTATAGGCATGAGCTGATTGCTATAGAACGCAGTGGTGAGTATTAACGTGCTAATTCTATTTGGGAATTACAATAAGGAGGTGGGAAATGAACAAGTATGTCAGGAACATTTGATACCAACGTTTAAAACCAGTGAAGATCGACTGCAGAAATTTAAATCTTCCTAAATACAGTTCTCACAATACTGAAAGCTGCACTTAATGCTGGAAACCAGCTTACAGTATTCAGTTTCCCACTTAAACCATGTAATTCTCTCTGGGGATGATGAAAACCCTCTGGCTTGCTTCAATCCAGAGTGATGAAAAGTTTTTGAAAATAGACTGGATCAATTATTTTGTAACTCAAATACAACAAGTGTTTCTAAAGGACAATTTTTAGCCTGGTTAACTAATCTAACAGTAATATTTTATGGCTTTTCGTGTGAAATGTACAAGCTCTGTCATGCAACGAAGAAAGAAGGTATATTAATAATGGCATGTAATCCACTGTTACTTAGTATTGCTAAGGATTTTAAGAAATCTTTATATGCATGTTGCTACATGTATAGAGAAAATACTAAATATTTGTAAATATCACAGTTTCGTATGTTATAAAAACAGTGTTGCTGATTATGTTCATATTTGAAGTATATTATTTCAGGTAGTTAATTCCAACAGTAGCAGAATAGAGCAATTAGCTTCTATAAAAACCAGTATGTTTATTCTTTTATTAATATAAAACTTGAGGTTTTTTTTCATTAAAGCTGTATTATACAGTAAAGCCCATCTCACTTCACTCCAACTGCATGAACTTTCTCAACTATGCATAGGCAGTGATCGAACTTCTTCTCTAAATACACCTGCACTGTTTCAGTATTTTCATACCAGTCTCTTTGACTGACAACTCTGGCACCCCTCTGTAACAGTTATTCTTGAAGTACATATGTAAGATACTCTAAACTATCAACTGGTAGAGGAAAATGGCATTGGACTCTCTGTAATACAAAGAGAAAACAGATTTCATACACTTCTTATGTAAAACAAACCAACACTGGAAAAAATGCACTTAAATATTGAGATGAACTTACTACAGTTTTACAAACAACAGAATCTATTATTCACATAGTTAATCACATGTAACTCATATTCTGTAAGAGGAGAAATATAGAAGATGAAGTAAATGTCTAAAATACCACTAAATGTGCTTCACCCTTGCTAGGAAGAGTTCAAAGGTCCCTCCACCATAGACAATCGTTGTCCCTGCCTTTTGTGTTTGTATTCTTCCATATTTAGACTTTCAATTCATTCATTCACATATCCTAACCTGAAAATAGAGCTGCCTTACCAAAAGTGGTCAAAGATGTTATTTTTATTTTGGATGCAACAAAGCTGCTATTGGTATGAAAGGAGTAAACTAAGGGAAGAAAAACTTATTTTTCAGCACCTTTTAAAAAGTGGTTAGAAATTGGTTGCTAAAGATCTCTGTGACTGTACTTGGATTAAATCCAATGCTCTATATGGATTCATCCTATGTTCCCAGGGTTTCCACAGCTGTCACATGTATTAAGGTTCTGTGGATCAAACAACAGCTACAATCCAAACCGATTTCAACCAGGTTCCTGCTATTTATAAAATGACCTAAAGTCTTCTGATAGAGATTCTCTACACAACTTCAGTCTGTCATGCCCAATGTTTATTAGGCAGTTCTTTAGTCTTGCAAAAAGCAGAACTTGGCACAAAGTTTCAGAACAGGACTACAACTTTAAAGTGTATTTTTATTACTGAAGCATATGTTGTCATGTTGGCACTCCCATTTACTGTTTCTAATTCCTGCATCTATTCCAGTAGGGCTTGGGCACATGGGAATAAAGCAGGCTGAACAGAGAATAAAAAAATATGTTATCCTCCACTTCCAAGGATACATGGTGCCCTCCTCAGAAAGAACATCTCATCTTCAGACATTCTGGAGAAAAACATGCAGAGAGACAAATGGCTACAACATAATTTCCCTGTTGTTTAGCCCAAGAACACTTCACTTAAAAATATCTTTAATAGGCATTCAATAACTATATTTAAAACTCTCTGCTTCCTAAGTTCTGTAATACATTATTGACTTCAGGACATTTTCTCAGCAAGAAAAATAATAAGGGGAAGAACGATTCCTCGGATTCCATCCAGAACATGTATTTATAACATGTGAGCAAGCATTAACAGCCATTCATAGAGATTAATTTCCTCAAACAGAACACATGACAGGTACATAATCATTTCATAAGCTGGAACTACCATTCTGCCATGTGGTGAATACTACATTCCCAATTCTAAGTCTTACTATTCCCAGTATCATTATCTGGTATTAAAAATATGCAGTTAGTAGGCTACAATTAAAAGATAAAGTAAAAAGGAAGGTGTTTTGTAAAGCAAAAAATGGATGGTGAGAGCCTGGCACTATCAAGGTTTATGACTTCTACCTTTTGCTTCATGTAAAGGTACATAGAATAAGTGGAGAAGTTGTTCATTTTATTTGCCTTCTCTTTATCGTGATACTACAAGCCTACAAAATTCTGTATTTTGGAAGACAGTGGTTTAGGTTTTAGGACTTTGTTTCTATCTAGTACCTTTACTTTCAGAATTTATTTGATAAAGTGACTTATAAATTATAAAATTGAATTTAGAAATTTCTTTGATGTATTTACTATTTGCAAACCACTCTCCATATACTACAATAAAGAATGAAACAACTAAAATGTGTTTCTTTAAAAATCAGTCTTTCCCTTGGTAGGCTAATGTTCATGCAAACTAGATGTTGCTCATAGCCTCCTGCTTCAACACACAGGAGGCTGCAATTCCTTCTAGAAGTTCTCCTATGAGGTAGGACCTAATTTGTTATCTTCCAGCCTCCAGTTTCAGTTTACATATGAAAGTCATACATTCTAATAAGAGGAAAAGGAAAATGTACTCCTCCGGACAGCACTGCCTACAAATGGGCAGGAAATGACCCACCATTTCTATACTGCTCAGTGCATTTTTCACAACAGGTGCTTTACATATTCACCATTACAAGCTTTCCACTAAACACAGAGCTAGCTTGTGTTCAGATAATGTATCCACCAAGCTATTGCCAAAATATTGTCTCAAGGAGATGACTACCCATTAATCTCACGTTATGTTCCCATAACTTACTGCTTACCTTTAAAAATCAGACAAAAGTTTGTTTCTTAACCAACTGAAATGCAAACTCAGTAAACAGACAGTAAACAAAGCACACACTTTGAAGGGAACTGGGAAGCTGGAAAAGTAAATTGATGGATGACCTCTAGAATCACTTGTCTTCCTAACTGTATTTAAATAGACTTGAAATGATTAAGGAGACATTTTTCCTAAACATGTTTAATGTGATATTCGTGGTCATTACTTAGGCATATTTTCTTTGTCAGTTTTCTGATTCAGGAAGTGCTCCTACAATACACTAAATTGAAAGCCTAGCAGTTTGTGGGAAATTCCTTCATTTTCAATTTGTGGATCTAGAAAAGGTTCTCTTATTGCACTGGCTTTCTATCCTTTATTCTCTCAACCTTCCTGCCTTCATTTCAAAGAGTATCTCATGCAACAAGTAGTAGTGTTTTATTTTTAATCTTTATATCTAAATGTTGCTGGATCAAAAGTGTCTATTGGAACTGCTAGAACTACTCCCCACCCCCCATTTTACAAGTTTTCATCTAGGCATGGAAACAACGTGCCCAGAGTCAGTACAAAGGCATTCTCCCATCTACCTGAGCACAGAATAATATCAAAATGTGTAACATTTCAGGATAAACTAGTTTCAGTAAGTATAGCAACTCAGAGGAGCTTTGCCTTCTCCAGTATTTAAAAGTTCTTTTAGTAAAACTGAAGTAGAGACCATCAAAAATGGCGAGCAGACAGGGAGATCTGGTATTTCCTAGCAGCTATCAAGAGTTGGCTGAGCATTCAAACAATGTGGGAAACAGGAAAATAAAATGAAACAAATATTTCTCCTGAGCAAAGCTAAAAACTGTATGATAGCTGAAGTTTCTCATGGAAGCCACCTCCACTTAAAACCACAACTACATTCCTAATCATAATAAACTGAAACCAAACAAACCTACCCCCTCCAAAAAACCCCTCAATCAAACTAAAAAAAAAAAAAAAAACACCCAAAAAACCCCAGGGACTTCATAAATGACAATGCTCCAGATTTTTTATCTTTAGGAAAGATAAAGCCACCATGACTTTGGGTAAATTGATGTCATGGACTGGTTTCATTAGAAACAAATATACCACCACACACTGTTGCATCACTTATGGAGTCTCTTTTACTCGGATGAAAAATTTAGACAGAATGTAAAAGTTACTTAATAAATGCTGGTGTGAAAATCATTGCCATGAATGTAAAAAATACAAGTTCTCCCAAAGAAAACCTTCCAAACAAACAATGAACAAACTGTCCAGAAGGTGCAGTTCACAAAAAGGACCACACATCTGTAGTATGAACAAATCAATCTGCAAGTAAAATCGGAACAAACCCACGAAGAGCAGAACAAGGTTTCACAGTTAAGCTCTGTGATCTCACAAAGCTAGATTAGGGTAGAGCCTTTCAGAAGTATTTTGAGATGTCCCCTGCCAACAACGATACCTCAAAGCTGGCCTTTCTACTCTTTTGAAAAGTCATTTGGAACTGTTTATGAACTGCTGTATTATTCAGAACAACTTAAATTCATTCAGCAATAACATTTACACTACAAATCTTAAACCAACCAGTAGAGTAACTTAAATTCTTTTTGGGAGCCCACAGTTTCCACAGGAAACACCCTTCTTTAACACTCATTTTAAAAAGGGGTCTCTTCCTGTAGAAAGGAGTTCCCAAATTAACAACCAGTAGAAATATTTGAAGATTCAGTGTTGATTTAGTCAGGTGAAAATGCTTGTAAAAACAAAACAGCATTTGCCTCCCTGCTCTTAAACAGCACAGAAAAAATGGGAATCCTACTGTACCCCAGAAATTATTTCTGCAGTTGCCTCACACATCTGTATCTTTTCCATTAGGTGTCCAGACTGTCTCAACCAGAACCGATTCCTCTTTCTCCCAAAAACTAAAGACCCTAAATCCACATGCTCTGTAACCACTTCCTGAAGTGGAATTTTCAAAATGTGATTTAAATTTCTTGTCTGATGAATCATACTTTACCTGCATTCAATGGTCATGGGAGCAAAAAACAAAAGGAAGGGTGTAGATATTTTTCACCACCTTTCCAAAGTAGAAGAGCTCTTAAGTTAAAGGATACACATAGGTTACTTTTGTAGAAACCAAAGTCGTTAGCATATACTAATAATGACTGAATTTTTACACATGCATCTTATTTTCTTTCATGACCACTGACAAGCTCTATTGGTGTTCTGAGCTTAAATGCTGTACCACCTAACACTCCCCCTCACCCCAGTTCTGGTAAACACCACTGACCCACATTTAGGCTCTCCTATAGCAGTGTCAGTGTTTGCTGAGGTGCCCCTCAGTTGAACTCTGATGAAAAAGATTGTTTAGGAAGAGAAGTAAATGTTCTTTCTTCTGAGAGACAATACTATCAAGGATGCAGAAGAAAGGCCCTGAGAATATGTAGAACAGGTTACAGTGATCAAAGTCAGAAAAATAAAAAAAATGTAACCAAAACCCAATGTGGTTCCAGGAGAGCAGGGCAGGACATTTTCCTTCAAAAACAGTAATCTGTACCTTATTCGGATTTCTCAGACACGAGTTTTCTCTGCTTATCTAACTCTTCAAGTCTAGAAATGCTACAATGCTGTAACTGAAAATGGATAGCCAATTCTGTTGTGGCCTGTGTGCTCAAAGACCTACAAACAAACAGAACTTTTAAAAAACTTACACAGCTGAAGCGTCCCACAGATAGTTTCAATCACCTGAAGTCACCGGACAGACATTCATTCCATGCTGTCTTTTCACTTTCAGAGAGTCTGAATTCAAACTTCAATACCACGTGGATTTGCATGTCAGCAGACAGTATTTAGAAAGCAGTTATTAACCTCCTGTTGTTCTTCCTATTGCTTGCACTGGAAAATTTTCTTTTTATATTTTTTATATTTATATCAACTTGTTGGTATTCTTTTATACAGTGTCTGACCACACTTTGTCATTCCTAGAAGTTCTGAATTGTCTCAGCTTGCCATAACTTCCTATGTTATGAGTATCATAAAAATAATTAAGAAGTGCCCCTACAACATTTCATCTAGAACATCACAGCCTTATTTAGAGCTGCCCCACTTCCTACTCTCTCTTGTCACTACAATAAAAGAGTAGAAAACAAAAATACAAGAAGACTGTAATGATAAAGCTGATTTTTAGAGGACATTTACAACAACACATATTTGCCTTTGCACTGTCTGACAGAGCATGCAGGAAAACCCAGTGTGTCATATTAAAGCTTCCTTGTTTGCTTTTGTTGGACTGAAGCCATTTGAAAGTTTTCCTATTCACTGAAAGGAAGGGTGGGCAGGGAGAGGCAGAGATGATGGCTGCTTAGATTTAGTAGACTATGAAGAATCTACATACTTAGTTTTTCAAGCAAAATCCACCTTGTTAATGTTAAGATCCAATTATGATTAAGATTCCTTGGAAATTCCTCTGCCCGAATGAAGGTGCAAATGAGACCATATGCCATGACAATAGCATAGGTTTTATTAGATAGTAAATATAAGACAGAGAGAAAGAAAGAAAAGGACAGAGAGAGAGAAGTAGAAGTCGGGGGGACAGAAAGACAGAGACAGGGACAGAGTAAGGAAAATACCACCACTCCGTGGTCCCCAATGATGCTTCGTCGATCCTCTCCAGCTGGTCTTGGTGGTGAAGGTCCCCCCAAAAG
This sequence comes from Daphoenositta chrysoptera, assembly GCA_013397915.1. Lineage (NCBI taxonomy): Eukaryota > Metazoa > Chordata > Aves > Passeriformes > Daphoenositta > Daphoenositta chrysoptera. The sequence goes on along the minus strand of VZRO01002819.1, from coordinate 180,902 downwards.
GCAGAGGATCCGATGGGCATATATGGGTATATATGGGCATATATGGGTATATATGGGCATATATGGGCATAAATGGGTATATATGGGTATATATGGGCATATATGGGTATATATGGGTCTATATGGGTCTATATGGGCATATATGGGTATATATGGGTATATATGGGT
>VZRO01002819.1:155856-180659 GCA_013397915.1 Daphoenositta chrysoptera | reverse complement strand
GGAACAATGGGTTTCTCTTGATCTAATCAGCAGTTACAGTCTACAGTCCAGAGTTCTTCAAGGAGGTTTCTGTGGCTGTAGCTTCTTTAAAACTTTGTATCAACGTTTGAGGCATGAACTATTTTCAGTCTCTGACAGTTGCAAATGCACAGTCAATGACTACTGAAAGTAACAGCCATACTTTTTCAGAAAATGTTAAATTTGGACTGCTGAGCATTAAGCAGCTTTCTGACTTTATACACACACGTTTGTGAAGAAAAGAAAAATAATGTGATGGTACTACTTATGGTTCTTTGCTAGGAACTCCCCCTGCAATGATTCACAAAAGTTTTTCCAACTCTATTATAACACACTTCAGTATCAGAGTTCTGATGAACTATTTAGGTAATGCAGATGTTCGCATATCCTTTCTGACTTCAGCATTTACTCATCTGCAGAACAAGCTGTAGTATTTTTGCTCAAGACAATCTACCTTAGAAATGAATTTATGGAAGATGTGAGGTTTCATTTCACATATTTCCAGATCCTATTTTCTTTCCAAAAGACCTAACTACAAATAATTATTCGGCCGATGACAGGTTGGCTGAGTTCCAGACAACAAAACTACTGATACTGTCTTCAAGAAAATATGCTTCAATCAAAATTGCTGTTTCAATGAATTTGTTGTTTCTCTTTACCACCAAATCTCTGTACTAAAACAAGGTTAATAACTCACTGGGTATATACAGGAATGCTATGACAATAAAGTTGGGGAGATGAAGACCATGCAGGCAAAATAAAACTTACTCTTTAATTACAGGAGAAACTGCTGACCCATTGCAGACTTCTCTTAAAACTAGGAATTCACTCAACTGTCTGTTTAAGGCTACTTCATGCAGCAGCAGTTATAAGACAGCTTAGGCCCAATTACATACTTTAGTTATTTTATTTTCACTTTAAGCTGCAAGTGTGACCTTCAGCCAAAGATATTGTGCTGCATTTTGCTCATTAAAATCCACTGAAAATATACAAAGTTTTAGAATGGCAGCTATGAACAGATTTATAGATTTTACAAAATAAAACATTTCTCACAGTCACAGCTACAAAACAATGGTCCACATTCAGAGTAGTGCAAATATATTCTGGCAGACAGCAATAGAAGTCTACAATATTTAAATCAAAATGTTCTGAGATAGAGAAGTGCGGTGATTAATTGTTCATTCCTCTGATAGGAAAACAGTGTTTATATCATTCATCAAATGCAAAAAATCTGAGTTAACTATCTGAGCAGACAGCTTTCTTTAAGTAGAGCAGTATGCAAATTCTGAGTAAAACCTTTGGCTTGTTAAACTTCCATGCTGAAGGAAAGATAGCAATGAAGAGTCTGCTCTGTTCCCTAATTTTCCCATGCTAGTTGTCTATAGCAACAGTAGCCTAGGAAGATTGCGGTTTCTAGATTTCTAGACCAAATTACTCAGTTAATGACAAATGTGACTACTGTTCTGCCTAATAATTGCCTAACATTATTCTATTTAAAAATAAAGCTTGATACTCCTGTAAAATATATGCAGCTTGAAAGAATTAAAACTTACCTGGTTTTTTTTGAGCTTAACCTGCACTGGTTTTGGCTCCACAATTAATTTTTCTCTTTCCGTTCTGAAAATTTCTTTCTCATGTAATGAAACTCACCAATAAATGAGAAGCTACATCTTCAGTATCAGACACCATCTACACAACTACACACGCTACTTTAACAAGCTGCTGACTCACCATTGGCAATGAATTCAAGAATTTTCCTGTAGTTTTTGACATGTAGCTTCAATTGATATGATAATGGTTTGTCAACACAATTCGTATTCCCACTGTAGCTGACATCTCTGCTCCAACAAAAATGCTCAACAACCACTGCTTTAGAAAGGGTGAGGCTAGACATGCAAATTCAAAACCTAAGAGCTTTTACACACCTACAGCTCCTGCTCTGCTTAATAGTAACAACAACAAAAAAAAAATCTAGGAAATTCTTTGGCAGTACTATGTCATTTCTCCATTCTGCTTTTTATTATTAACACGCTGAAGCTTTCCACAGCCTAAGTGGAGTTCAATGAAGAAAGGAGAACCAATTTGAGACAGCAGGTATTGATACCCAGTTACTCTAAACCCAGGAGACAGCCTTCAACATCCTAAAAGAAAGAGCATTAGAAGTGGATTTCTGTCTGGAAATGGTCTCTGTAGACACTAAACATTAGCTGTAACAACACTGTGACAGGAATGCTGGACTGGCATAACAGAGTGATTACACCTATTTGCATCACACTGCTGTCTGTATGACAAGGTACTGACTGGGATGGTATCATTCAGAAAAACTGTGGACAAAATTTCAAAATTGAAATAAAAAAGCCTTACTTGGAAAGACTGGGGAGAGAGTAAAGCAGAAAAGAAACACCCAAAGGAGAAAAAGGATTTTTCTATTTCATGGAGTAAGGAAGAAAGAATATTTATCAGACATTAGGGATTAAAAATTTGCAAAAAAATATTCAATGCCTAACACTGGCTAATTAATTTAAAGGATTTTTAAAAATTTAAGTTTAAAGATAAAAAAATACTACTACAGATAAACTTCCAATATACTGTGGAGATTTATTTTTTAATAAGAAAAATCTAAACATTTGTGTTGTCTTTCTAAAGATCAGGCAAAAGTTTCACTTAAGCAAATTCAACAGCTCGAGAACTTACAGCTTTATCTTTATCGTATGTTCTAGTATTTATTTTCAAGATTTTTAGCTGAAGTTTTATTTCATTTTTAAGATACTAGGTACAGGGAAGTTAACTTCTAATAAGTGGTAATAAATATACTAGTAGGTACCATTCAAAGTTTCAATAAAACTTTTAATCAGAAACAAGTGTTCTATAAAAATAAAATTTATGGAAAACTTACAATCTTCAACTGAAGAAACAGAAATTATCTCTTTCGAAAATCTGATCTAAGATTTTAAACTGAGAGTCCTCCCAAAAGCATTTTATGTTTCACAGGCTACAGTAGATATCTGATAGAATATCTGATAGAATATATATAAAGAATTATTGTAACAGTCCTGATACCTATTTTTAATCTAGAACAACCAACTATAGATTAAAAATTGTGAAAGTACTGTCAGGGAGATGAAACTACTACATAACTCTCTCCTGCACTATAGAAATTTAAGACAGTACTTATCCCAATCATGGTGTTCCAAAGCATAAACTAGCCCCAGCCCAATAAATTAAAACTGACGACTTCACACTGAAATTTATGAGATACTGATGAAGTATGGGAACAACTCGGCCTTCAAGGGAAGGCTTAATTAAAAGGCTTAGACTACATTTTTACATTAAAGCCACATAAGACTCACATTGTATCAAGATCTGCACTTTGAATTTATGTCGTGTTTATCTGCCTGAGGTTACAAAAACCACATCTAACATACCTTGGCAAAGAAGACTGTGAGGTGTGTTTCACTGCCAAGTATCCAAATGGGAAATTTTGGAGATTTCAAATAGGAGCCAACCTAAAAAGGTACAACAAAATTAGAAATACAAAGCAAACCCAGAAAGGTCATCTAGTTAGTGACAAAGTTAATGAGAATTCAGTTAGTTTTCAGAACAGTTGGAACTCCACTGATATAAAATGTTCAATAAAATGACATAAGTGTCTAACTTGCAGACAAGTACTACTAACAGTAATAATGTTAAAATGCCCACAAAAGCTTAATGAAAGAAAACTTTTAAATTATGTAGAAAACAGCTTACCTTACAATATCTCAGAGATTCCATCAATGTCAAAAAGCCTACTGTTGCCTGTTTGTGTATGCCAAGAAGTTCTGTTCAGAAGAAAACACAAAACTTATTCAAGAAAAATCTGCATATCCTATTTTAAGTCATTTTTTCTTACTTTCAAAATTAGTCAAGTAATAACAACTTTAAGTTATGCAGTTTTAGTAACAACAGCAAATCATCAAGATATAGTAAAAAATGGTCATTTCTCTCTCTATAAAATAAGATCTGTATAAATAATAGCTCTCTATATATCTCTCTATGAAATAATACCTCTCTATAAAATAAGATCCAGACTCATGGTTTTAAGAGCTTCCTGTTGATAGCCTCTTTTCAAAAACTGTTGGATTTTGTAGAGATGAAGTACTTGCAACTTACACCACAATTATTCTTAGAAAAATCTAAGAAAAACAGCTATTTTGAAGAGGAGAAAATCCCATTTTTATGCATATATGAATGTTTCTTCCTCTCTCGCTCTTTTTTTCTGAAGAGTTCCTTGGCCTTATTTATCTTAACTATTTCACATTCTGAATAATGAAACACAGTTTTGCAAATAATGGTTTTGTTAGCAGAAAAACTAATTTGATTTTCAATACTGACTTCCACTTAAAGCTCTCAAATGCACACAGCTGCCAGGAATAGCCGAAATATTTATGTACTACTGACTGGAAAAGCACTTACAGAGCCTTACTTGAGGTCCTCTGATAAAGAATGAGAAAGTACTTCAAAATTTAAGCTTCAAACCTAATTATACAGATTTGGAAGAAGCTCTGGGCTTTCATATACATCATCTCAAGAGTTCCAAGTACTGTCTGCTTGGAATAGCTCTGCTAGGTCCCCAAATGTTGTCTAACAAGAGCAGCACATACCTGGAAACATACACCATGATCAATTTAAGAAGATCTGGATTTCCTTTTTTTTAGTGAACACTGACTTTCATATTTGAAAGTTCCCTCTGAAACACTAAGTCTCAACTATATTTTTTCACATCAATTATTTGTGTACAACAGCATAAAATGGACATCTTTATCCATGGGCTAAAGCCCCAGGACCATAGCAAGTGAAAGAAACCATTCTGAATTTAAAAGGTTTCTGGATTTGCAGAAGTCACCTCTGCAGCACCAGGCATTGTGCTCCCTTTACCAGCTTCAAGTTTACCTCACTGAATTTTGCAACAGTGTGGAACAGTTATTATAGTAATGGTTTAACGTTTCCTTCTACTGTTAAGCAAAAGGCCCTATACATCCAATTCTCAAAATCAAAACCCAAAAAAACTTACAAACATGAGATTGTTCACTACCTTTGTGTCTGGAAGTACAACTCCTTCCTTAGACTGTCAGCTATACATATTAAAAGGCTCTTTGCAGTGTAGAATTCTTCTATCTGAAAGCTGTGCTTTCAGAGATTATCTTCAAACTTGCTTGGAATTAAAATATTCAGGGGTGCATGGATTATCCCTTGCAAAACCCCATTATCTCACTGACTTATAGCTGAGTTGCTATAAATTGCCATATGCTGAGACAATTCATTCTTTCTTTGAGCTGATGGAAAAAGAGCTATTCATCAATTTAAAAAAAAACTAGTGAAGACTCCTGCAAACTAGGGAACAGCTAACATACAGAAAAAGCACACTTATATGTGCAATGAAGGAAATGAGTGGCAAAAGTAAGCAACGCTACATGAGAGAAGTAATTTTACACATCACATATATTTCTTAAAAATCATTAAGAAAGATCAATGTGAAGTTCAGTCTGCTAAACAAGGGCCTCAGATGTAGGAGCCAATGCCTGGGTGCAGAACAACAAAGTCACATGTAAATAATATTTACTATGCAGAAAATTATTCAAAACAATTCTATGTTCCTGATGCCTCGAGAGGCCACCTAGAAACAGAGACTAGACAGGAGTAAGGGAAAAAAGGTGGGTATTTATTCAAAAGGCCTTCAAAGGTGCACCCTGGGAAGCAAAGGGCTCCAGGCTGGACCCAAAGACGGACCCCAAGATGGATGATGAGTCACGAGTTTTCCACACCTTTATAAGTTCGGTCCATTTGCACATCAGCATAAATTCGCCAATCAAAACTTCNCTCAGAGTTACACATTAGGCAATAGAGAATTTGAAAAATATAAAGAGTTAAAAACCTAAGGCATCATTCCCCTGACAGATAACTAGATGAGAACTCTGACTGATAACTAGAGAGAGCTGGGATTTTGGCTACAGCAGTAGCCACACAGTGTGCATATTCTGAATAGTTAGTACTCAAGCTACACAGACTGTGTATCTGGAAGCTCCTAGGTTAACTTCAGCTTGTAGTCACTGGTCTACCCATGCCTCCTTTAGAACTAGCCAACAGAGAAGAGAGACACAAAAGCAAAAATCACTCTCAGATGATTTACAAAGTAACAAAAGGAGACTAGCTGCACTAAGTCAAAGTTTATTCTGTGAATACTCTCATCCCACAAAGAGAGATGATAACTGGAAGACGTGATAACACCAAAGATCAACTAAGAACATGAACATTATGCCCCTTGCCACAAAGTTAATTTCTGTTGCTTGGAAAAGCACTTCTCCCAAGTACTCAAATTTCTGAACACATTTCTGTTACCAATCGCATCAGCACAGCGCCACCCAGCGGCCACACAGACCCCACAAATGCCTGGCACTGCCTGGGAAAAACCCTTCCAGCACTAGCTGCATTCATAGGGAATTGCTACAGTGCCTGGAGGAACAACGTTGATAAAAAAACAGTAAAAAAAAAATTACTTCCCTGTATCTTCCCACTGTGGACAGTTGTGGCAAGAGAAGAGATCAGAAGAAGAAGAAAGGTTTAAAGGAGAACATGTAGATAGTCAAAGAAGAGATATCATTTCACTGCCATATTTACCAGCAGTGGCCAAGAACAATTCCAGTTAATAACGCCTACCCTATCTGGAAAATATGCAATGCTGTGAGAGTCAGTGCTCTGAGTAAAATCTGCAAACACATGGTAATTCCTCAGATTTGCAATTCAGTATGTTCTTTCGTCACTGCTAGTATTACTGGCAGCACCTTTAAAATGGCTTATAAATAATCTTAATAATTTACTTATTAATTAAAAACTGCTTATCTAAATAGTTGAACAAGAGATAAAGTTATTTTAGATAACTTCTGAATAAAACAGTATTCAGTCCTTGTTATTTTGACACCTGCAGCCCTTCTAGATGAAAAGCTCATAAGCACTGACAGGAAAGAAGCTGAAGGTTTTACACACAAAGGGAAACAAAATCCAAGAGAAATTATCAAAGAAGAAAAGATGACAAAAAGGATTTTTAGATAAAGAAAATGTGACAATGTATCCAAAATTGTCTTGCCTAAGAAGTTGTGAACAGTACCTGCTGGTCTTCATCTTTCTTTTTGAGAGACTACAACAATCACTTGGTAACAGATGTGATTATAGACTTAAGACAGTGAATAAGCAGGTTCGGACTGTAATCATCCAAGGGCTTCAAGAAAGTGGATAGCTCCCCACAGTAAAGTCCAATTACTTGAGTGGTCAGAAAAACTAACAGGACACATAATACCAGATCCTTAAGAAGTACTAAAGACCATTTTCTGCTCCTCCACTCCCCACAAAAAGAGACAGACTCTATGGTTCTGGTTCCAGGTTTTTAGGGCAGAACTGACTGAGGACCTAAATGTGGACTATTACTGTGTCCAAAGCAAGTTCAGCATTCTCAGAAAAGAAAAAAATTCCAGCTTGGATAACTAAGAAATAAGGCCTACCAGAAAGATAATCTGAAAGGCAAATGAGGGAATGAACTCACAGTATTCAAAACCAGTATACTGAATTGCAGAACAGCAACTTATCCTAATGTGAAGAAAAGCTGCAAGAACATTTCAGATTGATTGATCGATCATAATCTAAAAATTCAGACTGATAAATTGTAATCAAAAAGGGAAAATTAAAAATACTGAAGAGAACATACAGACAAAACCCAGAAGGCTAATTGAAACAAATTTCAATTAGAAATAGGGGGGATAAATGACAACAATGTCAAATAGAGGAGAGTTAGATACAATATCCAAATGACATTCTCTAAGTCTGAAAGTATAGGCTGCATGGAATCATAATCAAGAGCAAGTTTAAGATGTCTCAAAGTCTCCTTTGAGACATCTAACTTATACTACTTGTTCATTGTCATTTGATTCAGGTCTAGCATGGATCTGTCCTGAACCTCTCTTCAAGTATGTATTTTCAGTGCTGACTCAGATGATGGAAAATCATCTTAAGAAACGTGCTGATGAACCTGAGATGGACTTTGTAGCAGTGGAAGATGTGAACGTTTCCACAATTCAAACTGTTCCTGTTTTCATATAATCTCTATTTGTACAATGGAATGCAAAAAACAGAAAAGCCCTCTAATCATGAGCCTCCACTGAACTCACTCCACTCTATCAAAGTCTTTCCTGCACTGGGGAGTCCAAAACTGGACACACCACTCCAGAGCTTGTCCTTTAAGTGCCAGACAGAGGAAAAGAACCACCATTTCTCTCCAGCTGTTGGCTACCCTCCCACACAGCCAACGATGCAGCTGCCCTTCTTTGCCAGGACACACCTGAGTGCAACTCACTGCCCACAAAGACCGTGGGTCCCTCTACAAAGCTGCTTCCCAGGCACCCAGTGCTGCCCTGTGCTGTTGCACGGGTTTATCCCATCCTGGGTGTAGGACTTGAGTGCATCTCAGGAGGCTTCTGTCAGTCCATTTCTCCAGCTTGACATGGCTGCTCTGAATAGTGGCCCTGTCTTAAAACTTCCCAAATTGCAGAGACCGCACTCCCTTCCATCACCCAGGTCATCAGGTACCTCCTACGTTCAACTGGTAGCTGACAATCCTGTATTCACTGATATTAACATCAGCAATTTTGTGCAAATATGTTTTATTTCCATTTGAGGTCTACCTAAATCAACGGGGCAGTAAATAAGGACTATCAAAACAGAAATGGAACATATTCCAAATCTATAGGTCAGAATCTCAGAGTATGTAAAAATTATGAACAAGCATAAACTAGAATCAACTTACTCATTCCTGAACATTCTCTGTCTCCATCCCACACATTAGAAACAGCATGTCCCGTCAACAGCAGATTAATCAAACTCTGGCTATACAACAGAAAGAAATTATATAAGACATAGGAAATTAAAAGAGACATGCAATTTCAAAAAAAGTGGTTATCTGTAACAAATTTAAAAATTATTGGAGTACCCAGACAGCCAAGCACACATTTTGTAACTATTTTCCATTAACTAGTGTGTATTTGTAATTCAGCAACACTAATAATCATCTCCACTCTCTTAAACACAAAATTGATATGGAATGTAGCCCTCAATTTGACAACTACTCTTCTGAAAATTCAGCAAGAACAGAAGCATTTTCTCAGAACTGATGCACTAAATGGAGTTAGCAGTGAAAAAACCACGCTTTTCAGTGTTGTTCTTAGTTATTTTAAATAAATAATTGAATCCGTCTTTTAATGTCAGTAACTCCATAAAAGAATGATCAGTTACATAAAACATAAAAAAATAGCCCACGTATCTATTTTAAGTGGTAGCAAACCTATTTTGCAGCTTACCTTCCATGACCATAAACAGGATCTATCAATGGCTCAGTTGCATCTTCAATTTCATTTTTTATGTTTTCAATACCCTGCAGAAAAATTACAAACATTTTTGCTATCTTAAGGAATGGATTGCAACATTTATACAACAACAGAATGCAACAGTAAAATATTGGGAGGCTGATGTTTTCACATGAATTGATGACAGGCTGCTTTCTCTTCAAAGGAATATCTTTTCAAACATCTTGTAAGAAGTATTTTTTCAAAATGTGTAAGTCTCCCAGATCAAAAGAGAAAATAAGAAACCAAAACCCAAAAAACCAAAGGCCTGAGCCTTTCAAATTTTTAGGCTGGACCTGTACTGCAACATAAATGAAGATACCATTGCATTTATCTGGACTTGACTTAGTTCATCAGTTTATTGTTCACCTTTTACAGAAAAAGGGTTACATGATTGAACTTTCTCTTAACAAAGAAATAAAAACCACCCACAAAATACATCCAGCAAACCACAAACCTTTGTCAGTATTACAGAATACAGAAAGAGCAATACTCCAAATCTGTTTGTCCACGCTGAATATTGATCCCAAACTGCATCCTTCAGTTCAGGGAAGCTTTTGAATGCTCGTTTGCTAAAGACAAAAAATGATAACAAACAACAGACAAGAAGTATGTATTTAATGAAGCATTAGAATAGTGTCACAAAGCACAACCAAGACATACTAACACCTGACAGGAAAATGTCAAAGTAAAAGTAGAACATATCTGGTGTTATATACAGAATGACACAGCAGCTCTGCTGGAGTTACTGTAACTGCCATAGAGTCATTATTATTTACCCATCTGAAGATGATAAATAATTCTGGAGCAAAATGCAAAAATGAACAATTTTGAGATGCAAACACTAACCATAAAGTTACATACATGTGTGAAAGAGCTGAGTGGCTTGCACCACTACTGTAATTCTATAAAACACTGTTACTGAAATTGCAAATAGACTGTATGTCACCAAAATAACATTTGCATTATATAGAGTTCTGAAAGACATTTGGCCCATAAACAGTGGAGAAAAAACCTTCTACTTAACCAAGTAAGACTACCTTCCAGGCTTTTGAAGAAATTATTATATTTCCCATAAGAATTTGACTTTGTAAGACACTTGCTCTGGGAAAAGCAAATTGTTCAAAACACTGAACAGAGGTAGATTAACACTTGGGACACTATCTAGGTTGCATAATATGGCAACTGTCTGGATGATAAGGTAACACCATGTGATCATATGTTTAAAAAGAAAAAAACTGAAATAAAAATCAAGAAAAGGAAGAAACTCATCAATATTCCAGTGAAGCCCTACACTTTCAGTTTATTGGGACATAGCTAAATCCTACATTTTAGAACACAAGCATTAGTTTTTACTGAGTAATTCAAACTAGATCATAGTTTCTGCTTATCTTACACAAACAGGTATATTATTTTCTTTCTGATTTCTTGCACGCTTTTAGTAAGCTTTGTTTAAAAAAGAAACAAACATCTACAAAAACACATTCATAGATGGGTTTACTCTGGCTAATACTTAATTTCTAAACATCCCTTCTTCATCAGTAGAGTACACATGGCATACAATGTATGCAAGGCAAAGCCAGTTCTGAAATCCATCAGATGTCTAAAGGCCAGAGCATTCACTCCCAGTGAGACAGAAAAAAATTAAGTGGGTACCGTAAGTCCAAAGAGTGAGGGGGTGAGCAGGAGCGGAGGGGGAAGGGCAGCAAATTACTGTTTTGACCAGATAAGGTTACAAAAATTTTATATTCTCCTCTTTCTTATTTCCTTATATGACAATGAGTTTAAAAAATAAACTAGAATAACAACTGATAAAATAAGCTGTGGGTATTTCAGTTCTAATTAGTAACATTTTCCATCTCAGGTGTTTTTTGGAATTCTGCTGCTCTTTATTTTGTCTTTGGGGATTGATTTGTGTAATATTTACCCAACTGTTCACTGTGAAAATGAAAGGCTGTTACCTTTTAATATTAAACTCACTAGAACTGTGAGTTCTGTGTTTACACCCCAAAAAAAGAACAGTGTTTAAAGTATGAAACAAAAATCAGTCTTGTATATGGAGCATTTTAATACAGTTTCTTACGATATCCCAAATCAGTAAAAAAATACTAGATGACATTATATAAATATTGAGGATTAACATCTGTAACTTAAATATAAATCTTGATTAGCTGTGTTCATACATTTGAAATGCACAAACTATCTGGCCAATTTATCACATTACGTTGCTTCAGTTTTACTTTAAAGCCTAATACTTATGCTCAAAATAATACTCCATTTAAAATGGTTAAAATGCAAAGAAAAACCACAAAAACCCCCAAACCAAAATCTGAAATTCAAGTTTAACCTGATGAGTAACACACAAAAAGTTCCTCAGCATATCCCTTTCAGGCCTGTGAATATTAGTGTAACTTCAAAATATTGTATTTTAAATGTTCCAACATATTACTTACTGAATTAATGCATGAAATCGCTCAAAGCCAAGCTCTTCGACAGCCAAGGCAGCTATACACAAGAGACACTTTTCAGCACTACACATGGCAAAAAAAACGACACAAGATACACACAGCAAGCTAGTATACTTTCAAGCTCTAGTTATATTTTTAATCCTCCCTTGACATTTAAGATTTAACTGATTAGTATAAACTAATTTCCTGCAACATTAAGATTCCACCATACAAATTAGTGAGAACATTTCTATTTGGATTAATCAATTTATTAAAAGCACAAAGCCACTAGAGTGTGTAGTCCTGGAAATATTTGTCATATACTAAGCTGTTGATTTTGTACAAAATATGGCCATCACAAAGTCACCAAGCATATGCATACTACAGATATAATTTTGCAGGTTAACAAGAAGTACTATTTCCTAGAAAAGCAAGCATGATTATTTGGATCATTTTATCAGCGTAGGTAAGCTGTATTTTTCCTTTGAATATACACTTCTGTTACTGAAATTGAGTTGGTTTTTCTTCCATTTAATGCTTATTTATTACAAACAAAAAGAAGAATAATTCTACACAGTGTTACACATTCCATTTTAAAATAAGTTCTCATTGTTTTCTTTCAATAATGGATAAACAAACACTTTCAAATTAGTGTTGTGTCCAGGATGTAAAAAAATACAGCATTAGTGTCTTCCCAAGTTCAACACAGGCTTTATACCTTTATTTTTAATTTTCTTTATCTTTCTGCTAGTAGAACAATACACAAAACAGACAGATCTGCTTTTTGATAGATGCCACTTGATGATGAATATTTAAACAATGCCTCATCACCTAGCTACTGAATGGGACTGCATACAATTCAGTTAAGACCTGAAGCCATTAGGGCTAATACTACTGATTGATTCTTCCCACAAGAATTCCAGAAAAGGCATTTTATGCCCATTCTGATTGAATTTTGAAAGATGCACTTGATTTGCCCTATATGCAAATACAACTGATTCTCAAGCAACAGAATACTTTCATTTTCTACTTCAGAAATACAGCGGTAGCAGTCTTAAGAGTTTTAGGTTTTGTCATTTGAATAACTACACGGAATTGCTTAGATTAACTGGACTTAAAATAATGTATTTTTAAGACATTTTTATGAAATATGAAACAACGAATCCAAATTGCAGAAAATGCTGCAGAAACTAACCTTGCTTGAAGAACACATATTTTTAAAGCAGAAAGTTAGAGGGACTAACTCATATAAAGCAATCTTTGAACCTGGGAAGTTGCACTACTAAAGCCAATGCATGGCCAACAAGTGACTGCTATACACCACAAAAGCAGATGAAAAATGCTATTGCATTCAGTAAGTGTGCTCGAATCCACCTTTTGTTCACACAGCACGATGATAGACAGTTTCATTCTGTTACTAAAGAACAGAGTGAAATGCTAAGGGAATTACTATTTGAAATAAAGGGAAAGAAGTAGAAATTCTAAAGAGAACTAGAGCTATACATAACCCAAACAAAGCTAAATAAAGACGGTGCTTAGTGGAACGAAAAAGAACAAACAGCAAGAGAACATGAGATGAGAAATACAATTGTATAGAAACTCTTGAAAATTATACTCTATCATGCTGTGTCTAACCATATTTCATGGCTTTATTATAAATGTATCCCCATATTCAATTCCCAAATAGCCTGCCATATGGAACTGTATCTGTAATACTCCCTGCTCACCCAACTCATCTATTAAATCCTATCAACTATGACAATGCCAGTTTCTATTTTTATTGAGTACAGCAGCCAAGCAAGAAATAAATTTATTCCTTTGCACTAGCAGTTACACAACTCTGCATTACTCACAATATCTTCTCCTCAACATCTCTGTCCCACCCCTAAGCAGGTTAAGAAGACCATTTACATTTAAATAGCAAGACAGAGAAAGGGAAAAAAGCCCAAACCTAACTAATGTATCTTAAATTGGTAAAGTGTATTGCAATATACATAGAAGGCAAAATACTGTACATACAAGAGATGCATTCGGTGTCTAGCAGGGAATGTAGAATAGAAACAATGAAAGAGATTATCATTGCCCATGGCACAAGCAGACTGTGCGTGTAAATATATCCTGGTCTTCCTTGAGCACATTCCATGTTATTACGGACAAGTCAGGTAGAACTTGAAGATTTATACAGAAACATGAAAAATGTAGTTATGTAATAGAATGGATTAGTTCATAAGTGTCAGTGTTGAGAGTAATTATTAACTGAGTGTGTGCTTGAAAAGACCGTTGAACATTTTCTATGGTTAAAAGTCCTTTGGAATAAGGCAATACATTAAACAACAAGACAGTAAGATCCTGTAGGTAACTAGAATCTGCTTCACTTTCTCTTCAAAGCAAACTTCGTATCATTAGCAAGAGCTTCAGAGACAACTAAAAAATGCACAGAAAATTAGGAATTTCAGAGTTACAACTGCCTTATCTTGCAAAGGAAGATTTTTTTTTTGTTTTACAGAAAAGTTGCAGATACAACTTTCTGTCTAATAATTTTTCTTACTTAAAAAATGCTCACCTTGGAACTCTTATGCACTGGCCTTCTGTTTTTCCAATTAAAAAACATTTTAATTATTGTTTGAGATTTCTAAAGTACATGGAGCACTTGCTGGAAGCACATGAAGATGACTTGTAACAGAGTTCCAGCACTACAAATTTCTATAACTAGCTGTGCACATTAAAAATCTACTTATACAATTCTTACTTTGCAGTTATGCCACATACTGATGAATAACATACTCCTTCCATAAAAAGATGGCACCTCTATAAGCAACATGCTCTCATGTGAAGAGTTTTTCATACTTCTTAAGGGACTCACTGCGAACAAAAACTATAAGAAAAAGAAGCTTATCTTCTAACACATTAGACCTCTCCTATTAAAAGATTAATTAATACAACTCTCTGATCATATGTGCACACACAAACTTTCCATGTCACTGGCTCTGCAGTAGTTAGATATGACTGGATGCCTCATCTTAGTGCAACAGATGATGTTCCCTGGATCCTTGATATCAGTAACTAATGAAGGAATCAAGATGTTTGCAAAAAGCAGGTAACTGAAAAATTCTAACCACACAAAAATGATGATAATTTACTAGAAGGTGATTTAAACTGTTTGGTACCGCACAGACAAATGGAAAAAGACTATTTCTCCATAACACAGGATCCAGAATATCTTAGAACAAATACAGCATTGGAGAATTTCCTACAAAAACTCTTCTAAAGCAACAAGTGACAAGTTAAAGTATTCTTCCAGTGTTAAGAAGCATGTAGATGTTTCAAAATTAACGATATATCAGGTCCCAATAAATTACAAAATAAAATTGCAGATTATGGAAACTGCTGAAATTCTAAAGAAACATGTATGCTAGAACTCCAGTGATAGAGAGCACATTGCTTTCAACAAAAAGGATCAATGCCTCTAAGTACAACACACAAAAATCCATCTTTTGCTAATGGAATCACTAAGGCAAAAACCCCATCTGTGAACTAATAAAAAAGCAATGGTCCCTCAAAAACTATGTAATACTTCACTAAATGATGGGTAATTCAGCATGGAAATACATCTTACAAGGTTGTTCCTCCCGATGACTAGATTCTGCAGGACTTTCAGAAATACTAGCAGTTTCTTCGGTTGTTTTTCCTCTTATCCACGTTGCCAGACAGTATGACTCAGAATTATCAGAGCAAGCCATTTCCAAAATATCACATAGTGTATGACAGAGAAGGTTCTTCTGCTCCTCTTCTGAAAGATCAGAAACTCACGTGAGTTTGATTGCTGAGAACCACTGTCATATATAAGCTACTAGTATCTTTTGTATACATTAATGCTATCTAAATAATTATTACTTTTATCTCATTAATTACCAATGTTAATTGCTCTTTGACTACACTGCACCAAAGATTATAAAGCTGTCTTTTGAAAAATGTGATTTTATAGGATTTCTAACCCATTCCCTTTCTTAATAACGGATTTCAATTAAATGTTTATAAAACACAGAAGCATTAAGGACAAGCACAGAGCTCACAAATAGGAGTTATGAAGCAAGCAGTAGACATATGGCATTGAAGCACGCAAACAAAAAGAAAGTGTGAAATATTTTAAATTCTTTGAATTAAGATATGCTTTAAAAAAAGTAAAATTTAAAAATAATGAGGGGAAATAAAGAGGTCTCAGTACCTGTACAGTCTCTCCAAGTAGACTTTTCACTGGTAAAAACCCTCTTCAAAAGGAATGCCTTGGTTATCAAAGAATAAAATCTTATTAAAATACAAGACAACACCAACTTCTACATTATGTCACAAGCTCTACACCGAAGCATTTTTGCATGTTATTAGAAGAATTTCAAGCTGCTTATCATTCAGTATAGGAGTCTGAGCCTGCCCTGTTTACTGACTTTTCCCCATCAAACCAGCTACAAAGCTGACCTCGTAATTACATGCAACACTATTGAGTTTGAACCTCAAGTACACTTCAATTACACATGGTGCATATTGGCATAAACAGCGCCAGACTCACAGGACTGCAGTAATGGAGGCACAAATATTTTTCAGTATAACTGATCAGTAGTACAAGACATCTCTAGTCACTAAGACAAATCCCTTTAGTGGTTAACAAGCCCAGGTCTTTTAACCATTGCAAATAATAAGCTGCTGATCAGGTTAAAGAAATCCTATGCACCTCCATATCCCTGCTTTGTTTTATCATCAATGCTAATGCTTCAATTAAAAAAAAATGCTCTAAGTTACAGAGAAGGAACAATGAAAGAAGAAACTCTGTGAAACGGAGTCTTGGGTTTTCTAATTACTCAATAAGATGCCATTTCAGGTATTTGAAGCACCTTAAAAACAGCTGGTTCAACTTTCACTGCTTTCCTGACATGCTCACCCTGTTCTTCCATTACAGATTTTTTGCACAGCCTTCTAGTAATTCACAGCTGCAGCAGGCACCGCAAGATGTTTGATCCCTTCCTCCTTCCATAGCTGGAACTCAACTCACTTTGAAATATGCTTTAATTACTTAATTTCAAGGAAGTTTAACCACATATCATCTAAAAAAATATTTTTCTACAAGAATATTTTATATGTTAAAGGCTTGGCACTGCCTTTGAAGAGCTGGCTGGTCCTATTCTTTACTCTCTCCAATCCCCCAAATAAAAGACTTGTAGTTCTAACATCAAAGACCAGACACTCTGCATCTGGTTCTAAGACCAGAGAACTAGAGAGAGCCATACTATGGAGTGCAATTCACAATAAAAGAGCTTTTTATTGATTGATTGCCACTTAAACAAATGGTGCTTCTTCCTGTGGTACAAGTCTTTTGGTGGGACCAGCGTTTAGAGTGGCAGAGGTTTGATGACATTATACACACCAGAGATGCAAACAATTCCACCGTACCAGTTGTCTGACCCAGTTACTTTCCAGTTCATGACCAGATTCACTATCTACATGACTTAAGTATGTCCCACATCAGTGCACAAGGCCTGCAATCAGATTGAGACATACCTGCAGAATCTGATCTGTGTTTAGGAGGAGTCAACAGCAGGTTACCAGAAAAAGTAATCTCATCCATGACTCAAAGCCTGCCTATCTCTACAAGGTGCTCCTACGAGAATGAAGTGCAGTCGCAGTTAAACAAACTGCTCCAGGAGAACAGACCCAGCCTACGGGTCCTGCATCCACCCAGCAGTCAGAGCTGCCCTGAAACAGCACTGCAAAGAGCATGCACAGCCTGCAAGGTACAATCGAGTAAGAGAACAAAAAAATCACAACCACACTCGATTGAGCATATCTGCAGCACAAGTGAAATCCTAAGCCCATTATCGGGAATAAAATATATTCACCTGACATATTTCAATTATTCTGCTAATTGCAACTTTAAAATGATAATTTTTCCTTTTTAGTACACAGCAAACCTTGTCAGATTTGAAAATCACCTACTTCAAATATGTCTAATACAGAGTTACAAAAAAAAAGCAGACATTGTGACACAGGTATTACCCTTAAGAGCAGGGAATTCAAGAGATGTGAAAGAATTAGGATTAAATTTGTATCTGATGTTTTCCTCCTCCCCTTTATAATGCATTCTTGATTTTGAAGTTACTTCTGCTTGGATCAGCCTGCTGCATTTCCTCAAACAAATGCCCTTCTGCAAAACTATAGTTCAAAATCAGTCCATGCCCACCTCTGCCTTTTTACAGAGATTCTGCATCCTCCACACTTTAATAATGCAATCAAAATACAACTGATCTGCAATTTTTTTCGTATTTTTTTTAGCTCCATGTAGATAAATAATAAATTTTGGGCTCACTAATTTTAAACCATTCCTATAATAAATGCATCTTACCTGCACAGGTGCTATCACTGCACAAGGGCCACCTTCAAATTGTTCTAATGCAGTTGATTCAGAGTCGCTAAAGACAAATCCTGTCAAATGAAAAAGGATTTTAATTAGCAAAATATGTAAACAAGCACATGTTTAGGTATACTCCTTCCCTAAAAGAAATGACATCCGACTTATTCACCTTTAAAAATCAGGTTTTTGTTTCCTTAATAATGCAACTGCATATGGTTAAACTGTCTAAAGAAGTCATGAGTACAGATGAAAGGACAGAAATTAACTATTTATATCTGCAATTAAATCATGACCACAAAGGTCCAGCAGCAAGGATTTTAAATGAAAGAATTTCTACTTAAACCATGTTTTTTATTTTATGATAGTTTCTTACCAATAAATTAAAATTTGTGTTATTATTTTGTCTCGCATACGTAAAAAAAATACATCTTGGAACCTTCACTGAACATGTATAATACACTTCTATTCCTTATGAAGGGCACAGTATGCCTCCCACTGATCTCATTTTTGACCTACCAGTGCATCCTATTAAGACTGAAATATGCTGAGTACCTTGAATATTCACTTGTAACCGCTGAATCAAGCCTCTTAATGGTGTTCTTTCACAGAAGATACACTACATTTATTGAGATGCAACATCACCTATTTCCCCCCTCCAGCTTTAATGTATTTGTATTTCAGAATTATCTTACAGTCACATAATAAAGCAAATACAGGAGCAATTACTGCAAAATTGTTTCATTATCACCTTGCCCTTAAACTTGACTTTAAGATAAGGTGATTCATAGCTTTCATTTCTCATGGATAAATGCACATACAATTACCTTGATGAAGATGACACACAGCAACTTACAGCGAGTGGTGTTGTGCTTTATCCTTTTAAGTAATGATAAAACTGTGCCGAAGTCATTCTAGTTCACTATAATCTAGAAACCATGCAACTGTAGTCAGCAACTAACCAGCAAACACAAGCAAGGAGGGGCAGGCAGAAAGGGGATACACATGCATCTTGTCACAGACTGAGTGTCAGTCTCAGCAGAAAGTTCAAAGCTACTTTCCTACAATTTCTCCTTTTCCAATTCTATATGATTCTATTCCAATTCTACATGCTGCCATATCAAAAGCATCTCTAAACCCTGGATGTGAGTTTGAACTGAGGAAATGCATCTCCCCACACTACAGCATGGCAAGTCAGTCATCCCAAGCAGCAAGAGGTAAGACTATTGCATGTTTTGTAGGCTGTATTTCATCACAGAATGGTAGCTGTTCCACAATAATGTGAATTTTTTGTTTTAAAAAGCATTAGCATAGCCATGGCATTTACGCTGTATCTGACCGAAGGCTCCAAGTTTATTTTTAACCACACGTGCAAATGGGCCTTACAAAGATGTATTTTATATCCAAAACCTTGGTGCCTATGTGATGCCTGCCATCACCTGACGTAGCAATGAAGCTCCATCAATTCATACTTCAACCAAAGTTTGCAGTAATGTCATTTCACTTTTTTGTTAACATGCTCTACTAAGAATTATCCTCAGTCCTTTAAACTTTCTGAATTGGTTTGTGCAAGCTTAGATTAACAGGTAAGTCCTCCTCTGCACTGAATTGTTTGCATGCCATCTAAGCACATTGCAACAAAAGAGCTTTTTTAGTTGTTTTAATTATTTGTTTCTGCAGAAAAACAACATTCTTGGGTGTGGTACCACTAAACCACACTTAAGAAATCTCGAATTTGATCACGTTCTTCAGGCTTCTTATAGAAGGCATGAACTGTCTCAGCTTAACAAATTTGAGACAGACAATGTAAACTCAATATGACACAGAATTTCCCAGAATACAACTACAGGCAAAACACATGCATAATACCTGAGGAAATGTTTAATAAATATTAAGATTCTAAAAGCTGTTAAGCAAAACAATGAGCTTCAGGCAGTATGGTTTTGCTCTCTGTTTTAAAAATTCTACAGAATTGGACATCAGCTCAGGTAAAATTTCAGAAATTAGCATTCTGAACTCCAGCTGGGTTCAAGTCTACCTCAGCCTGCAACTACACCAACTTACCTTTTTAACCCTCCACAACAGTCATATTTTTGGCAATCTAAGCACTCATAAACCCCACACTCTTCTTTATGATTCGTAAGAATGGCCTGGCCACCCTTTAAGCTACCAAGATGAGCATCTCTTATCCAGAGTAACATCTACTTACTCTCTCTCTTAACCATTTATATCAATCATACAGCTCTTTTCACTCAAGATAAAATTTCAAGAAGAAAAAAGATGCAATGCAGCCAAAATAATATATTTTTAAAAATTATTAGTCTGCCTTTTATCCATGAGTATAATTAGCATCATTTCCCTGCAAGAAACATAAAATAGTGTCATTACCATATATCTTCCATGTAATTTATAACCCTATTAAACACTCCATTGACCCAATTTTTTAAACACCACCACTGCTCTGCTGCTTTAACCTTTTGGGGCAGTGTGGCAGCGAGAGGGAGTGGATCTAGATTCCTGTTGGTAGCCAGTGCATTGCCCAATATTTTGAGTAATGACATTCAGAAATCTGTCTTTATATCCTTTGTCCACTATAATCACACAACACAAAGTTTTTTCTCCTTATTTCCCCATCTGGCATTTATGAAGGCCCATGTTTCTTTCTCACACCTAATTCTTAGTTCTTCTATGTACATTTTGCTAAAAATTAGTGTATGACTTAGTTACCCACTCTTGTCCTTCATCTAACACGCCACATCATGCTCCAAAGCACTACAAAACCCATTCATTCTTCTGTTACGACGACTCCACCACTTTCCTGCATCTTTTTACTACTAGTCTGTTTCTAGAAAATATTTTTTTCTATCCAAGACATCATAGACATTACAATTGTAACTTCACAAAGAATGCTGTGTCTCTTCAGTATTTTCACTCTGTACAAGATCCAATTTTAACTGAAGAGACAAAGGAATTAGCAAAGAGCATGCAACCCTAACAAGATTAGAAAAACCCTTGCTGATCCAATCTAGCTACAAGGATGCTGTGCTATTCACTTTTTATCCTAAAAGCACAGAATATGCTGAGTTGGAAGGGACTCAGAAGGATCATCAAGCCCAACTCCTGTCCCTGCACAGGATACCCCAAGAATCATGCCATGTGCTTGAGGGAATTGTCACAATGGTCCTTGAACTCTGTCAGGCTTGGTGCTGTGACCACTTCTCTGGGGAGCCTGTTCCAGTGTTCAACTACCCTCTGGTTTTTCAAACCTTTTCCCGATACCCACCCTAAACTTCCCCTGACTCAGCTTCATGCCATTTTCTCGAGTCCTGTCACTGGTCACAAGAGTGAAGAAATCAGTACCTGCCCCTCCATTTCCTCTTGTGAGGATGTTGAAGACCGCAGTAAGGTCTCCCTTCAGTCTCCTCTTCTCCAGGCTGAACACACCAAGCGACCTCAGCCACCTCTCATCATGGAAGTGCATTCCTTTTTCTCTTTTGGGATATAAGAACTGCCTGACAGACACACTAGAATAAAACATTATTACCCAAGTATGTGGTTTACAACACATGTTAATGCTTGATCCTTTCTCTAGCACTGGGAATAGAATTTCTGTGGGGAGAAAAACCCCCAACAAAAACAACATTCTCCTGCCCACACACAGGAAGGAGCATTTACTACAGCAATACCACAACAAAACTCCACTGAATGGGTTGTGGATAAAGAGACAGGAAGTCCTGCAAAGGTATGAGGAATGTGTACAAACTATCTGGTAGGCTACCACTAAATCGGGCAACTGGAAGCTGGAAGAGAATCCAGCTAAAATGGACCTTTTTACATTGTACGTTATCCATATACACATAGACTGTACTTCCTATTATGCTTTTGCAGTTAAATGCTTGTTTGAGAAGACCATTCCATATCTTTCTTTCCAAAGACCAGTGAGAACACAGTTTATGTAACTCTGCAAGAGGTGTAAATCTGCCAGACATTTATATCGGATAGACATGATGCCTCATGCCTTGGGAGTGATCTGAAAAGCAGTTTTATGCATGAAATTTGTCCCTTGGATCAATGCAGAAATGTACTCCTAAAACAGGCATATTCCTTTAGCACTCAGCTATCTTCTCAGCTCCTTCCCCAAGTCCTCCTTTCTATGCCAGGAAACAGCAAAGAGCAAACTGAAGCCTTGCACTACATTCCTGTGTTTGCTTTGAGGATTCTGGTGGAATCCTCAAGGTTCAAACTGCAAATTCTGCTCCAATCATAAAGAAAAAAATTCTGTGAAGAACTCCACACAAAAACCCTCACAACTTTGCAGCCACACTTTTGTGGTACCTTTGTTAAGTCAGGAATAAAACCAATATATTTAAAGTTGCCAATGCAGCAAACTGAGGGAATTACTGTCACTAACTTCCAACAGCACAGCCACATGAGCTGGGTCAGTTCTCTGAACTGCTCACAGATCAGCCCATCTTCAAACGAGTATGATGGTCAACGGGTTTGGTGCATAACAGGATTACTGGAATGCTGCTGTCTTTACTGAGAAACTGACAGGTATGAGTCTTACATTCCTCAACATCCTCCCTACTGCCTACTTTTCTTTCCAAATGAAAATCATAGTTCTCAACTTCCAAAGGGTTTGAGAAAGGATCAGACAATACTCAGCAAGTATCTGAAAAAAAACCACCAGTGTTAGCACTACAATCAAAAGAAATAAAAACAAACACAAAACCAAAAATCCAACACCAAACGAGTTGTTTGGTGCTTTCTGTACATTTTATGTGGAACAGGGCCTATCTTTTAAACTTTCAAGTATTTGGAAATAGTAAAGCTTGATATATTTGGTTTTGGGTTTTTCTTCCTTTTAAATCTTGATGAGTCAGTGTTAACAGGCCTCCTTTGCAGCAAGTAAATGCTGCAGAACTTTTTCAACAAAATAAAAACTGAAAGCCGGGTGAAAGTATTAATGCAGCTGCACAAGGTAAGTGACTGGAACTGACTGTTTTGATTCTCAGCACAAGACCTTCAAACAGACTAACTTAATGTCATGGGGTTTTGCTATACAAAATTGATTATACTGAGGAGGATATAGAAAAGGGAACAGATACACTACACATTGTAGTCACGGGACTTTACTAAAGACAGATTGGAAATAGCAGCTCCACTGCAGAAGCCACCAAGAAGTCCAGAGACCTTTTCCATTAATCCTTCACTCAATCACAAGTACAGCGCATTATGGCACACATTTCAATAAATTTTGAAACTGCTAAAATTTCTCATACAAATTATCTTTAATACTTCCATTGCGGCAATCCAACATTACCAGTTAAAGAAATAATAAAGCTTTTTAACACCAATTCTTCTTTTCTGACTTTGCACACACCTTGTACTGAAACAGCAACATTACCAAAATGTAAAGAGATATTTCAGAAAGCAATTATATTTCAATAATCAATTTTGTTAGGAAAAGCAACTGCTTTACTGTGCCTGCTTAAACTCTAGATTTTAGAAGGAATCTGGCTTTTTTCCTCAAATATTTATCCTTGAATTATCTGAAGACAGATAAACCTAGGGAAAAAGATATGACTCAGGTGATGCACTGTGTCCAGTAATGGCAAGCAGCTATGCAGCCCCCAAATCTACTGAAACTATGTAGATGGCAACACCCTTGTAAAAAAAAAAAAAAAAAAAGGAACAGAAAACACTAAGAAACTTCTGTTTCAAGCAACTTTACCTGAGACCTGGATGCATTTTTTTTTTTCTAAATCTATAAAGTCTACTATCACTTATGAATTTTCTCTAGGAATCAGTAGTTTTACCATGAACATCATAATCATTATTAGAATTCTTCAAAGACCACAAGAGTTATAGAGAAGGCTATTATTCTGTTTTTTCAGCCAGGACAGGTACACAGACTGATTCCTTGCATTTAATTTTTATAGCCAAGCCTTGCAACTACACTTTTAAGGACCACCATCAAGAAGAAACCATGCATAGGCTATGTAATTTAAATACAGAAAAAACACCTTACAAATACTGCAGGTTCCAGCCCTACTGCTGCTTTACCTCTTGACATGTCCTAATACTGGCATGCACCTGCTTCCATGGCCAAATAACCAGTCAAAAAACCAAATTTGTGGGTTTCTGTCCCAAGCCTGTCCCTGCTTTTGCTAAGTCTATTTGTGTCTCACATATTCTTCGCAAAAAAACCAAAAACAAAACACAACTTATGTTCATTCACATAAGCTATGTAAAATCACGACATGAGACGCTGTTGTTATATTTCATAAATTCAGATCCTTTTTTACACAATATTAAGTTCCTCTGGAGATTTGTGGCCGAAGACGACCATGCTGCGAAAAAGCAAATTATTTAGCAAGGGAAGCTGCCGCATCATTTTCCCGCGTGGGCCAGCGCCGAGGTGCCGCTGACACAGGAACGCGAGCGCTGCC
Organism: Daphoenositta chrysoptera; assembly: GCA_013397915.1. Taxonomy (NCBI): domain Eukaryota; kingdom Metazoa; phylum Chordata; class Aves; order Passeriformes; genus Daphoenositta; species Daphoenositta chrysoptera. The sequence goes on along the minus strand of VZRO01002819.1, from coordinate 155,920 downwards.
CAGGGCACGGCGCCCCTCAGGCACACGGCCCCACAGCGCAGGGGGCGGCGGGGGGGCTGCGGCC
>VZRO01002819.1:92853-154403 GCA_013397915.1 Daphoenositta chrysoptera | reverse complement strand
CTCCGGAGAAGTTGCAAAGGCCCCTGGAAAGGCTCTTCCCTTGCGGGACACTTTCTCTAGGAAGGTCGCAAACCCGGATTGCCCTTGGGCACCCCGAAAGCGACAGTTACTTGTGCATTCATTCTGAATTACATATGAAAATAGCCAATATCAAGCATGTTTCTGAGTTTTCTGACATGTCATACCACCAATTGATCAGAAGATGGGGTGGTTGTACTTCCGATTTTTAAATGTTTTCAAGTATATGCACAGTTAAGCATTTGCTGAATAATTACTGACAAGTCATCAATTTCCTGTAATATTGATTAACAGAATGGATTCTGGATTTAAATAAATAATGCAATTATAATGGACACTTTTTGATTTTTAGCATAAAGTAAGAACTTCAAACAACAGGAAGAAATTTAATTAGAATTAAAGACGTCATGACAACAAAATTAAATTCTGTATGTACTATAATGAAGGCCATCGTGTTGCTAGTTTTTGTGTCTTTCGAATCACTAGTGCAGTAAAAAGAAAATTTTGTTGTAGTACTTTGATACAAGGTATACCAGACTTGAAATTGTAAACATCCCATGAGTAGGATGAAAATATCAAAGTACATATATTTTAAAGTGTGTTGTTGTATATACATTTGAAGTATTTCAGAGAAGTAATTATCAAAATGGTGCCATGGCGCAAAACTAAGTCAGCTCAACAAATTTCAGACTATATCCATTGATAGGAAGGCTTTGCAAGGCAGAGGAAAGAAATGCAAGTTTTAGGCCATCTTTGCAAATTCCTGGGCTTGTTGTAATGAAGAAAACTTATATTGTCATGGATGCTCAGGGTGGGATCTGAAAAACAATTCAGTAGACAAGTGGAGAATGGAGGTGAGAAGGTGCTGTAAAACAAGGATGCTGAACCTACAATGGGGTGATGGCCACTGCTGTATGGCAGAGTTGTACGGCCCTGCTCAGAAGCACTAAAAGGCTGGAAAAGCTCCTCCTCCACTTCCATCTCTGGTGTGTTGGATCATCACTTTAAGAAAAACACCGTGTGTGTCCGCAGAAGGGCAGCAAAGCTGGTGCAGAATTTAGAGAGTAAGTAAGGAAGAGTGGCTGAGGGAGCTGGGGTTGTTTAGCCTAGAGAAGAGGAGGCTCAGGCTGGGCCTTATCACTCACTACAGCTACCTGAATGGAGGGTGTAGAGAGGTGAGGGGTGGGCTCTTCTCCCAGGCAACCAGCGACAGGATGAGAGGACATAGTCTCAAGCTGCACCAGGATAGGTTCAGGTTTGACATCAGGAAGAATTTTTTTATGGAGAGGGTCATCAAGCATTGGAATGGACTGCCCAGGGAGGTGGTGGAGCCACCATCCCTATAGGTGTTCAACAAATGGCTGTGTATGTCACCAAGTGCTGTAGTCTAGTTGACAAGGTGGAGATCAAAGGTTGGGGTTGATCTTGGAGGTCTTTTCCAGCCTAAATGATTCCATGACTCTGTGGTGATCATGGAAAGCAAATTAATAAGAATGAGCATGCCCTGTGATTTCATAAGTACAAACAGGTATTCACAGTGAAACTTTTCCACATGTAAGAAAAAGCTGAGTCACAACCTGGAGAGCTGTGGGCCAGAAGACATCCTCCAGTTTAATGTGCTCTAAATTAAAAGTGCAACAAATTTACTTTCTCACCATAGAGTAGAAGAATGCTTATCAGCTTCAAATCTGTGATTACAGACCTGCAGGTGAGGTAGCAGCTCATACTCCTCTAACATCACAATACAAAATTAAATCTGTATTTCTAACCTGAGTTAGAATGACAAATTGCCACATTTTGGTGCAGTAGCAATATTTTTGTGTAGCAGTAACCAGTTTGCAGCTAATGCCTTGTGTTGTGTAAAAATGCTCTCACCAGCAACTGATGTGAACTCTGATATTCCTAATTTGATCCGTATAATTTGATATGAGAAAAGACATTTTCAGAGTTACTCACAATACTGGCAGAAGCAAAGACAGTAGTGAGAGACACAAGATGTAAAGTGATTTGACCATCTTGATTTGGTTGGCTTACAGCACACGGAATTCAATATAGACAAATAAAAATGAATTAATCTAGGAACAAGGGAGCAATTTTGGGGATATGTGCCAACTGGAACAATCTGTCATGTGCTGGTTAGGAAAACCAGTGGGAAATTGTTTTGGAAATACCATAATATCACTGAGATCATTAGCCTCACTAATACAAATAGTAAAAAGCAAACTGTATCAGCTCTGGCAAACAACACTAAATCTGAGCAAATGAGACTCTGGATGTCATCAGTTTCTTTTAAGTGTTGGGCATTCTTAAGCTAGTGATATGTTGCATATGCCTACCAAAGATTTGGACAGGAAGCTTTGTGTGTGAACTTATGTAGGTAGTGGAGTTGCAGTTAGAAGAGGAAACTAAAAAGAACGATTAGGAGAAACTACAAGCTCAGTTGTGTAATAACACGTTGACAGCTACGCTGTATTTCAGAAATAAATGTAAGTGGATTGAAGTCAGAACTCTGAACAAAAGGAGTGCAAATCTGCATACTACTACATGAAAATAGTATTTTCTAAAACTATGAAACTGGTATTTAAATCTTTCTTCTGTGGACTCTGGGATGTAAAAACTGTGCTATGAAGTCAGGGCTTCATGGACGATAAACGGCAGATTTATCTGCATACTGGATCTTTAAGTCTTTAAAGTATTTAGAGGTGTGCAAAGAGAGAAAGAATGAACATTACTGCTCTATAGCATTGTTTGCTTATATTATGAATAATATGCATAGATTTCAAACTACTTTTTCAAATAGTTTCTATTAAATGCAAGTTTTTTATCTTTTTTAATGTTGGACTGCCATCGTGTGGTTGGTTTGGTGACTTAAGGTGCACTTCTTTTTTTTCCTTTGTGCAATGCAGCTAATTCTCTCTGCAGCCTGGTGTGGTGGGTTTGGGGTTTTAGGAAAACATAGCAGATACTGTTCTGTCCCTTCTAATATCTAATCCAAACTATTTTAGATTAGCTTGATTCTGTTGGTTGCAGTATGTTACATCATAGAACAGTTCTCCACTTGACAGAAGGAGTAGCTAAAGAACATAAGTATATACTCTATGTGTGCAGAGCCATTTGGTTTACATTTTTTAAGAATGAAATCTATGGTGGAATCTATTAAATCTATTTATGGAAGTTTTTGGATTAATTGAGAATTTATGGGTTTACTGCTATGAACTTTTGACAGACAGCAGTACAAGTTACAGACATTGTAGATTTTTGCCAGACAAATCTCAGTAAAGTTCACCTACACTGAGATAGCTTTGCCTTACTTGTCTTTAAAAATGCTGGCTTGGGTGGTAGGAAAAACAAAAATATTAATTAATGGCAGGCTACTTAGTCCATACAGATCCAAAGGGATCTGTATGGTGTTGTATTACTAAATTGTTCTGAGGATGTAGAAATGAGTATTAAAATTTAAGTTTTCTACAGTTCCCTATTTTGTTTACTTCCATACTTTAATTACCTCACCCTGTCCCTCTGCCCTCTTGACCCAACAAAACAAAAATCAATCTATCAATCAGATCTGTATAGAAAAATGTTATTAAGAAGTTGAAACATCGTGGTGTGCTAGAAAATGCTGTTGAACCAAATCACAAAAGTGTTTAGTTGTCTTCCTGTTGGGGTTGGATGCCTAATTCCTACAGATGTGACTGCATCTGAACTTTGTTTATAGTGCAACAGGAAGTGCTGTGTCTGTTTGCTCTCAGGGTGATCTCTGAGAAGAAATTTTAGTATCAGAAGTCATGCTCAAAATTCCCTTGTGTGCACATTTGTGTCTGAGGAATAGTGAATGTCACCAGCTTACAAAATGCTGGTTACTCCGTCCTTTGCAGCAGAGGTAAGTCCTGAACTGCTGCTGACATTGATTCTTCCAACTAGTTCTTGGTGAAGAGGTAAAGATAATTTTAGTAGCAGTGATGGCAAAGTGGTGGTGGGGACAGATGCTGATCCCTGTTTTGTGCTGAGGTCAGGCTGTGGCACACTACATGGAAGAGAAAAGAATATGTGTCATGCTTATCTGCCCAGTGTCCCCATCCTGAATTGGGGTGGCCTAACAGGGTTTATTGTCTGGCAAAGGAAAAGGTCCTCCAATCTAGAAGCAAGGTGCTAGAGTAAGGTGCTTTCTGCCAGGAGGAAGATTGGGAGGAAAATTGGGGCAAAAAATGTAAATTCTTCCGGTGTCAAGGGACATGCTATGGCCCTGACACTTTCATGGTCCCCTTTGTCTCTCCTTAGGCCTCCTTGTTTTGAGAAGAGGGTATAACTTCTATTTTGACCTGTATTTCAGGACCAGATTCTCTGAGAAGATAGAGTCCAAATCTAAGAAACAGAAAGCTCTTGTGTTTCTTATTTTCTCTTTTGAAATGATGAATTAGTGCTAGATTTGAAAAAGTTCTTAGTTTACTGGCTCCTACTGAAATTATAGAAGAGAGGAAAAGGGCAATTTATTAGTAGCAAGTATTTGCCCTCAGAATCCGTTGATGAGACTAAACAAACCAGTGCTTGTCCTGTGAATGCTTGGGATTGACATCCTTGAGGAATGGGAAAGAATTTCTGGAGAATCACAACTTTCTTTGATAGCAAGGTAAAAACGTTATTTCTTGTATATATACCATATATATAGTGTCTTAATGCTATAGACAATATATTAGTTTTAGGTAAACTCTTTAAAGCTGCTGGAGCTAAAACTCAATCATTTGCAGAAACACCAATGAATGAATACCCCTATATTCCTAGTACAAGCTACATCAAAACTTAACCATTCTACTCACTGTTGAATTTCATTTAGGATTCATAAGTGTATGGAAGAAGAAAATGGACTATTTCAGAAACAGTCATTTATTCATTTTTTGCAAGTTACCATGGCATTTTCATGTTGTCTAAAGACAAGAATCATCTTTTCCCTCCCAATGCATCCTGAGGTTCTCTATTATTTTCAGATAAAATGATCTTACAGAGACAGGTAAATTTAAACATCCATTATCCTTACATGGTCACTCAGTGTGTAGCTCTCAGCAAATGCTTTGGATTATGGACTTCAAGTTTTTGGGAGAAAAAGGAAAAAAAATGGCATTTTAATTGGCAAGGAAGAAAGTCTGTCATTATTAAGACTATTAGGAGTATAATTAAATTAAGAATGTCAAGTTCCAACACAGTGATATTAATACTATATATCTGGCATTATTAGTTAGAAGTGGGTCAGGCAAGCTTAATGCAACATCAGTGGGCTAATAACTTGCTGTGCAGTCAGTATCCTCTGGTTAATTGCAGAGTTTACCTAGCAGTGACAATGCAAAAAGAAAAGATATAAGGCATGTAGGTTCATCAATTTTAGTAATGTGAACTGCACTTCAAACTAAAAAGTTATTTGATACAAGGGACTGAATTTTTGATTTCAATAAAGCTGAATTGAAATATTTTTATTCACTGAAATGTTAAAAGAATTAAATATGCATTATTTAGTCAAAATTAAACAGGAAAGTTTCAGTCTTCTAAGAGGACTGGTTTCCTGCAGAAGATGCCATCAGCATGTTTAGAGTAGCTTTACATTTTATCTAGGAAAGATTGAGGAAAAGTTGGTTTTGCTGGGGAAGTTTTGTTTCCAAGCAGGTGATGTGTTGGAAGAATGCAGAATGAAGAGGTGGTTCAGATTGCTGACAGGAGAAAACAAAGATACTCAAGAAGTGATCTGTACTAAAGGGCAGGCACCTCCTCCTCTAAGTGTGGCAATCAAAACCATTTTCCCATTTAAGTGTCTTGCTTTCTAAATTCTTTTTCTTACTTTTACAGGTTTCTGTTTCAAACTCCTCTTTTTTAAAAGCCTGACACACTGTTTCTCATCTCCCCTTCATCTACAATACTTCTGTTTAATAATGCTTGCCTTTTTCTTAATTTTCCATTCTAAGCTGTTGTTTTGTCCCTTAAGTATTAATCTGAATGTTACTGCTTTTTTCATTCTTGCAACAATCTTTTCTCCCTGTGTGACGTTGTGTCCTTCTGATCTGTGACGAAAATTCATTATTTCATGTCTTTTCACAGAGGTAGCTGAAAATCCCATCTACTTTCACATTGATACTCTCTGTGCAAGAATCTCTGAGTTCTTTGGGCCTGTGACACGTTTGTGTCTGCAGTGCAGCCTTTAAAAGTATCACACACTTGTGACATTTTAAGAATACAAAGAAAGAATGCAAGGATCAAATTCAAAAGGAGCACCTAGGTTGGGAAGACTCATTTGTTCAGAGGAGATGTGGGGCAGTACTGAGAATAGCACCCATGAAATGAGAAAATTCAGGGAAAGGGGGTTCAAGAGTAACCTCATAATTGAGTTGAGATGGTCTTTTCTTTCATCAAAAGATGAATTCCTACTTCCACTTTATAAAATGTTATCATCACACCTAAATAAACCATAGGATTTTATACATCATTAGAGTTATATATAGCTTATTTGTATAGACTGTGTATGTATGCATCATGCACTCAAGCTCGACCTTTGGAAAAATGCAACTAGTGGTTGCTTTGGATCATTGAAATTAACTGGTTTTCCATATTTGAATGAAAATTCTTTGTCCGATAGAGGGTGTTGTAGTTCTTAGAATAGCTAGAATACTGCTACTTAGCTTAGCTAAATTCGGTGAAAAAAAATCCTCAGCACATTCCTGTGGTTAAGCAATTAAGGGTCAGGGAGTTTTGCTGATTTATAGCAGCTGAACACCTGCTTTGGAATACACAAAGTGAAGGATTCAAATTTACAGTTTCCCACAACAACCATGACTTGTCTCTGTTTTACATACTGTTGGCATTTTTACTGACAACTTTTGTTCCTGAATGTATAAACCGTGTTAGACTTTGGTTTGTTTGTTTTTTTTTTTTAATTTCTCCCCAAACAAAATTATGCTGATATTTTTGTTTTCTTCCCATTCTCTTATTTTTTAAAAAAACAGAAGAACAATCACTAGTAAAATTTAATAACCTCTCTCCTGGCATTGTAAGTAGCAATTGATAGACATCAAAGCTTCAAGAGATGATTGTGATCTAGAACTGTCTAGATTAATTAGGAACTCGAACTCAATACTGCATTCCTCTTTCAGTTAAAAAACTGTGTAGATGAATAGGAGCATTTCTTCAACACTACATTTCTTTGTTACTTAAAACAATCTATTCCTGAAATAAAATACTTGGAATTATTCATAATCCTTACAGACCATAACTGCAAGTGTTAGAAAGGTTTTGTGTTTTTTTTAATTTTGCCATTAGACAGGAATAAACAAGTTTCCTTGTTTAGTACAAATTCAGTTTTCTTTGGGTTTTGTGCAACTAACAATTCCAGAAACTGAACTTATGAAGAGGTTGTTGTTTCTTCTCTTCTTGCTTCCCTCCTGCCTGTTTGAAATATACTAAGTAGCTTTAGGTATTACGTATTCTTAGAAAAAATATATGAACACTTGAAAATTAAGGCTAAAAAGAAAACTGCTAATTCAGCACAACAGTGGGACTAACACTGCTTTAAGAAAAATAATCAGCAGATAAATTTAAATTATTATGGCAACTCTCATGATGGCTGGCTGTGGAAAACAGAGGAGACAGTCTGATCTTCAAGCATATTGTCACTTGAGTCACTAGAAATGGTTGAAGTTTAAATGCATGTTATTAAATTCTATGAAACTGGTAGTGTCAGAGCCTGTTCTGCAATCTGACATATGGTACATCCTTGCATAGTCTTTTACAAAACTTAGCATTACAAGAAGTGTGTATGGGTGGGTTTCAAAATCCATTCGCCTCTGCTATTGCGTCTCTAATTTTTTGCTTTAAAAATCTTCATAAGCACTCAGCAATAGCGTATTTTCAGCAGCATCACCTATGTACAGTGAAATCCCAGTGCAGCTTTCCTATCCTCTTTTTATGATAGCTTCATTCTGTAGCAGTGCAACTGAAAGCAAAACTCAGGAGCTCATCGGGAGATGTGAATGTAAGTGCTGTGATGATTCACATGACGACAGAGGAACATTTTTGACTTGGAACATTTTTCATATGACATTGAAAAGAAAAATCAGTGTGTGGCTTAGCATGGCAAAATTTTTAACAAGCTTTTTGTATTTTAGTGAAGAAATCTGTTCATTTCAGGCAATGAGTAATAAGAACATATACTCTTAGTCTTGCACTTCTGAGCTTCCAGTTGTTGTATTTGTGTGAGAAATTGCTACAACTGACAGAGAAAATTAAAATCCTGACTCCTTTTTTTTTAATTTTAGAGGGCATTGTGTTTACAATGAGCAGAAGCCTTAGGGAAAGAGGACTTTCCCAACAAAATTTCAGGAGAAAATGCAAGGCCAGCAGGTAACTAACTGGTTCTGGCTTCCCAGATTTCTGGATTTTTATTTTCTAGTTTGCACCAGTTGGAAACAGTTACCATGGAACTGCTTCCTATGACACTTCTCAGCTGTGATAAGCTTTCTTTACCTACGTATCCTTTGTGCCATGCGGTCTAGAAGGGTCATCTGCCTTCTATTCTGTGATGAGATGACCAGCTAAGCCATTAAGAGCAATGGATGTTGTGTTGCAAAGTCTTTAACAATCTACATAGTACTCCTACAGCCAAACAGGTGAGCTGGATAAATAGACAGTATGATGGGTGGAAAGTTATCTCAGCCACTGAGCTCTAAGGTAGTGATCACTGGTACAAAGCTCACCTGGCAGCCAGGTATGAGTTGCTTGCCTCAGGGATTTATGCCAACCATGCTTGTTCTCAGTAACAGCTTGGATGGCTGGATCAAGTGCATCCTTTGATTGCAGATATATGAATTGGGAAGGGTGTTCAGTACATTGGAGCACAGGGCTGCTGTTTAAAGGAACTTTGTGAGGCTCCAGAAATGGGCTGTCAGGGACTTCAGGAAAATCGCCAAAGGAGAATACGAAGTCCTATATCCAGGCTGGAATAAATCCATGCAACAGCATAGAGCAGCACTGGCTGGCTGGGAAGCAGCTTTTTAGGCCCTTGTAAGCACTGAGTTGCACTCAGTCACCAGTGAGCTGGACTTCTGGCAAAGAAGTGCGGCTGCATCGTGGGCTGTGCTAGGAGGAGGTTAGTCACCAGCTGGAGAGAAATGGTGGTTCTTTCCCTCTATCTGGCACTTGCGGGACCACATCTCTAGTGCTGTGTCCAGTTTTAGGTTCCCCAGTGCAGGAAAGACATTGACATAGTGGAGCAAATGCATCAGAGAGCCATTTTGATGTTTAGGGGGCTGTAACACATGATGTACAAGGAAAGATGTGTTTGTTCTGTCCTAAGAAGAGAAGGCTGATGCTCTATATCCCTCCCTCACAGGAAAGTGTTGACGAGACAGAGCTAGAATCTTCTCAGAGCAGCACAGTGGGAGTACAAGTGCCTGTGACCAGATGTTAGAACACTGGAACCTTGGAAACCCATCCCAGTGCAAGGGGAAAGCCTTTGCCTTGAGTGGTCAAATGCTGCAACAGATTGCCTGTATAGCTTGTGGAATCTCCACCCAAGGAGATACTTGACTCTCAACTAGCCACTGTCTTCAGCATTTGTATCTGAATGGACTTATATTGAATAGGGCATTGGTGTGTTTTCCAGTGGTTCCTTCCAACTGCCCTGATTCTGTCTAAGGAATTCATTACATGGTAGTCATTGAATGCATATGGACTGATGCCAGTAAGAGACATTTCTCTCTCTTCATTCATATTTTTGAAGTGACAGATACAGGTCAATGGAGTTTTGTTTTTCAGGGAACAATATAAAAATGAAACAACTAAAATGAAAGAAGAAGAAATCAGTTGTGAATTTTCGTTTGTATAGTATGTTACTTGAGTCTTAGAAGTGTGTGAACAGTATTACATGTGTTTTCACTTTTTCTTTGTTGTCTCGATATTTCATTCAATAACTTCTCTCACAAGAACTTCCTATTAATTGCATTCACTTTCATATTGCAGATAATCTCATCATGTAATGGTTTGTTTACACCAGTGGTGATCCCGCTGAAACCTAAACTTTTTGCTTTTTCTGGTCTTTTTCCCTGTGTTTTCTAATTCCCAGGCTAATCGTAATGATTATGATGATGATGATGTGTATTCCTACTGCTCAGAGAAGTTTACTAGAAATTTTGAAGTCTCATCTTCGATGGAGAGGTGAAGTAATTTTATTGTAGCACCAACATACAGAATAGTGTAAGTTGTATACCAAGTGCTTAGATTAAAAGCTTAGCCATTTCCTACTTGAATTGAAGTATCTTGGTGCTTTTCCACTACATTACTAGCTAAAAAATTAACAGGCTTTGAGATTGCCTGCACTGACAGTCCAGCATTTGAAAGCTTAAAAGAGAAATGTTTATATGCAAGGTAGTAATCAGTTATGGGATCATCTTTGTTCTCTCGGGCTAATACTCCAGAGAGGAAAAGCACCAAGACATAACCAGTGTGCAACATATGCTCAGATCTAAAGTCTGACTTCAGATAGCTTGACTTTGTACATTGATAATGGATCTGTTTCTAGCCTTTTTTGGTTTTCTCTCTTGTAAACAAAGTTACGTATTTGGGCTATCAAAATAATTTTATTCAGAAATAGATGGTAGTTATAAAGACATTATAATCTCACTATGGAATTAAATACATGGGCAGTTCTGGGTAAAGTTGTATAAATCATAAATCAGTGTACTACATCAACTTCCATTTTTATATCCATAAGATGAGGCATTAAGAACAGTTTTTACCTTGTAAAATGAAGAAAGAGAAACAGTAAGAATTTATTACAGCCCATAAACAAAAGGAAAGAAAGGGAATAGAATTTAAGGAATAATTTGCTAAATCAAAACAATCCAGAGATTAATATTAAATACAGAGGGTATATATCTAAGCTAATTCAGTGTAATAAATAACGTGGAAAGAAGCTTGTAAATCATAGGACCTAGTTTAGTTTCCACACAGTTTGTTTTATGTAATATCAACCAGGCCTTATAGGTAACCAGAGAGCATAATTTTACAGTGCGCTCCTTTGAACTGGGTTTGTGTATGTAAAAATGTGAAATAATAATATACCAAATGTTTCCCATGTTACCAAGTGTTATAGCAACCTTGCTGTTTGTCTATAGATCCTGCTATAGCTGGGTCTTTTGCTCTCTTTGAGCTTCTTAATAGGCATGGTCTGCAGTATTGGATTTCTCTTCTTGACTCTAAGTTTTGATATGTCAAAATTAATATTTGAGATTACTGAATGGAATTAGGATTCAGTGCAAAAATTTGTTATTTACTTGCTGGGAATCAGGTCAGGTGTCTCCTGCAGTATGCTTTTGAAGCATTATTAAAGTAAAACTGAAAATAAATTTTAAAAGTATTTTCAATAAACATGTTACTAATACTTTTGCCAGTATGGTATTTGTAAGCATGAAAAATATATCATCCTCTTTTATATAATTCTTAGCATCCTCATGTACATGGTAAAGAAGTACCATAATGCCAGCTTTTGTGGTCAGAATCTTAAGTCTAAAGAGGTCCGAATTTGGATGGATTTTCAACAAATGGTTTTGAAGGATTGCCATTGCTTTCCTATGACTCGTCAACAAAGCTGTGTTATAGAGCATCATTCCAGAACCAAAGCAAAGCAGCTTTCACAGGGGAAGCTATTTAAAATTAGGTCCTATATATTCACATTCTGTAGCAATCACACAAATAGTGGTAGTTCCCTAGATAAAAGATGGTCTCCTTCCTTTTTCAGAATAAATGACAAAAAATCTTGGTTAGGATGGTGTTGGAAATATTTTGATGTTGATTGCCAAGTGCTTTATAAAAGTCATCTTCAGTACCCATTCAAATTTCTGTTAGTATGAAACTTGGCAGAAATGCTGGTGTGAGACCTTCAACCTTGTATCAGCTTAAGAGTCTGGCAGAGATTTGCCAGATGGTCTTCCAGCCGCTCACCTGGAACACTGAAGGCAATAGAAAGTCTATTTGGTCTTTTGAAATATAAATCCCATTCTCCATATCTCAGTATGGATTCCCAGTATTGAATGCTCTCTTCACCTATAGAGTTTTTGAATACAAATTAATACAAATTTTAATACAAATTCTTCAGAATCATGAACAGTTGAAAAATGGGAGAGAGATCTGTTCATTTAGCTTCTAAAGCTGAGAAGCTTTACCAAAATAATTGATATATTCAGCTCCAACTAGCATATTTAAAAACTTCTCTAAGCCCATACTGTTATGGTAGGCCTGAACGGAAAAGCTTAAAGATCAATGACCCTAAAAATATAATCACCTTAAAGTGGTTAATAAATACCAATATCTGTTTTCAAGCTGAAGAAAACAATAAGCTACACAGCTTTAGCTGCCTTAGATATTTATATCATGTATGTTTCTAATGCAAAAATGGATAAAGAGTATAAGGTCCACTGTAAAATACAATACTCATTAAATCTCATTTTTCCAAGTTCCTTACTTAGTGTGAGAGAAGCAGTTATGTAACTGTAAAATGTAAGAATCTCTATTAAAATGTGAGTTTTTCCCAGAAACACTGCTCCGGTGTGGGTCACTTCCACAAGACACAGTCCTCCAGGAATAGGCTGCTCTAGAGTTAGTCCCCTGTGGGGTCACAAGTCCTGCCAGCAAGCCCGCTCCAGTGTGGGCTCTTGCCTTCTCCTTTCAGGAGCCTGCTCAAGTGTGGTCTTCCCACCGGGTGACAGACTCCTTCGGGCATCCACCTGCTCTGCTGCGAGGTCCAGCGTGGGCTGCAGGTGGATCTCTGCTCCGCCAAAGGGTCGAGCACAGACTGCAGGGGCACAGCTGCCTCATCGTGGTCTGCACCACAGGCTGCAGGGGAATCTCTGTGCCAGCACCTGGAGCGCTTCCTCCTGCCACTCACTGACCTTGGTGTCTGCAGAGTCGTTTTTCTCACATATTTTCACTCGTCTCTTCTGGCTGCTGTTGTTTCACAGCAGTTTTTTCCCCCTTTTAAGTCTGTTCTCCCAGAGGTGTTACCGCTGTCATTGATGGGCTCAACCCTGGCAAGCGGTGGGTCTGTCTTGTACTGGACTGGCATTGGCTTTGTCACATGTGGAGAAGCTTCTGGAAGGTTCTCACAGCAGTCACCTCTGTAGCCCCCCCCACTACCAAAACCTCATCACGCAAACCCAATAGAAATAGTTATGTCAACGTATTCTGTGTTTGAAAATGTGTTATTTGTTGCGGACAACATGCTTTTTTTTCTTTTTTTTTTTCAACCTGTCTCACGTGATTTAGGGTTGATAAGGCATTCCTCATCCCAGCCTATAAAAAATCTGTGAAGCAGGGCCATTGGACATCTTAACAAGTGCCCTGGACACCCGGCACATCCTCTGCAGTGTCTGAAGTTTGCAGACTTGTTCCCTCTGCAGCAAACAGGCAGAAATCAAGCACCACAAATGTCGGGGGAAGCAGAAGTCTTTTCCAGTGACACTGAAGGGTCTCTGACATGCAATAAAGTACTGCTGTGGAAAGCCAAAAGGTAAAGATTGTTGTCATTGTGTATTTATATTACTTTTTTAAAACTTGAATTCTTAAAGAAGCAAAGCATATGTAATTATTATTTTGGCCTATATGTACATCTTTCCTTCCAGCTGTTCCTTAAAACCTTTGAATCCTAAAACTAATTTCAAACAAAAAAATTCGAATTTTCAAACAATATGGACAGGGTGCATCTGCCATCTTAAAAGTAATTAATTTTGAGAAGTTTTGTGAAAATTGGTATTTGGATAGCTAATATCTATGTCACTGAGGAAAAGACAAAAAAACTTACATGCATAAGTACATGTGGAACTAGTAAATGTGCTGAAACAGCTGTGCAGTCACAATGGGTGTGATACCAGCCAGCTATTGCACCTTTTGCCCAGACAGAAAGCTGGGATAAAAGTAGGAGCTGTGGCAGCAACCTCTGTGAGGGATGGAGTATGTAAACTGTTAGGAGAAAAGGGTTCCTTAACTCTTGTTCATGAAAAAATATTTCTCTTGTATCATTCTTGCTATATTTCAACGTAAAATATTTATGATCACAGTTGAAAATATTGATAGAAACAGACTAATAAATTTATTCCTTGCTTTGTAATTAATTTTAACTAATATATTTTATTGATACATATATTTTTGTTTTAAACAACTTCTAAAAAATACAGTGCTTACAATGGGATCCTGTCTGTGGCTGCTAAGCACTTTTAATAAAATAGAAAGACATCTTATTATTTTTGTTTGCAAGTCATATGGTATCCTACTTATGTAAGTCATGCTTTCTTAAAGGAACAGTTTTGACCTGGAAAAATTAGATCTTTTTTTTCCTAATCACTGCAAATAATGAAAATTCCTTCAAACATGACTTAATTCCCCTCTCTGTTTTGTGTAAGGATTATTTTAACAGAAAATTTTAAAATCAATGTGTACATGATTTAATTCTGTCACTCTCTGCCACGCAGTGCTATATTCTAGATCTTTGGTAGATATACAGTACAGATTTAGGGTCAATTTGCAGAATGTATTTGTCTAGAATAAAGTTAAAACATGGAAAGTTAGTGCAATTTATTTATAAATTTTCTTACTATTAAAAAAAATTTAAGAAAACATTAAGATGTTCTGCTGTTGCTGTTCAAGTGATTAAGTAATGACACTGCAGAAATCCATTTCCAAACTTAAGCCCTCAAACAAATCCATTGTTTTGCAACACTGGGAGAGTATCTACAGCTCCTGGCTTCGTTCTGTTTTGATGAAATGTGTCATTGATAAAAGAGAGTTCAAGCTTCCCTAAACCAATTAAAATGTTTTTTCCTCAGGTGGTAAATAAAAGCACATGATAGAACTAAAGCAGACTGGGAGAGTGGTAATCAGTACTGTAGTTCGGTATTGAACAATATTGAACACTGTAACAATAACACATAATAAATCATTTTGAAAGGTACATTGGATATATTTTTTTTCAAGGACAAATAAAGTATACTCACAAGGATCAAAAGGACACCTTAGTTATTTTTATTTTAGAAATTATTTGCAGTTTCTTTTTAAAGTAGCTTTAAAGCTTTTAGCTTGCTTGACTGCAAAATGTTTATGAGAATACTTTCAGGTATTGGTCAGTTATCTATAAATATGTTTTATTGAAAGCTTTTGTCTTGATAACTTGTAACTGTAATGTTTCTTTTTTAAGTGCACTATCCTGATTTTTATACATTAAATATCTTGATCTCATAAACGTGAAATGCGTTTAACTCGGTTGTATCATGCAAGCCAATGTATTGTTACTGTATCATCTTTACCTTTATAGAACTGATTCACTTTAAAAAAAAATCCTATGTATTAGGAGAAAACCTTTTTTTCTGTTCATAAGTATGTTACTGTGGAACAAAAAGCAGTGCTATACAGAGTGTTTCTGTTTTGAAAGAAGCTAGAATGGGACAAAACCATTCTCTCCCATGGGAAAATTTCCCTTTAAGCTAAAGGATTTTGACTGTTCTTTACTGTCAAAAGTTTACCATAAAATACAAGGCTACCCAGATCAAAATACAGCTGGGGATGCTGGGGCTAAATTTTGCTGGACTCCTGATTAGCTAAAAACGTGTTGAAATTGACATGGAGTTACTTTACTGTATCAGTATAGCCAGAGATCCTGTGGGAAATGTCTTTGGTTTGGGTTAAGCTCTCAGTGTGCAACTTCCTCATCAGAAGGCAACATAGATGCTGGAAATGAAAGTGGAAGTGAGTTTGATTAGCTTTTGCTACTGCATATCAAAGCTAAGACCAATTTTTCTCTCCTTCCCAAAGGACAGTCAAGGTCAAGGACAGTAAATAACCTGGAAGAGGGGAGTTTGAAGAAGTTCTTGGTGCAACACTTTAGTGTGTGGAATACCTGCTGCTAGTATGCATTAGTTGACCTCTCAAGATAAATATTTGCCTTCAAAGAAAGAAAAGAGCAGCAACAAATGTATAATACATATTATCTGCACCTTTAAGATATGCAAGATAATACCCTTTTTTCTTTGGTTTTTTTTTTTTTTCAGTGCCACTGCTTGGAAACCTAAAAAGGGAGAAAAGTTTGATTATTCTATGCATTTTATTAATAAATAGAGAAGACGAGCCTTGTCCAGAGAGTTTACCAGAAAACTGCTACATCATGAAAAATATGGCAAAAGACAGCAATGGTGCTAGAACCAAAAAGCAGTAAAGTGAGAAAATTTTTGCACAAAGCTAAAAGACTTAAATTTATTAAATGATATCTGTATTTTAGCATAAACCATGGTGCCTTCTGTATTTTGCTTTCTTTTTACATCTCTGTTTTTTCTATAGACAATATAGAAGTTGATCAAGTAGTGAAAGAGAATGCCCAGATTATAGAAATTAGAGGTGCTCTGGACTCATTCCAAAGGACCTCCATGATATCAAAGCCATTACTGCCTCTCTGTGTCAATTTCAAGCCCTTAAGATCATTAAGGGATTTCATGCATTGGTACCATATTTTTCCAGACTTTAAACATCTTTTTTCTAGGTCATCCTGGAAAACTGTTCTTTATATCCTTCAGATATTTGTGGCTTTTCTTTGTAACTTTATGCAAGGTTTGATTTCTTTGACCACAACTGGTGGCCACCAAGCACACGCACAGTGTATTCCTGTGGGTCCTCTCCAATGAAGTATAAGGAAAAGATGGTGCTGTGTTCAGAGCAGTTACACAACTGTGGAGTCCTAAAAAGACATAAAGCTTACATGAGATTTATTTTAGTGTGCCATATTTAACGTACATTTCTTTCAGTGGCACTCTCAGCTTTTCTGTTGCCACTGTTCGCTTCAAGCCATTTGCTCTGTTGTGGGCCTCCCCTACTGCTGTGCCAATGAGTCCAGCAGTGGGTTCCCACTGGTAAGTCAGGTCAGGAAACTAATAAAGGCTGCAGTTTGAAATTTTTTTTTAGGTTATTTTTAGGATATCATCTATCTCTATAACACCAGCAGGTAATTTGCTGTATCGAATGCAGTTGTGGTCTTCCATGAACCATATTGCACAAAGTGGTTTCTTGCAGCTCATTTCAGCTCTATTTTGTTTACTAAAAACTGGAACAATAAACAACACAAATCTTAAAGACCCACAACTAAAGTGCCAAATACAAGTACATATTAAAGATATTTAATCATTGTGATTTCTTTCAGGGCTTTTCAGTATAACTACTCTTCTTTAAGGGTGATGATCTTAATTGTGCTGTGTTTTCCATTTTTCTTTGTTCCCAGCAATGCTCTCAGAAGACTGAAGAAATATTGTTGCTCTTACCATAATATATACACTTGAGAAAACACCAAAAAGGCACGTTCGTTAAGCACTCCAGGCAGTAACTGGACATTGATTCAACTACTGTGGCCATCCCACATGCCCACTGATTTTGTATGAAAAGGTAGGAAACAGAAAGTCAGTTGCAAAGTGCTATTAAAAACACACCCTGGTGAGTGCACTCTGAACAGATATTAAACACCTAACCAGAGCTCACTCTCTCCAGATCTCAGTGTTTTTTAGAGAGCCATCCTATGTAGCTAAGCTTTGGATTCTTCTTCTTTGATCGTGCTCTGCAATTGCTTCATTGTTTTGTTGTACATAGAAAATCATAGAATAGTTTGGGTTGGAAGTGATTGTTAAAAGGCATCTAGTCCTCCTCCCCTTCAATGTGCAGGGGCATCTTCAACTAAATCATTTTGCTCAGAGCTCTGTCCAACCTGACCTTGGATGTTTCCGGGGACAGGGCATCTACCACCTCTCTGGTCAACATGTTCCAGTGTTTCTCCACCTTCATTGCTAAAACTTTATTCTTTGTATGTAGTCTGCATCTGCCTTCTTTTAGTTTAAAACCATTACCTCATGTCCAATTGCAAGGCCTTGCTAAAAAATCTTTGTCCCCATCTGTTTTACAGGCCCCCTTTAGATACTGGTAGACTGCTTTAAGGTCTCCCTGGAGTCCTCTTTTCTCCAGGATGAATAATCCCAGCTTTCTTTGTCTTCATAGCAGACCTGCTCCAGCCCTCTGATCGTCTTTGTGGCCCTACTCTGGACCTACTTCAACAGATCCATGTCCTTCCTTTGCTGGGCACCCCAGAGCTGGACGCAGCACTCTGGGTGGGCTCTCACCAGTGTGGAATAGAGGGGCAGAATCACCTCCCTTAACCTTCTGGCTGCAGTGTTGGTGACGCAACCCAAGATACAGTTGGCTTTCTGGACTGCCAAGTGCACATTGCCAGGTTATGTCCAGTGTCTCATCCACCAGCATCCCCAAATCCCTCTTGTCAAGGCTGCTCTCAATACTTTCATCCCCCAGCCTGTATTGAGATTGGGGGTTGTCCCAACCCAGGTGCAGCACCTTGTACTTCATTGTGGTGAACTTCATGAGGTTCGCACAGACCGACTTCCTGAGCTTGTCCAGGTTCTTCTAGATGGCATCCTGTCCTTCAGGTTTGTCAACTGTACCACACAGCTTGATGTCACCTGCAAATTTGCTGAGGATGCACTTGATCCCACTGTCTATGTCATTCACAAAGATATTAAACACTACCCTTCAGTTGATTCTTATGTTTTACATAGAAGGACTTAGTATGCCCAAGTTCTGAGATGGGAACAGGGTAGCTCCCTACCATCTTCCTGTCTCCAGTCTCTTTCAGTATTTGTCAAATCCCTAGAAGTTTTAGAACTGCTGAGTCCTTTTGTGGATTTGACTTCTGATGAAATATATTTCCAACCTGACATATCTAAAAATTTCTTATGCTTAATGAAGAATGGAAAATGACCATAAAATTTCACATACTTCTGGAATCCCTTTGCAATCATCTTTACAGATATCTATATTTAAGAGCAGTCCAGATGTCTCTTTGCAGGTTCTTCACTGCATTATGTGATTTTTATGCTGCTGACATCTTCACTCCCCCTTTTGCGCTCCATTCTGGTGCTGCTTTTGGTTTTGCTCTGACTGACCCACTTATCTCCTTCTGCCTGGACTGCTTATTTGGCACATCAGTGAAGGTGACGTGTGAAAGTTGTGGAAACAACACTCTATTTTTTTTTGTTGAATTGAGCAATTGGTCAATGAGATATTTCTTCTAGGAAGAGTTGTTGAGGGAGTTAGGAATCTTGGTATCATCCTTTTTATTTACAAAGAGTGCTCAAAATGACAGGAAATATAAGCCTCTTTCAGATAGCACTTGGCATAACTCTTGCCAGGCTTTTTTAGGGCTGTAATCCCAGTGCTGTTCGGTGCATATTTCTGACTTATTGATTCTTTCTCTTCATGTCTTTGAATTGCACAAAATGGTGTTCTGCAAAAATCCCTCCACCTGCATAATTGACCTGCCTTTGTTTGGCTGTCATACAGGCTTGCTCCTATGTTGATTCAACTATTGCTTCCCATTATGTTTTTCCATGGAGTAGTTCAATGGCATCTTACAACTTGCTTTTTCCGCCTACTAAGGAAGCACTCAAGTGACCAAAGAGTAGCCCTTCCTAGAATGGACAGTGATCTAAGTACGTAGTGAACAGTGAGGTTCATGGTTGGTGTGATGGGTTTAAATGTTTTAGAGTAACCTAATTTTAACTGAAATATCCGAGAAGAAATTGATAGAGTGCTACGGTTGGAGAAATAGGAAACAAGGGACAAATTGTGTAATATAAGTAGAATAATGCAGCTTTTGCTTTTAAGTGAAAGGTAAGGAGAATAAACAAAAGGAAGAGTCCTATGCCCTTAGGAGATTATAGTGGATATTAGTCCAGGCCTACTAAATGGAGGGACTGAGACACTTGGGGTTAAGTGACGTGAAAAGGTATCACACATGTAAGTTTGTAAGTAGAGCATCATGTTCCTTGTATCTTCCTTCTACTGAGAGGGAAATAGGTGAAAAATCAAGTTTATACAATTACTCAGCTAATAAATTAATTGCTATATCATGCTGGTTCCAGACTTAGTAATACAAACTATTTTTTTTTTATTTTGAGCATTTTGAAGCCAAAATTGCCTCTGCCATCAGCTCTTATAATTTTTGCCATTGCCATTTAGTTATGAATTGTATTTTCCAACAATTCACCAGGAAAGTGTCCTTAAATGCCTGAACTCGCTGCATTGCAAAGTGCAAAGGACTGTATCTTTTTAAGCTTTGTTAGTGTCACACCAAAATAAGTATGTCATCTGGGAAAACGTAGCTACTCAAATGTTATTTCATGGTGGTGTCTTTCTCCCTCAAGTCATACTTTGTTGAGAGAAATAACCTGAATAGCCTGCTTGGATAGAACGTGCAGTCCCTGCATTTTATATAGAGCTTTTATTCCCAGATTTTTCTACTGCCCTTTTTTCATAGAGCAGTATGATTTATCAGGTGGAGGGGAATGAGAAGAAAAATATTAAATATTATTAGGATGTTTTCTTCATCCACTTTTAATTCCATGTTCCACAAGCCCTAGGAAAAATAGGAGTATCCCTCTGGCTTTAGTCAGTGATTTTGGATCTAAAACTGACAGACATAAATACAACTCTTTTATTCCTCTGTAGGAAACTATGATAATGAACTTAGTTCAGGACTCAAGTGTTGTATACGAGCTCAAGATGTGCAATAGCTTGAGCAAAAACAGTAACAAAAAAAAAAATAGAAGAAATGGAAAAACATAGCTATGCCATTGCCCAAATTAACAGAAATTGATTTTTTTTTTCTTTTTTTTTTTAATACTGTTTACCAGGAAAGTCAGGCGTATTGAATATCATGAGATTTTAGGAACAAAGAAAATTGATATGATCATTGGATATGTTTGGTAACAACAGTACACAGAACTATGCTGTTTTCAATTAACAGTGGAGCGCATTGGGAAACGCATTGCATTAATACACAGGTAAAAGGACTTTACTGCTAATCAGAATGAATTGTTGCATTCAACACAGAGCTGCTACAGGTCTTTAAATTACTTTTGCCTTGCTGTATGGATTCAGCTGAACATAGTTTAATACATTTTTTACATGATGTAATTTTGTCTAGCTCATACAATGTCAGGGTAATAATAATGATATTCTAATATTAATGCAAGCACAAGATATACATATTGATGAATAATGGTCATATGTTTTTGGATGTCCTTGCCAAGTCATATTAAAATGACAAATAATTGCCATTGCTTCAGAGAAATGGTACAGGCTCTGTAGTCAAAAAGCACATTAGGGACCCACAGCATCCATTTGTTATCCTTTGTCAGGAAAACATGGTTCTTTAATGAAAGTGAATGAAAGGACACTGATTGAGGACAGTGACACTAAACCTCTTTCTCAGTAGGAGCCATGACATGAGTATTAATAAGCAGATTGAAAGGTTAAGACTCAGCTTTGAAACTCTGAAAGCACAGTAGAATCTGAAATAACTCACCCTTTATAATATGGGGAAAATCACAGTGTAGAATGCATTGTATAAGCCTTCTGGCCACAGGAGGATAGAGAGGATGGAAATTGGTTCCCAGACAATTCAGCAAATGCCATTTAAAATTGTAACCCAAATATATTTTTATTAAAGTTTTTCTTTTAATTCTGTCTTGATAAATGATTCTTTTCCTTTTTGTTATCCCCTCCCTTTTTGCTCCCAGTACTATAAAAATGCTAACAAAATCAACCTGGGCATTTCCTGAACATTGATGAGAGCAGCTGAGAAAGCAAGGGCACAGAGACACAGCACGAGTTAAATATGAAACAGTCATCTAGAGCAATGCATTTAGTAAGAATTCAACATGTATGTTACTTGGGAGAATGAAGAAATGTCCATATAAGAAAAAGATTTTTGAATGCATTATACATTAGGGTGATCACTTATTAATTGCTGAGAACCCAGAGGAGCCAGTCAGGGTCATGGAAGCGTCTGAAACAGGCCGTTCCTGATCTTGCTGAGCTCTGTATGTGTGTGTGGTCACACTGGAGTCTGTGATGCATGCAAGGGAGCAATACAGATGTGTGTGTCTCTGCCAGATAATGGCTGGGGCTGCTGTATATTTATTGATAAGGTTTTTCCTCTGAAACTCTGTGTGATATGCACAAACTCTGTATGATCACGATCTCTGACCACCTTTGTAGCTTTATGTTCTTTTTATAGTCCCACTTTTCTATGGAGAGAAAACATCTTCCAGGATTTTGATGGATTTAGTGTCAGAGGAAAAATGCCCCATAATACTAAAATACAAGGTTTTCCATGCCAGTAGCAAAGCTGGGCAAAATGTGCCAAGGTTAGAGGTGTTTGAATGCAGAGGCTGGTTCTGTTCATCACAGAGATAAAATGAGCTTGGATATTTACAATGAGATTTCAGTATATTGAAACAAGGTTAGAAGACTCTACCTGAATGTCTCACTTCCTAAAGATCTTGACAAAATGGCAAACTATTGCACACATTGAACAAATGCATTCAAATTCAGATTTAAATGTATTTGAGAGTTTGCAGTAAAACCAGATGAGTATTTTTAGGTGAGGTTAATAAGGTTGTGAGCCAAGTCTACACCAGAAAATTAAGAGGGCCTGGGACTATTTTCTGATGAAGAAGCTAACAGCATGGCATAACCCATGTCCATATTATTAATTGCCTTTCATCTTCAAAGAGGTTACCTCCATGCATGCTGCTGATTGAGACTCTTTGCCAGCTTGCGGTAAGTCCTAAATGGTGCTTAGCAGTTGGCTGAGACAGCTAGTTGAAACAGGGAAAAATTATACCATGGACTTTTCTAATAATTGCGTGATGGAGGAGTTTTATTGTTCAGTGGTGCTGTTTTGTTTAATGGTGTATCTGTAGGGAACAGTCTTATTTCTTCAGTAAACAATCATTGAATCAATACATATTGATGTTTGATATTCAATGTAGGGGAACAGCAGAGATTTTAAAGATGAAATGGCTACAGAAAATCATCAAAAGGGGATTGCAATTTTTTTAATTAACTATAAAGAAAACTTGAAAGTAGTATGAATTGGTCTCATCAATTGAGAGCAGTGGGAACATTTTCTGTCAAGAGAGAGGTCACAATCTTTTGGAAATAACAGGAAAAAAGGAGTACCCAAGTGTGTGCTGGTGAAATGATGGAAAATCTCAGCGCATTTCTTGCTCTTCTCCTGATCAGCTGCTCTGCACGTAGCTTGGACCTCACCATTAATTCCTTCCCATGTGTAGCAATCCAAACCTGTTAAGCAAACCTGGTACCTCTCATATATCACCCACATCCAAAGCATGCCCTTGGTCTGGCATTACTCTGGCATACTCAGTTTCCATTTTATTTTGGGCACCTTAACTGGAAAGCCACAAGAGTATCAGTATTAATTCATAGGGCCACATGAGTATCATGCAGACACCACAGGGGACCCAGATCATGTTCTGTGCATTTTAGACACAGATGATGCTCACTAGAAAAGGACTGCATGTCCCAAGCAGTGTGGGCAGGAGTCATTTAGCATCATTAGTAGCTGTGACCTCTGCTGTTGCCTGTAGAAGGTGCTTCAAGCAATGTGGACACAGTCTTAGTTGGCCAAAGGATAACTGAAGCTGGTTGGATGCGGACTGTGAAAAGTAAAGTCAGGTGAAATGTTTCTAAGAGAGATGGAAATGTGAATGCCATTTTATAAGACCTTAGTGAGATCTCATCAGGAGTACTGATCAAATTCTGCTCACTTATATGCAATAAAGCTGAGATCAGGTTGAAACAATTGCAAAGAAAAGTTTCCTGGATGATCAAGGAGCTAGAGATTACAGCAGGGTTTTATTAGACTTGCAAAAAGTAAGCTGGAAGAGGATGCGATTGCTTTAAACACATCAGGAAGGGGGACAAAAGGAATTGAGAATTGCTTAAACTCAAGGGCATTGTTGACTCAAGTGATCACAGATGAGTAAACACGAATAAATAAATTTAGGCTAAAATATAAAGAAATATTGCAACCTTTAAGAGAGAGACCTTGTGAAAATATTGTGTGTGGGTGTTGTGGTTTAACCTCAGCCAGCAGCCAAGCCCCACACAGCCCCTGGCTCTCTCCCCCACCAGTGAAGTTGGGGAGAGAATCAGAAGACTAAAAGCCAGAAAACTCGTGGGTTGAGACAAAGACAGCTTAATAGGGAAAGCAAAAGCTGTGCATGCAAGCAAAACAAAACAAAGATTTAATTTGCTGCTTCCCCTGGGTAGGCAGTTGTTCAGCCATCCCCAGGAGAGCAGGGCCCCATCACGTGTAACAGTGACTTGGGAAGACAAACACCATGACTCCCAACATCCCCCCGTTCCTCCTTCCCTCCCACTTTATATCCTGAGCATGATGTCACAGGGTCTGGAGTATCCCTTTGGTCACTTTGGGTCACCTGTCCTGGCTGTGTCTCCTCCCAGCCTCCCAGGCACCCCCAGCCCCCTCACCAGTGTGGCAGTACGAAAAGCAGAAAAGGCCTTGGCTCTGTGTAAGCTCTGCTCAGCAACAACAAAAACATCTCTCTGTTATCAATCCTGTATTCAGCACAAATCCAAAACACAGCCCTGTACCAGCCACTGTGAAGAAAAGAAATTCTTTTAGCCAAAATCAGCACAGTGGGCTGTGGACACAAGACACTTAGATTTCCAGATGGAGCTTGATGAATGTAGGAAAGGAGTTCTATGACTGATAGTCCAGAGATCATTGCATGACTGTCTATTTCATGTATCCCAAATACTGTAGAAATATTGTTCATAGAAAGCATTCCAGTGTTACAATTTCTTACTTGCTCTTTTAACCTGTAAGAATTGAAATAATTTTCATTCTTGAAATTATTTATTATATTTTCATTGAACAAAATACCTGTGTGATTTCCATGTCTAACTGTATCAATTAGAGGATAAACTACATATACCTGTACCTTAACTGAGAAATTGGATGCACACTCTCAGAAATGCCTCACTAATGTATGTATGCATTGTACTATTTCATATAAATACTGTGTCATATGATTTGAACTTTGGAAATTATGCAATTTTTTTTTTGCCCAAATTTTAACTTTGAAATTTAGCCCTTGATATATGGGTTTTTTGAATGGACTATCTGCTGCTTGAAGTTTTTTCAAGGTTATTCTTTTGTTTTGCTTAATTTCTGATCTGCAGTGAGGCTTGTTCTGGCAATGACAGGAGGGACAAATTGTTCATAGATCTTGTGTGCCATTACTGATACAGTGTATTTTCGGTACTGTAGTTCTCATGTGCAGTGTTAGAAGTAGTTGAATGAAGAGACAGAACGTCAATATCTTGGTAAATAATAGACTTATTTTTCTTGCTGATAGTCTGATCTTTCTGTAGCTCCCTCCCAGAGTCCCATGCCCTAATCAGACTGGCCTCCACAATCCTGTAATGGGCTTGTGTTGTGACTAGCTGTATTTTTACATGGAGAGAGGAAATTTTGAAGAAATTTAAGAAATCAAAGTGGAGGATCTGGTGCTGGTTATATTGCATTGAAATTCATGGCAAAACACCTTTAATATTTTCTTATACTACAATAATGTATACTTTTACAATTTTCCTTTAAAAACAAGAATTATCTGTTAGTACGTACTTTTACAATTTTCCTTTAAGAAACAAAAGTTATCTTTACGGCTGTGAGATAAACTCATTCAATAGTGAATTCAATTCTGTTTTCAAATAGACAATAGCAGATGCCACAGAAATTCACAATACTGGTTTTATATCAGTTTTATATGTACAGAAATAATACACATGCAAAATGTCTATTTAAATCTGTTCTGACATTCAATGGTGTAGCAAAAAATGTCAAAAATTACTGTCATTGAAAGGAATTAGATAGAAATGCATCCATGATTTCCTTTTCATACCCTAGGTATAAAGAACATTCTTCTCCCTAGTTAGGCTGGTAGTGTTTAACAACACCAATAATTCCCCTTTGTCCTTATGGTACTCCATGTAGTCAGTGCCTGCTATTATATTTATCCTAAATAGCAGCCTCACTTGTGATAGTTGTATTCAGGCATTTATTATTCACAGCTTATCAGAGTGGGAGTTAAAGACAGATTGCTGTCTTTATGTTTTTTTCTGGAGGTTCAGCAAAAAATTCTTCGTAGTGTAACGAACACAGAGTCC
Source organism: Daphoenositta chrysoptera (assembly GCA_013397915.1). NCBI lineage: Eukaryota > Metazoa > Chordata > Aves > Passeriformes > Daphoenositta > Daphoenositta chrysoptera. The sequence continues at coordinate 128,258 of VZRO01002819.1, read as the reverse complement.
CACTACAGGAGATGCCATCACCTTGTAAAGTGTGGGTCCTGTAACCAGACAGTCCTTGGTGCTTCACTGCAGCTTGGGAAGTTCTCTGTCAGCTGGAGAGGTAGGTAACAGCATATGCATATCCATACACTTGTTATCATTTTGGATATCATGTCCCGTGGTAACTGTACAATTTTGTTGCCCTAGAAAAGCAGAAATAAATAAAGCTATGGGCAGAGGCTGTCCTTGACTAAACACTGCTAGCTTCCCTTGAATTTTGTGGTTGGGCAGTGCTTTGGCCCTAGGGAACCATCTTTGTGAACTTTGTAACAAATGACTAATGTGTCTTCAGCAGAACTGCAGTACTTCTGCAGCAGAGAGCTAATGTACCTTTCTGTGTGATTAGAGATGGAAAGTTTCTGTTTGTAAATAAACAAATAATCAATATTTCCAAAAACTATTTTCCCAATGTTATTTTGCTGTCTCAATTTTTGCACTAACTGGACAGTCTGGTTTAAAATTCATAAAAAGGTATTTTTTACTGAAAAAAAATAAAAATAACCAAAATCAAGACTCAATACATTTAAATACAAAATACTAATATTTTTCTTATCAAATTAATCACATACATTCATTAAAACACCATTTTGTTACAGCTTTGTTTGCTGGAGAAACGTGGTTTAAGAGCTCTAAGTACTGATCAGGTTCTCAGAGATATTAAGGTGTCCAAATGCGCTTTGAAATGTTGGGAATATGTGCCTTTGTTTAAACATGGAAAGAACTGAACAGACAGTTTTGCCTACGTTTACCTCCATCTGCTTTAATCTTGCTGTGCCTGAAATGAGACTGCTTACGTGTGTCAGGTAAAGCCTGTACCTAGATTATATTCTTGCCTGAATCAGGATCAGAACCTAGAATTTTTACATGAAGTCAAATGCTTTCAGTCTCCAGTCTCATTCCTATGTAAGATATGCTTTTTCTTTGGTTTCAGGAGGAGTAGAACCAAATGAAAATATTTAACACTGCTTTGAAATAATTTTCGAGGCAGTGTAGAAATGTAGAAGGTGTGGAATTTTTTTTACAAAAAGCATTCATTCAATTCCATAACTGGAACAAATACAGTGGGTTTTTGTGTGGATTTTGAGTGGATGGAGAAGTCATCAACTATCTTGTTTTGGCAATGAAAAGAGAATACCTTGATTTTACCTATAGAACTTGCTCCCATGCACGGTCTTTGCTCCAAGTTGGAGGATGCTCTCAATGGGAAGATAATGAAGGTGCCGGCTAGGCTGGAAGGAAATGAATAATTAAAGAAGCTTGTAAATTATGTTGCCATCAGTTGCTGGAGGATATGATTCTGCTGCAAAAGAACTGGCTCTCATATGTCTGGGGCATTTTTCAGAAGATATTAAGAATGAATATTGGATGCATAATTAGCATTTCTTGAAGGTGTATTAGTACATTAGAGGTAGAATGTGCAATAATTTCTATTATCCCACATTACCTATACTTTGACTGAGCAGTTGTGTCACTGCTTGTATTTCTGCATCACTAGTCAATATTTTTCTAGAATAAATGTATTTAAGAAAATGGAAGATTATAGTAGTTCTCTACATGCAGCATGCTTTTTTATTTTTTTCTCTATATTTTATTCCCTTTACATATTTTCTTTCCCCCTTGAATTTGATGGGAACCATACACAGAAGGCAGGCAGATAAATGTACTGAAACCTTGTTAGCATTTAATCTCCTTTTAGATAAATGCAAATATTGCTGTCAATGTTACTGGAGCCCTGTCCAGCAGTCATCTGAGGAACTTGCTCAATCATTTTTCACAATGTGTCCAGTATTATCAGTTGCTGAAGATTGTGATCCAGAATATTCGTTCCTGATGAAAACAATAGAATTAAGCCACAGGGCTTCAGAAAATTGCTTTCATATTCAAGCAGTGCTACACATATACAGGCACCTTGTTGATGATTTTCCTACCCTGAAGAAAATATATTGCTGCTGCCACAAACCTGTCTTTTGGCACTTTGTCACTTACAAGTGATGATAAAATTGCAACAAAGAGACTTCTTTTTAATCTCATAGGTCATCGTTGGTTCTCTGGACAGTCCTCCCTTTGTCCTCTCATTCAGTTTAGACAAGGTGGAGAAATCCTTTTAGTTGCCTCTAAACTTATCTTAAAAATACAAAATCCAAAAATCAGCCTCAATGTACCCTCAAATTTTTAACATTACAACTTTTTTCTTCACGTTTCTGATTTAGATCAAAATGTCTGTGTGCATCTTAAATATATATTTCTTAGGCAGCTGAATTGCAGGCAGGCTTTTTGAGTTACAGGTTCACATTGAACTATAAACCTTTAGAGAGACATTTAATCCCTTTAATTTTGTGAAACCCCCAGAACCATGTGATAATTGTATTACTGAAATGATATTATATCCATTTGTTACTGCTAAGCACTTAAACATGTATTTTTAAAAATTCTGTTATCTGGTCCATCAATTCAAAATTGCAGAAATCTGGTGATGAATAGAAAGACAGAAAAATTCTGAATAAATCCATGTATACATTGAATATTTTGAAGATAGACTTTCACACCATTAGTACAAACAACAATTAATATGGCAACATTTTTTTTCCTACACTTTCGATACTTTCTGGGAGATTTTTTTCTCATCTTTGTTAGCTTCTTCTTCAGCTTTTTACTGCAATGGAATCCCAAACTTGTCTGTGACATAAAAGGGCTACTGCCATGGGATTTTGATGCACCATATGCATTATATTGTCTCCTGTCTACATTCTCTTCCAGTTTGAATCTCCTTCAGTTGGAGATATGGAAAGAGTGAAAAAAAGCTTAAAATCTCCTGAGAAAAGCAGGAGAAGAAGGCACCCCTGGAGTAGAGCAGATGCTGTTGAGGTATCACACCTTTCCTAGGATAAAGGAGGAGTCAGGTCCCGCACTGCCCATTGCACAGAGCTTGAAGAATGTGTCCAAAGGAAATACAGAAATGCAACATTTTCTTTTATGAGAACAACCTCCAGAAGTCTAGGCCTTTCACAGTTGCTCCTATGAGAAAGCCAAGCATTAAGAAATACAGAAATGGAGACTTAGGTGCCTAAATAACCATTGAAGGCCAAACCCTCTGTAAGTGTCCAGGGGAAACAAGACTCATCACTCCAGATGAAGGGATTGCTGTGTTCAAACCAATCACTACTGTAGATAATGAACAGATTACTAATTCACATGGATTTAAGACCTACGAATAGAAGTATCCTTGGCTTCCTGCCTGTGTCACTTTCCCTCATCTCCTAAAATGACTGAATATTCACCAATATAAACTGGCAAAAGCAGAAATAGCCACAATGAGCATTCTTGCTTCGTTGTGGAATTCTTCACAATGTAGGCTTAACTTGAAGGTAATGAGCCACCATTTTCTAGTGAAATTACACTGCTTGACAAATAAAGATGCAAGCCTATATAGCTAAGGTCAGAAAATTACTTTTTCACTAGGTAAATTACCCTTTTGGATTTACTAATTTTTCTTTTTCATTCTTATATTTGCCTTCTTCATTTTATTTTTTACTAGATGTTTGAACTTCAGATACAAAATGCAATTAGTTAAAAAAACCTGTAAATGTTGTTCAAAGTATTTTCTCAGTATAATATTGTATTGCAAATAATTATATGAGTGATGGGACATTACTCTTAAGTTTTCTCTCAAATTCTTTTATTACATAAGTCACCTCTTCCTGATCTTATCTTGATAACGTAAGATTTTCCATAGGTATCATGAAAATGTACGTGTTTCCATGTCAAAAATAAATTAAATTAAATAAGGCAAGAGCAAGGCAATTTCCTCAATGGCAGACTATAATATAGAAGCAGAAAAATATGGAAAAAAACCAAAACAAGACAAAATTATGAAATGCATGAGCAGTGTTAAGTCTCTGATGGAATTTTCTCAAAATTTTAGGTGGCTGTTGAAGTGTTGGTGCATTTCACAGCAACCACTGGTAGTTTCTGAACCAATATTTTTAGGCTGTGTTTATACCAGGAGCTCAATTCTGTACTCAGGTACAAGCTGACTAATTTTGTAATAATGAGGGTTTTTGTAATAAAATTAGCCAGACTCTTGCTGTGCTTATCCAGGGCTGCTCATTTGCCCCTCCAGCAGCAGTTGCCCCTCAGCAGCATGGCTTCATGCCTGTGCTCAGGTCTTCAGCCCTGGCTACCCTGTCTCACACAGACCTGCTGTGCCAAAAAGGGACAATGCACAGCAGATGTCCTGATTCAATTGCTGCCTTACAATTGAACATAGAATTAACCTGTAGCTCCGTTAAAAAATTCCTGGATGAGACTCATTGCAGCCAAATGCAGGAGGAGCTGTGCTGAACCAGCATAGGTGGCTGGAGCTGAGGCTTTATCTTATCCTGCACAAGGTACAAGACACATCTGTCTCCTAATGATGTAGCTGGGATAAATGTGAGCATACCGTGAGAGTGGTAAAGGGTATAGCAGAGACAGAAATGTTAATGTAATTGTGCAAAAGATTTCCACTTTTTAAAATTGCCATGTAGTTCAGGATTTAGCAATCATTTTGCCAGCTCTGGCATTTTGCCTATATATAGTTGTTAACATTTTCTTCAGTTTTATTTATTTCTGCAGCAATCCTCTAGTATTTAATCATCTCTCTCTATTTTTTTTTTTGTTTAGTGAAGCAAAGCTTCTCTATTACAATCCTGAGACTCCACACTCAGGATCCTTGTGGTAACCCTGGCAACCCTGTTGGCTGGGTGGGCTACAGCTCCAGCACCTCTGACTGGGCAAAGCGGAGCCCTTTCCCCCCACCCTGCAGCTGAGCTGGAGTGTCACCACTGCTGACATGTCACCCTCTCTTTAGGTGCTGAGGACAATAAGGTGACATGGTTTAGTTCTTCATCAAGATAGGTGTCAGGGCCAAGCCTAAATGTGCTTTGTCACCTTTTGAGATTTTATCGTTATTGTTCATACTGTAAACTATAGGGCAATATCTTCTAAATTCTTTCTTAATTCTATAATTAAGCAAACAGTTATGTGTTTGCTATAGACAAAAATTTTTACAAAAGGAAGGAATTTTTTATCCTATTCTATAGAGCCCACAAGCACTCTGATAGCATAATCCCTAACCTATTAACATAATCTATATTACATTCTCTGCTATAATCTATTAATTTACACATCCATAGAATATGTAAAATTAGTATGCATCATCCAAATATTAACTGGATTTTTTTAGATATTTCCCAGGAGTCCTTTTCCCCATTTACTACATGTATGCTTGAAAAACTTAAGGAAGGAAATTTTGAACTGACAGGCATAAAATATGGGCTGTTCCTCTCTTGAGAGACATTGACAGTTTCTGTGGCTTTCCTTCAGAGGGAGAAGGCTACATGGTTAAAATTTGTTCAAACTCAACTACTTTAATATTTTAAATCATAAATTCTCACTGCAGTCCTCTGATTCAGGCAATCCTGCTAACTGTTCCATAACTTCTCTCCAATAGCTTTCTATTTTACAGGTTGCTTCAGTTTTGTTGCTTTTCAGGGTCCTAAGTTTAGTGTGTTCATGTTTTTGAGAGGCAATATAATAGTCTCTTTTTATTTAGATCTGGTATTTCTCGGAAGAATTTCTTTCATAAATTTCCAAAACAACTGAGAATTCAGAAGAATAAATGTTGTTTGTAGAACATCTTAAACTTTTGAAACAGATATGTTAGTGTCTTGGTTTACTCTTCATTAAAATCCCAAAGGGATTAAAGTTTGCTTTCAGTTTTAGTCTTCAAAATTCAGCATATGAAATACATTGATTTATTGATTTTAGTTTAACCAAGCCAGGTATTGGGGCTTTCTGAAACAATTGAATTGAAATTGATTTATGACAAAAGATTAATACGTAATTTCTTCTTGATATATTGTTGTGTATGGGAAAGGCTGAAGTGATAGATGTGATACTGTTCAAATTTCCATATTGTAGAAGCCTAGGACAAAACTGGAATGAGCAAGAAGGATTAGATTCGAGGTTATAGTTTAAATTAGGGTTCAGAGTGGGACTGAGGCCTGGGTTAATAGTTACACCTTAATCCTCTGAGACCTCCTCCATGTTGGTTTGAGAGCTTTGTGAGTGTTGCTGGTGCAGCAGTATCTGTAGGGCTGTGGATAGGGTTATATGTTTGTTAGTCTTGCTTAATGTTTGGATTCAACTTACCTTCTACAGTGAGGATGAGGACTGGAACACACAGGGTCCTACAATTTTATGTGCCTATTGAGGGTGGAGTTTTGCCATAAAGCTAAAGATAGAGTTGGTTATGGGCTAGTAGTGGAAAATTGTTGGAGCTGGAGTTAGTTTGGACATGTGGAGTATGCAAATCATGGAGTCATAGAGTCATAGAATGGTTTGGGTTGGAAGGGACTTTAAAGATCATCTAGTTCCAACACTCCTGCCATGGGCAGGGATGCCACCACCAGGTCAGATTGCTCAGAGCCCCATCCAACCTCTCCTTGAACACTTATAGGGATGGGGCAACCACAGCTTCTCAGGGCAACTCCTCCAGTTGCAAGGTGGCAACCTCCTCACCACACTCTGAGTAAAGAATTTCTTCCTAATATCTAATCTAAATCTAGTTTAAAACTGTTCCCTTTTGTCTTATCACTACCTGTCCACGCAAACCCGACAATCTTCCTTATTCTTGCAGACTTTTAACAGTTTGTCATTAATTCATTCTGTACCAAGGGTCAGCAGGCTGCAGTTCAAGCTGCCTGCACTCCAGGCCCACTAGGAGATGATGCCAGCAATGGCTTTGAAGGGGCCCTTCCAGGAAGGTCTGTGAAGGAGCCTCAGGCATGAATCCCTTCTCAAGTTTATGATTAGGCACAATGCTGAAAAGCCAGTGTATGGCTCGTGGCTGTTGGGCCACATGAAGGCCAATCTGACTGAGGCACAGTATGGATTATAACTCTCCACAAAAGATTTCCGTTTGGTGTGAAGTGTTAGATAAGTGGCTCGATACTGTTGTTGATATTGATACTGCACACAGACCTAGTTCAGGACTTACTAGAAAATTCTGGAATGGTTTCTATTCCATTCTATTCTGAGATAAGTAGCAAAGGCCGAGTGGAATTAGATCACAGGCAGGCAGAGGTCCAGCACATGTTGATTTTATTGCTCAATATCTGAGGGTCCTTGTTATGGATCATAAACACTCTTTTCCAACTATGGAAATGACTGATGGAAAACTGCAAGCTGGGACGGCTTCGTTGACTAGGCCATGGATTTGGCAAGGCAGAGAAATAAACCAAGCACTTGAGGCACTGCTCTCTCTAACATGTTTTTGCCAGCCTTTGTCCTACTATTAACAATAATCCTTAATAGTAGTTTAGACACCTTTTCCCTGGCCAAAATCAAGCATAACTGGTTTTCCATTTCACATCAATTGTCAGTCATTTTTTCAGGTATGAAATTTCATACAGTAGTAATAAGAAAAAGTTAGTTCCTAGTGTCTATGGCACTAATCAGACTTCATCTTAGAAGTAATAGAAGCAAGGGATAAAAAAAGTACTTCTTGCTTTGACACAGTCCTTTTTCTGTGTCCTCATTCTTCCAAGATCATGTAGCAAAAGTAATAATTTATCATCTATATTTTGTAAATCAAATCAGAACCCTTCCTAGCGCTAACCATTATCAAGACACAGTTAATGGGAACAGAAAGTGTTCCAAACTGCAATTGATTTGAGCATCAAGCTGTATAAGTTATCATGTTTCTGTGACCATGACCCCAAATCTGTCCTAACCCTGAACTTAAAAACAGTCTGAGATACCTCCCATATAAACTGTTTGTTTTCCTCCAAGTATCAGCTTTTCTCCTGGTTCTGTGGATCTTGAAGGAGTGATTCAGCTTCTTCCTTTGTAATGACACCCCCAAACCCAAGACTAATTGTAGCAATTTTACCTTTACTGTTATAATACTGAAGGGCAAAGGTTTACCCTTTTAAAAAAAATTAGTAATTTTAATTACAAGTTAGTTTTGCTGAAATTAGAAGAAATAGTTTTAGTGAATAACTCCAGCTGGAACCAATTAAAAAGTTAATGATTAGCTGAAGAATCAAGCCTGAAATGAGCTTCCAGGATGTAAGTGATTGATCGTCTGTCTAGATATATTTGTTTAGCTGTGCTTAGAATAAGAAACAGAAGAAATTGAGTAATAGATCTAAAGAAATAAAGACAATAACTAATTTTCCCCATCTGAAAAACTCACTTAGAGTAATGAAAGGGGAAACTGGAGGTTCCTCAGAGGCAATATGTATTGTCAAAAACCAAAAGGCAGAAAGGTCAGAATGAGGAAGAGAAGTTTTACTTCATCACATGCTGCCCTCTACCCTAAAATAAGACCACCGACTCAATTCAGAGAACAAACCACGCATGCTTAATGACTTTTCAACTAATTACCATATGAAGCAGGGAATGGGAGGTGTCAATGTTATCCATATGCATTTGTGTTTTGAATATTTAAAACTTTTGTAAATAAATAGGCTTTGTATTGTTTTCCGAGCGGGCACTCTGATTGGAATTGGACAGTGTCCCGGCCGGTCCAAATAAATGTACCCTTTCTAACTTTGTTAGAGAGTCTTTGTCCATTCTGAGTTGGATACCGATATCAAATCTATATCCATATTTTGGTAAATCAATACAATGCAGATCAAAGCAGTCTCTGCAACTTTATTAAACACTCAGGCACTAACTGTTATGCTTTAGTCATACTGCTTTTAAAATTCAGGTGGGGTTTTTTTCTGTCCTTTATTCACTTCTAGGTCCTAGTTCTCAAATACTGCATAATGAGAAACTCTAATCGGGCTTTGCTTCCCATTATTAAGGAGCACACATATATGATCTTAGGTGATGTTACGTATAGTAGGACAAGAGCTTGCCTAGAGACAACAGTGGGATTACAGACAAATGTAGTCAGGGAATGTCTAAACTGTAAAATGTCTCACAGTTAGAAACTCCTAGAAACAAAGCACTGACAGGGTAAAGCATAAATTAATAAATACAAATATTATCATCATTCTAGTATAATGAAATTCATAATGATGGCACCCAGTAATATTTGTATTGCAGTGTCATGTTTATAATGAAGAGACCTGTCTTTGCGAACCATTAAGCTGACAATTAATGGATATATGACTGCAGTGGGATGTGCATGGCTGCAGTCAGCTCTTCACTCTTTAGTAGTCCAGCCAAAAAGACACAGAAACCAGAGTACCATATACAGCAGAAGACAGAACAGGCAATCTTTCATTAGATATGTTAACAAAAAAATCATGTTATTGAGAGTAATATAGAAAAAATTGATCTAGACCATTTTTGTGCTTCATTGCTCCAGTGTGTTTGGTTTTCTTGCCAGGCTTTAAGGCATGAGCTTTGTTCCAGTGTAAGCAGTTTAAGCCTGACTCAATGCACAATTTTTCTTACTGTTTATTTTGCCTTGGATGTTTAGCTTTTCAAAAACCTTCAACTTTAACTGTTTCAGAAGGAGCATAAGAAAGTTCAGCTGACAGTACTACATCTGTAAAATTGTAGTATTACTGATTCCTACAACTGGTTTAGTTCCCCTGACAAAGATGACAATCTTCAATCATTGGAATATCAGGACACTTTATTATTAGGAGAGCAACTCCCTGCAGTGTCCTGTTTACAGGTAATTTGTCTTCTTAATAGTCTCTTGAAAAACTGGTGACAAAATTTGGTAACAGATTGTCATGCAGGGCATAATATACAATCTGTAGATCGCCAGTTTTCATGAACACCAAAGTAGGGAGATCCATTATACTGGTACATCACAAGGTCTTTCAAAACAGCAGTGTGAAACACACTGTACCAGATATATCTGTTCTCTGGTTGTAGAAACCTGCAGCACAGTCAGCCATGGAAAAAAATGGCAGAACTCTTAGATCCTGTGCATATCAATGCGTAGGGAGTTCGTCATGAGGTGATACTTTTAGAACACAAACTGTGATATACAGTCATTGCTTTGAAATGTTAGAGAATAAGTTGGGAGGAAAAATATAAATATCCACTGTCTCGAGGTACCAGAAGGCATGAAAAATCACCACCCGATAAATCTTGTTGGGTTAAAAAATGAGTTCCTTGCACCTCTAGGACTGAATACACAGGCCTACCTGATTTATGGGAGTTATGAAGTTACATGGTGCCACTCGAGAAGCCTAAGGCAGGGAGCTGTTCAGGTGGAAGGATAAATAGTGATTATACTTGATTTTCAATACTGAAATAGAAAGGAAAAAAAGGTTCCATCAAGCCTCAATCACTCTTTGAGATCTTGTTCTGGAAATATCTTTCTAGCAGATACAACAGCATTTGGGCAGCTTCGAGCATCACATCAGGGTAATCCTTCTCTGAAAAGGAGAAATAGTCAAAAACCAAATGCTTAGTGGAGATGTGGATTTTCAAGCAGGCAACTATGGGAAGTTTCTTTTTCTGCAAGAATGGCATGTTTAGATCCTCATATAAGATCAGACAAATTCTCCAAGTGCACAGTTGGGGAGCTGAACAAGGGAAGAATTAGTTTTAAGATTTTGAATGTGGGTACATGGGATTGATAAAGAACCATCTCAGATTTGACCAAATTGTGCTTGTATTATACTTGAAAATATTTCTAGTATCTAATTAATGGAATAGAATGGAAATGCTACTCAGTGCAAGTAACTTGATTATCAAAACGACAGTGTCCAAAGGGTGAGCATTTTTCTTATTTCTTGTTTGCTTTTTGGTACTGTTTGCCCACATTTTTCACATTACTAAGACACTATTAGCATGATGTAGCAAGTAGATCATCTGTGGGAGATGATCTAGGTGTAGGTGCTTGTGCCTTGAGGCAGGGAATGGAGTGGAGGATCTCTGAAATCCTGTTTCCAGTGGTTAGAAGAGCATTGGAAGCACTGCTTGGTTCTGCTGAATCTGTCAGTTTCTTTTCAAATCAGACATGCCTGGTGTATCACTAATTGAGAGGAAAACTATGTGAGGATTAAGGCTTATTTCCCAGGAAGAAACAACATGATAGTCTGCTTGAACTTAGGAACCTGGGTTGTAGGAAATGTTGAGTGCCTTAACTCCAGTGAGAATGCTGGAAATTACTCAGTAAGGGAAAACACAATCAGTTCTGTTTAGATTCCTAGCTTTAGGTAACAGGACTTGTTCTTTTCCTTTTCCTATTTTTCCGCCTCCCAGAACTGAAATACTTTGAGAGCCTTTGATTGGAAATGTGAATCATTTATGCAAAGCTATTGATAATACCTCTACTTCAAGTCCTTTCTCATCAGTAAGAACTTGCCATTTCAATTCCTGTAAAACTCCAGTTCTTTGTCAGACATAAATTGCAGTTCGCATAATTTCCCTCAAAACATTTTCTTTTTCTTTCATTCCTTTCCTTCTATATTTTGGTTCCTCCTATCAGCAGATTTCTTTGCTTTCTTTCCTTCTTTCCTTCCTTTTCAATAAAAATATTTCAGTTACTACAGAGAAAAATAAGAGGAAAAAAGAGATTGTTGCCCCAAATATAAAAATCTAGTTATGGGGCTTTTTCACTGCAATCATTCTGTAAAAACTGGAAATGTAGAAGTCTACCATGTGTTAGCATGGGCCAGTTATTTTGACCTAAGCTTCCCAGACAAGAGAAATTTTAACTTTGCACGATAATTTTTTTAAGGCACCGAGAGCATTTTCTATCAAATTCCGCCTTACTGGAATATGCTGAGTGGGTTCACGACTCTTGCATACTGGGCAAATAACACACACCCACAGCACCCTCCCTCCTCCCAGCTGGGTGACTGTCCTTACACTGATGCTGTTGCCACTAAGGACTTCCCCGACAATAGTCCCCTCCCAGGGTGGGGCATCAGCTTGACAGCAAATGTAAGAATAAATAGTTCTTGAGAAATGAGTCCTTACATTGCTGTTACTTGTAAATGTTAATTTACTAAATGTAAATTAATGAAGTGAGCTCTGGTTTGCAAAGAGCTGGACACGCTGAGACCGATCAGAAGCCACAGGACAGATGCAGAAGTATGTTTTATTTCACTTTCCTTTCTAAACTCTGAAACTGAGTCCACATGTACGAGAAAACCTTGTTTCAACTCTCCATTGGCAGAATAACTCACAGTTTTTAAATCTGTTCGATGTCCACATTAGAGATCACAATTAATACATGAGTTAAACCAGGAAAAATCTGGGCTGTGAATATAAAATTCTACTCCCTGCTAAAGAACTATTTGGGGCCAGAATGATTCTCTGGCAGAACTCCCATTCTTCCAGGCTGCATTTAGAGAATGTGAATATGAAGAAATCACAGAAGAAAAGAAAATTGAAGTGAATATTGTCGTTGCAAAATGCAGCGTATATTTTATTTTGCATCCTTTCACTGTGCTTTCACATACAATTTTGTTCTAAATAATTCTGGCTTATCCTGTCTGTAGAATACACTTAGGCACATTTACTGGTTATCTGATATGTATTTTTTTAAACCAAGCTAGAGAATTTATTTTTCCTACTAAGTAAAATTAAATTTTCCTTTCAAAATGAATTAATTTGCTTTACTTCTCGAAAATACACTGCAGGAACCAGGCTTCAGTCAAAACAGAGATTCATGAAAAATGGAAAACCTCTTTTATTTCTGTGATTTTATGATCAAATTTAATACTAAACCTTATTAAGCAATGTTTTGCTTTTATAATTTAATACAGTAACAATTTAGAAGTGTTCTCTACTTCCAGAAGTGGTTAAGAAATCTACTTGAGCATCTAATAAGTAATTCTGGCAGGTAAGAGCCAAAGCACTGCTCTTTCTATGTGCACCTATGTATAATTGTGCAGTGTTCACAGGAACAACATGGCTTTATTGAAGATTTGTCTTGAAAGATTTATCTTATTCTGTTAAAACAAGGCATTAGATTTATCTCTTTCAGTATCATAGGTCTTCATTGAGTCAAATAAACCATATTTTGTTTACTGCCCTGGAAAAATATAAATGCTAAATACTTTTTAACTTTATTTTATGAGAGTGAATATTATATTCCTCTTTTCAGTGACCTTTTATTGCCTTGTGACTAAAAAAATAATTTACCAGACAGAAATAACAGCCAGAGGAAGGTGGGATTTATGAGCATGCCAACTCCACTAAAACCAAAGGATAAACATAGTAGTCTCAGAATAAAAATGGTGAATTATCTCGTGCTCTGGTCTCAGAACTTTAAAATAACCTTTCTCAGAAAATTAGAGGTTTACTTATGTCATCATGGCAGAAACAAAAGAGTGCAGGATCTGGGATTTTTTCTTCTATCCTTTTGAATCTAAGAAAAAAATAGATATTCTATTTGTAAGGAATTAGAATATGAAAGAATTTTCTTTCCAGTCTATAATATGTCATTATATATATGAGCTGCAGAACATTTCTGAATTCTGAACACAGAAGATTTTTATACTATCCCAGCAGTGTTAAGTATCTTGTTATTGCAAATAACTGTCTAAAGTCTAGAACTTTTCAAAATAAGGCAAAAATCAAGTTTCCATGCTGGAATCTGTTTGCTCTATAGTATCTCTGTTTTTGAAACACAGTCTGCTTTAAGAAGTAAAATGGAAACTTTGTTTTTCCAGAGATCAGTTCTCAGAGCTTCGTTTTATGCTGCACAGAAATATTATTGAGGTGGCATCATGGTAAATTCCTTGCTGAAATCTAGACAGAGTAGTTCTTCTACACTTTAAAAATCAGTTAATCTTCTCAAAATATATGGTTAGTCTAGTTCAAGAATCTCACTTTGCATTTTAACCCACTTTTATAGTTTAAATCTAATTTTTCTTTCATTTGAAATTCTCACTGAAGTCTTGCACACAGGTCAGACTCACAGGTATAAAACTCATTTTGTAATGTCAAGTCTTCCCTCTTTTCTTAAATGAAAGAAACTCGCAAATATTAATTTCATTATTTTTAAAGTCATACGATGCTGCATCTGCATTAACAAATTAGTAAAAACAGTTGGCATTAACTTCTGGGATTGGAAACAACTTGTTTTCCCAGCTTAGTTACATTTTGCACTTTGATTCTCTTTCCTGTTGGTATTTATTAGTTTCCAATTCTCAATCCCCTGCAATCCTTTGGAGAGGAAGAAGACGGAGAAGGAAGAAAGGTGGGGAGCAGCAATTAATCCCTCTGCAAGGTGCAGGACATTGCCCCATCACAGGGGTCTTCAGATTACAGATGGGATGTGAGGGGAAAGCGTGAAAGGAGGGGGAGAAAGGAACCAATGCAAATCTGAGGAAAATAATTCGTTTCTGTGGACTCGGGTGAGTAACAGACGGTAGAGTAGGGTCTGGCTACACTAGATCAGGGCAGGAAGCAGGGGTCAAGTCCTTTGTTAAATGGGGTTCAGGATGGACAACTGTATATGGATGAGATGGCTGCTTTCTCCCGGGAGTGAGTGGTTGAAAGGGGAGCACATAGCAAAGCACTCCTTGCACCTTACACATTCCCTGTCAAATTTCACTCTCCAGGTTCCCGTCTGTCTCCTGTGGTAGCCTTTGGGACGGAATGCAGGGCTATTGCATGCCAATATGGTGAGTCAGGTGAGGACTTTTACCCTTTATTCTAAGGTTTTTAGTTCGTATTGATTTCATTCTTATTTAAATTTTGTTTCGTATTTCCCATTTCAGATAGTTTTTCATATTACTATCAAAGTAACACTTACTGATAAAATGTTACACTTGCATGTATTTCCTAAGCAACATGTTCCTCTGTAAAAAGAAATTTAACTCATTCTTAGTTATCTCAAGTCTGGAGGGAGACCTTATCCAAAATTGATTGAGGAGATCAGCGAGCTAGGTTGCTTGAGTGGGTGATCCTCATTCCCTCATTATTTCAAGGGAGCTTGTAGGGACTCCCACTGCTGTCTCCTTGATGGAAGACTGAAGTGAAAGAGCAGCTTTGCATATTACCTCTCCCCAAACCAGGCACATGCACCTCTGAGCACTACACAGAATTGCTAGCTTTTCAGCTGCACAAAATAACAAAGTCAAAACCTGAAGTGAATTGTGATTTGTCTTTTTGTTCATAAAATGAAATGAGTATTCTACTGCCCTAAGATTTCATAAATTTCTATGCTAAATTAATAAAAAAAATTGTGAAGAAAATGTCCATTTTGCACCTGTAATATAATTTTCTTGCATCAGCAGCAGCTCTGTCTGTTCCATGTAGGTGACAGGCTGACAAATGGAAAGATTATTTCTGTTCCTTCTTTCATTTGAGAGTCATAAATCTGAAAAACGTGGAATAGATTTTTTTTCATGCATCTTATAAGATTTTATCGGGAGATCCAAGATGGCAGAGAGGGCACAGTTCCAGAATATAAATTAAGATTTGTACTGGTACCACAAGCAGTCACTCAACATGATTTGACAGTATCTTTGTCAAATCGATAAACAATGCTTTGTTGAACTAGTGGAGTAAGTGGATATGTCTGATAAAATAAACATTGTATTGTCCATGCCATTGACATGAATGCTTATTAATTAAGATCATTTTGATTCAAAGTCAATTTTCATATTTACACTATTGCAAATCCTGCAGCAGCAGTTGTGTCAGTCATGTATGACCTCGTATTCCTTAGAGATGCAGATCTGCTCAGCTTTGTCTTGACGTTTGTGCTACTGTATCGATAGCAAATACTGTGATAATTTATATTCACCCTGCATTGGCAGACATGAAGCTTTATTCTTTCTCAGTAGTGATACAAAGATCAAGCAAAGTGGATGTTGAGTTATTGGTCAGCTCAGGAGCTCTTTGTTACAAGGCATTTCCCTCTGTACTTCTCTGGAGCCAGCTGATTTGGGGGCAGTAATTACACCATGGACCTACTCATCCACAAGATTTTTTGTCTTGGTTTTTGATGCTGCAGTTCAAATAGAAAATTTTCCTCAGACACAGAGCTACTATATTTTAGGAAAAATACAGATACTTTGCATCCTATAGATTCACATATCTGTGGCAACTCAAATGCAGTGGATTAAGTTGTGTTTGTGCTTGAGAGCAGCTAGAGCCAGGGAAAATGTCACCCTTGGCCACAGTCATACAGTCTTCAGGGAACATTGGTGTCAGTAGAAACTGATCTCTTACATCACTGACACAATTAGATTGCAAAATCCTTGCTAAACCTGAAAAGACATATCTCATATACAATTTTATTTATCTGTTCTGTTGACATCCTAAACCAATTTTTAATTATAACCCTTTGCATTCATTCTATCCTTTTCTTCTCATTTTCTTCTTTTTATTACTATACATATATACAAGCACAGGTGCTCTTTAGTCAATTGATATATGCAGATTATATAATCAGAGGGCACTTTAATATCACCTTTTAGTGCATGAAAGGACATATTACAGTAAGAATTTGTGGTTTTCTGATTACCCCATGAAAGCCCTTTTGTTCATGGTGTAAAAATGAAAGCCTGGTGGTGGCAGGTTCTGTTCTTTAACTGTATGCTGACTTCTTCATCACTACAAACTCTTCTTATTTCTGGTAGTATAAGAGATACTAGTTGCTGCCTGAGCATGGGTGAGTCAAATATTTTTTGTATGGAATTTTTTAAATGGAGAATTAAAATTTGTTTTTAATAGGTGCAAAAAGACTGGTATTTCTTTCTCACAGTTACTGCTTCCACAAAACGAGGCATGTCCCTTTCTACCTCAAATATCCTGAAACCTTTACCTTTCCTTCTTTTCATCTTCACAGGCAACAAAAATTGTCTTTTATGAGGGATCCATATAAAGACTGACCCCTCACGTCCGAGGCTTTGAGCAGGATTCAGGGTTTGTGCTTAAGTTTTGCACACAGAGTGAGCCACAATGTGTTTGAAAATATAAAACTATAAAATAACTGTTTTAACTTGAATGTAGAATGTCTGTTTCAGTATGGCTCCCTAGTCTTCTTTAATATATGAAAGAGCAGCCTAAAGCAGAGAGGGCAAGTTTGGTGAGTGGGCTGGTGTCTTCAAATGTGATGAGTGGGAGGTACAAAACTCCCTGTGTGCCTCCCCTCTACATCCTACTCCCTATGCTCAACCTCCATCTGCAGATGGAGTAAAACATCCATTTGCTTTGGAAGAAGCAAAGAGGTCGCTCTGTTCCTCCTCCATAGTGTGGCCGCCTTCATAGGATGATTCAGGGAATTATCCTTTTTCATGCATTCCACCCTCTGGCAGGCATCTTTCCTATGGAGGATGTCAGCAGCATTTCTACCTCCAGGACGAAGAAGATAAAAATTGTAAATAACATTTTAGAGTTATCTATTTTTGGCTATGTTGCATAGGCTGAAAGTCCTATTTTCTCCTTCAGAAATTTGTTTTGTGTGATCTGACTGAGGCAAGTCAGGGAAAGAACACAAAAGACACAAACTCACAGACCAGTGATTTTGGGCCATGGCTGTTCATGGTTCTCATCTTGGCACACTCCCAATTCTGGATGCTTCATTGTGGGGTTTTTAAAGTAACTGTATCTCCACTGGCTGATACCTCCGGTTTCAAAATAAGCTTCCCACTCACAGGTTCCAGTTGCTCCTGCATGTTTTCTCCAGTTAAGCCTAGCCTGTCAGGTAGCACTGCTGCACTGATGTCTGGGCTTATACCATGCCACCCTCTGTTCCTGGTTAAAAACCAAGGCACACAAACCAGTAAAACCAGATTTGTTTGAGCCTGATGTAAACTGTAGACTGTGCTGAATTTTGTAGTCTACTTATAGCCTCTGAATTGCTTGTTGGGTTACCAGGGTCTTAGTTGAGATGGAAGAATATGGTAAATAATAATGGGCAAGATTATCTTAGAAAGCTTTCAGTCATTCATAACTATTTTTAACACTTCACTATACTTCTGTTTATAAAACTGTAAGCAGCACTAATGAGTTTCCCTCCTCCACCAAAGTGAATGTGAAGAGAGCCACTCCTGTCATTTGGTGCCTCCTCTTGAGGCTGCAGCTTTGGTACGTAATGCTAAACAACTTAGTACAAGCAAATGTCAGGGAAAAGGCTACTACATTAAAATACACACCTCCAGAAACAGAAATTCTAAAAAACATCTTGGTGCTTGGAGCAGATGATCTGATGCTCAGTGCTGTAGCAAGAAACCTCTAATGAAGATAAAACAGGATGATCTCAAGTAAGGATGGGAAAAGAGAATGGCAAATTCAAAACAAAACAAAACATAAAAAGGATTATTTTTTAAAATGCTCCATATGTAAACTGCTAAACTCATTGGCATACAATATTACTTTTTACAAGGGTATGTGGTGATAGGACAAGGGATAGTGACTTTAAAGAGGGTAGGTTAGGATGAGATAGTAGGGAGATATTCTTTACTTGTGAGGGTGGTGAGACACTGTAATAGGTTGACCAGAGAAACTGTGGATGTGTGGAAGTGTTCAAGGCCAAGCTGAATGGGGGTCTGAGCAACCTTGTCTAGTGGAAGGTGTCCCTGGCCAGGACAGGAGTGTTGGAACTAGATGATCCTTAAGGTCCCTTCCAACCCAAACTTTTCAATGACTCTATGATTACGGAGACCAAAAGCTTATGCTAATGAGAGAAATTCTTGTTAAGTACCTTTCACAGAGCACTCCCAAGTGCAGAAGTGTCTGCATTTGTCATAAAGCTGGAGGCTGGTAGAGGAGTTCAGAAAATATCACTCACTTCTTTTTTAAACTTTCCCTGAATCATCCACTGCACACCTCTGTCAAAGACAGGACATTTATCTAGATGGACCTTGGGACTGACCTAGTACAGCTCGTCATATGTTGTTTTTCCTACTTCTGATATATTTACCATCCTGATATATGATCAGATCTCTAGTTCTGATGTTCACAGTCCAAGAAGGAAACTGAAAATTTGAAGGCTGTAAGAATTTTTTTTAGTATTAGGAAACAAGACAAATACTAAGGGACCCTCTTTATTCCTCTTAATGAGGGCAGGGCTAAGAGACAGTTTGCTTATAGTCCAAAAGTATCTAACTGAGAAAGGCCAAACTCTTCAACAGAAAGAAGTCATGCATGATGGTAGGATTCATCTGTCTAAATATAGATGTCTGTACCTGAGCCAGTCCATCTAGAAGCTCTGTGTGTCAATACAGATCTAAGCAATACTCTCGGTAGACTGTAAAGCACAATTCATCTCAGTCTAAAGGAGATGTCTAAAACAGGTTAGATGAATCACTCTCTTAAAGTTTCTATTTGTTCTACTGTCTGTGAAAGGCACCTAGTGTGACTGGCACAGTTGCAGACCACTACTGAAGTTGCTCAAAGTTGGTTAAGTTTTACTCTTAATGTCTGTGACTGATACATAGAGATTAGGAAGGGTAGTAGAGTACAGTGCTTCTCAGTGTGATTAGCAATTGGAATACATTATGAAGGACTGAGATGGTTCTTCTTTCAAAGACTTTTCTAAAAAAAAAGGCTTTACATTGTTTCCTAGAAAATCCGCCCTAGAAACCTGGCATTTGGCCTTGTGCCAGAGGACTCCTCTGACCTGTGTTATACAGAAGATCAGACTATCAAATCATAATGATTCCTCACATTCTTTATCTGCTAATAAAGAGTGGCATGTTTTCAATTCCTTTCTAAGTGGGTCTTGATCAATACAGATGTACTATTTACGTGCAGGGTTTTCCCCACAATTGTTTGCTGCTGCTGCTGCTGCTGCTGTGTTCATGTCAAAGGATGCAATGTTACAAACCAGCTGATGAATCTCAGGCATTCTGATGTTTTCCCATCAGCACCAAAGGGTAGATTCAGCAGTGGCTCAGAGGGTGGTAGACTTCCCCCTAAGCACTCTGCTCCATGCTGTGCAGCCAGAAGTGGTGCTGCAGTGTACCACAGCCTTTTTTACCATATCATGGCAACATCCAGCCCTGAGTAGCCAAGTTTATTCTTGTATCATTTAGTTTGAAAATGGCTGAATTTAAAGCTGCCGGTTTAAGGAGGGTCTTTCCCTACACAGTCTTTCCTGTCTCTGACAGGTTTATCTATAGTACAGGATGCCTTTATATCCATCAATGTGAGACAGAAAGAAACTATACTGGGCTATGGCATGTGTGTGTTCTATGCTGCCCTTGTTTTCGTTAAGTACAATGAATGGCAAGCAAACACATGATTAATCTTAGTGTTCACAAATACAGTTTTATTTTGTATTGCTGACATTTAGGATGACTAACTAGGACTTGCACACAGTAGCTGTGTTCTTGGGGTAGCTAGTGTGAAATCATGTTGTGAGTCAATACATCATCAAAACCACTTTTGACTGGCCTGAATATTTTACCAACTAAACGGTTCTCTACTAATTTTGTCAAATCTATGGCATGCATTATAGTTCCTGATACTGTACCTTTGTTATTGCTGTTATAAGAAATTCTGCATGTTTAGTGTCAGTGACTGATCAAGGATGGCATGGGGGAAGGGGATGTTGAAGAATACTATAACACCAGAACGATCTGTCTTTCATGGGCTGAACAGTGATCAGTATCACTGGTAATAATCACTGTTGTCTCATCTGATTTGTTTTTATCTCACAAATGAGCACAGCTGGAAAAAGCTATACCTGAAAGGCTTCAATCGTGGTTCCTAAAGCTGGATCTTCAGCTGCATGTGCTCAGACATCTCTAAGGTACTATCAGCAAGCCCAGTCATAAATCACAGAGACTTGCTGTTTACCGTTATGACTGATCTCCAAAAACAGGATCAATGCAGCTCATTCCTGAAACCTGAAAACAACTGTATATATACAAGAGAAAGTGTCGAGAAAGACAATTTTAAAAAGAAGGTCAAACTTTAATTCACCTTGGTTCCCAGAAACATTCCTTTAGGCCTCCTGATGAGAATAACTTCACAGCCTGTGTGGATTGCATTTTGCCTACTCTTAAACTGAGTCCTTTAAAGATAGTTACTGACTCATTTTTATTCTAAAAATCTTTACTGTGGTGACATTCCTTCTTATCCAATAAGGTAAATGCAGATGAATTAAATGTAGTTTTCAATGGCATTTTTGCTGCTAGGAGGCTCACACCATGTTTTGCCCCAGTTTGGGGCAATGCAGGGGAATTTTTTGCACTGTTCCAGGAGAGGCTTGGAGAAGAGGGAGCACTTTGAGGCAGTGATGCATGGAGCAGTCTATATTTGCTAGCACAGGGAACTGCCTTGTTGTGAGGAAAAGGCAAAACCAAAGCTTCTGCCAATGTAATTCCTTTCTCTTTGCACAAAATAAAGTCATTACTCTGCAAAGAAAGATCGCTCTCCCTCTCACAATCTGGTCTTTAACTCCAGCATCCAGTACTGAGGCACAGGAGGAATTTTCACAGCCTTTGGTTTCTCCTTACTGTGTGCCAGCTGAACCACAATTTGTTCCTTCCTGAATACATCCTGCAATTGAAGGAGCAGACTGTGAAATCATCATACTCATATAAGGTGAGTTTAAAGATCCTTCCAGCCCTCTATCCTGTTTCTGAGAGTGGACAGCAGCAGATGTTCTGGGAAGAAGATAAAGGCAAGCTAGAGTGACACTTTCGTGGTGTCTTTGTCTTGATTCCAGGGTTTTGTGCTTCACATATTTCCTCAGTAAGAGCCAAATTCTGCCCAAAATTTTCTTCAGAAAACTTTTGCAAACAAAACTGTGTGTTGTTCTTCCTGCAGTTGATCCTCAAGGCAGTGATTCCACTGTAAACCCAAACTATCTACAATTCATCTGTTGCATTACATTCTCCTCCAGTTGCAACAGAACAAGGCTTGCTCCTGGCAGGTTGCCTCTTTTTCCCTGGCACAACTTGAAACAGAAATATCAATAAATGGGTAGGCAAACCCTTCTCTCTGACAGGACTCACCAACAGCCTATTTTATAACTCTGCTGACTTTCCTGGAGCTGGACTACATTTTCAGGGGACTTTGTGTTAGGTTTAAAAGCTGAGGTAGAAAAAAAGTTTTTGCACCTGTGATAGTTTTAGAGTAGAGGCTCTGGCCTCTTTAGGCATGGCTTGGTAGATGGGCAAAGGAAACATTCACACCATATTCTGGTGCCAACTTGAGCATTCAGCAGTCTTCTGTAGCCAAGAGAAAGAGAAGGCATGTACCTCAGTGCTACAATTATCCCAGAGAGATCAGCAGCCTTGTCTAGCTGCTAAATTTGGAATACATGAAGAACCTTCCCATTACTCCAACATTTTCCAGTTACAAATTAAGTTTTAAAAATAAAACTAAGTGACTAGATCTCTGACAATCTGTGGTGGCCCAGCATCTTGCCCTGCAGCAGTTTCAAGTCTGGCAACAACAACAGAACTTTTAGGAATAAAAGCTGTGACTGATTTTCTAGTTAACTTAATTTATTGTAATTAGCTTTACTTAATTATACATACAGCTGTTCTGCACCCTCAACATAGCCCAGGGGACTTTTTAAACTGCTTAAGTCTAAATGTCATGTTTTAGCACAATATAGAGCACAGTATTGTTCTTCTCAGGATCTGGTGGGAAGGAAGGGCATCTAGCAGCCCATCTTCTTTCCCTTCACATTCTCCATACACTCTCAGCACATTCTCCCCCACTCCTGTTTTTTCTTGCAAGGAAGAGATGTCTTCTCTGTTGTACCTGACCTGCACTTGTTCAGTGCACCGAAGGGTTGTGGAGCTCACCACCTTTGCCCCTGTGTGGGGCACATGCTGTCTTCAGTAAGTCTCACCTAGTCTTGCCAGGGGAGTAATACACCTCAAAGACAATCTTAACCTTGAATTTTCTGCTGCCTTTACACCACAGGGATATAGAGATGTTCTTTTTTTCCTTATCACAGATAAACAGTGGAAATATTTATGATATTGAACCCCCTGTTAGAAATCTCGTGAGAAGACCTTCTTTAAAGTAAAGCTTCATAAGGACTTTTTCCACCCTGTTCACAAAGCATTGCTATGCCCCTATAAATTCTTTTTTAAAATCATCTCAGCACAAAAGGCAGCACAATTCCAGCAAATGAAGCATTTAATCACGTAAACAATCAGCTGGACTGTTCCACTACGTTTGTTTTGTTTATTGAAAGTAGTAATGACAGTAGTTGAGATAAATAGGAATTTTAATCTGCTTTTCTATCAGATGAGACTATGCAAGGTCACCTTCACTGCGGTTCAGATACTTGCATGTGCACATTCGCAACACAGATAACTAGAGCTGTCCAATTTTGTTTGTATTGTCATTCCACGTAAAATAATTTATTTTCATCCTTTCCCCCTTATTAATCCAAGAGAGTTTTATATCCTTATCTTTATCAGCTCTTCCCTGTTTTGTCAAACTTTTGCAAGCAAGTCGTAGAAGGTGCTGGAGCATCTTGGGGATAATTACTCTTCAACTAATTTGAAGCAGTAATGGTGATATTCTAGATTTTTATGGAGCAAATGTTTTATGTTTTATTAATTGCACTTGTTCTTTCCTTTGGTATTTTTCCTGATGTCTAATAGCCTTCCAGGTTTACTGTCTAAACTACTTCTATGCTGTACATCTTGTACCCCAAAAGATAGGCTTTATGATAGCACTCTAAAGTCCAGATGCTGCCCTTTGGAGAAGGAAAGTATTTATGAAGAAAACTTTAGTCAGAAGCATATTCAGTTCTTGTGATGGGGAACGTCTGGCAGATTGTGTCCTTTAACAGACTCAATGTATAGAATCTGTTTGTCTAACACAATCGTGGCTTGTACAACAATTCTCTCCAGGTACCTCAGAAAGCCTAACAGGTATAATCAAGAAAAATCCCTATACCTTTTCTCCATACCCCTATGCCTCTTCGTCCCCCCTTTCCTTAACCTCCTCCTCACTGCCAAGAGTGTGGGAGTTTTGACCAAATAATTGGGTAATATTGTTTTGTGTTGGAAACATCACATCAAAGGTTTGAGGAAGAAAAGGTCCGCTGGAGGTGAGCCAAATGTTGTCCTGGCGGCTGTCTTAGGGTAGTGTAAGGGTGGGACTGGGGCAGAGCTGGTACCTCCCTGGGAAGGAAGCTGTCCCAAAATTCCTCAAATCCTTATAGGAATTTGCAGATAAAGACTGGGCAGCGCATATGGAAGGAACACCTAAGTTTGATTATAAATTATTAGAGACTTTTGTAAAAATCATCGACCATCTATGTTCTGAACATAAAAGCCCTTGAATTTGCCTTTATGAGCCTTTGAACCAATATTCAAAGGGGAATTTGATACTGTATCCTATTTTTTATATAAATCATCCCTGTTCTCCACGCAGTGCAAGGCCCAGAATATGTCAGTGACTTTGTCTATGACATTACTCCTATAGCTTAGGAAAACACCATGTAAGAGATGGGAATAAAACTCAGAGCCTGTAGGTTCCACGTGATCTTTCAGGATGTTTCTGGTGGTGCACAAACTAGGGGGGTTTTTTTGAGAATTTTGTCTTTTCAGTACTAGTGGTTGGTGAGGTCGGGAACCTCAAGCAGTAGCTTCTTAGGCAAACTAAGGCATATTTAGAGTGAAGGTCAAATTGTGCTCTCCTAATGAAGTGTTGGTTTTTTCTTGTATACCTTGCAGAAAAAAACCCATAGCTCTGCACAACAGATGGAGGGCCAGTTGCCCTGCTGTGCCCCCGTGAGTCCCTGTTTTGCAAACAAAACACAGAGGCAGATACATTCCTGACCTCTAATCACAACACTTTTGTACTATTTAGAGAGGTTGAGAATTCAGGGGATACTATTTTCCATGGTGTGGGTTGATGTTTTGTCACAGAAAGGAGTCCTGGAATCAAACAGGACCAGACTTAGCTTCCAGAGGGTTTCTGGCTTAAAAATTTTTGGTGGGACTGTGTAACTGTTGTGATCATGCATGAATTTATGGGCTTCTTACTTCAGGGACGTCTTTGTGCAATTCCTTCTTAAAAAAGCTGTTGAAGACTGCTTTTACTTCTGACAATTAAATGTAGTTTTTTTCCCTGTCTCCCTTTGCTACCCATAGAAAACCAGAGGTTTTTGAAACTTAAGGTGTGGCACGTGTCGCACAAGGTAGTGTTAAACACTGTGTTCCTCTTCTGTGGCTCTCAAAGCCCCCACTAAACCTCTCAGTGTTCTTATCATCATTTTCATATGTGAAACACAGAGAAGTCTCTAATTGCAGGGAGTACCAAGTGATTAACTGGCAATCTGAAAAAAGCACCCAGAAAGACCCCGACCACCTCCTGTAAAGGGCCAAATGAAAAATTTGAAAGAAGAAATGTTTCATAGACATTAGAATCCTCTTCCTCCAAGTGTAATAATTCAAACAGTCTGAGATGAGTCCTGTCCCTGTTGCTGTAGCCAATTTTGTTCTGGACCCTTGCACATACTCTTTTCTTAGTGTCTGCACCAACTCTCAGGGGAGGATCTCCTCCTTTTCAATGATCTTCAACATTCAAGTGCCCAGGACTGTGGCAAGAGAAGCCCAGAGTCACAAAAAAAAACAGAAGTAGGAGAGAAATTTTTCACTGAAAGTAAGAGCAGCTCGTTATCAATGTATTAATTGATACATTTGTAAATTTACATCTGACATTTGACTGTCACCTCATTCTAGACACCACTTTTGTATTTATCTACCATATTACATCTTCTGGTACTTAAAGAGTAAGGCTCAAATTCACAAAGAGGCTGTTGGGGTTTTAGNGAGTGCTGATACAAGAGACAGTTGCTATTGCCTAAGATATCAGGATCCAGCAGTGCAATTCCCAGAGCAAACTGGAGGTTAGGATTTAAAGTCATGATGCCCAACATATCCAGCTGGTAGGTAGGGAGTTTCACAGAAATGCTGAGAGAACTGCTTTGGGATTTACAGTCCAGGAGCCCTCCCTGAACTAAGTTGTTCCTTGAATATATCCACCTTTCATAGTATTTTCTTGGGAAAGATAATGGTAGGGGAAGAAGAGGTGTGAGAGGTGGCGCAGACTTATTACCCATAATGACTCAGTGCACCTAAGCAGGTCATGCAGCACTAGAGCTAATTTTGGTATTTTTATTTAATTTTGGGAATCATGTGTCCCATATCTTTATTAAGGATTCCCAATGCTTCTAAAATTGGGAGAAAACCCCCAAACAACACAGTCCTCAACCCCCCATAACCTCAACCCAAACAAGGTATACAGCAATGTTCCTTGGTAGATTTTCAAATTGGCTGTTATGCCAGTCAGAAATGTATTACCATGAAGTTGGAAAAAAAAAACAGTTATAAAATTTTGCTACATTCTTTTGAGCTTAAATGCCTAAATCAGTGTTGGCTTCCTGTAATACTAAAAAACATTTATATGTTTTTAAATCACAAAATAGGCAGATACTGAAGGAAAACTCTAGACCCAATGCACAAGTATCTAGAGACTGTTTTCTTTTAGTGGACTTTACAAAACCTGTTGGGCAAACACAATCCTAACTCAATAATGCTGATTCTACTTCTTCCCAAGAAGAAATAATTGAAAATAATCAAATGATAAATGAAATGAATGGTGCCCCATCAAAGCAAATGGTGATAAATAGAAACACCTTAGTGTTGCCAGCACTTACACTAATGTGAACTGGTCAGTAGAATTTATAATTATTTTTTTTACCTTTTGCAGGCTGGTTCTTTGTGCTGAATCTGATGTTAAAGTGATAAATTAGAAAGAGGGAGGTTGTCTAATGAGCAAGTAGGCAGCAATATATCAGAACACCCCAAACAAATCTAGGCTTCTACCAATCTCCAGGGGTTTTTTGGTACTCCTTTTGGGAGAGAAAAGCATGCCTATTCTGAAGCTACAGCCAAAAACATATAAATATTTTATATTATTTTCTATATAGATGCCTATACAGATAGGCACACAAATACACATCATCTTCCAGTATGTGTAAAAGTCTACAAGACTGGGAGGACAATCTCTACTCTTGATCAGTGGAAGAGTTTGAAGTTACTTGCCTATGAGTGTTTAAAGATGCAACAATACATCTGCATTTCTGAAAGTGAAGCCCTTCATGTTGTACTAGAAATATAAGTCACTGAAGTCAATGGGGAAATGCTCATTTAATTCCATGAATATTCAATAAAATGCATAATTTTCTTACTTCTAAGGTTGGATGTAGTTCCTCTAAGGAATATATTTAATCACAGCCAAAGCACCCCTTTAAATGTCTTCATTATTCCATTCAAAAAGAGTTAATGAATAAAGAGGAGAAATTATGTCTTTGTACTAAAAAGATTCAGAAATGTTGAAAATTTAAAACGTACAAATAACAGAAATCAAAATATTGAGAATTTACATAAAGCAATAACATGGGTATAATTGTCATTTCTATAGTTTCATATATTTAATTTTGCTTCCAACTTCTATGTTTTAAGTAACTTAAATGTCAGTAAAGAAGTAATTTCGAACTGAAATCCAACATGTTCTTTTCTTAGAATAGGAACATTGGAAGTTTTGTACTGTTTATGTAAATATTCTTTTCTTTTAGTAGGTTAAAATACAGACCTTTTCCCATATTTTGCTTTAAACATTTTTCAGCAAGAAAGCTCTTTATCAATAAATTAACTACTTATTCTGTAGCAGATCCCCCACTGCCAAGAAAACTAGCAGCATTTTCCTTTTTTTTCTCCTATTCATGGATGAATTTACTCAAATTGTCTCCAGTGTTGAATGATGTATCACATACAAGTCTGGGCATAATCTTCTCTGCCAGTTGTTTGCTGAAGACAGCCTGGTGAAGATGACAGTTTACCTCTGTGCTTTCAGCTCAGCATTTTGCTCACTATCAGAAAGAGATAAACCAGAGGTTTGATAGATAGCTTTTCTTTCCAAGGTCTGTGAATATCTACAGGAAAATCATTAAAAGCAGAAAAAAATATTATTTATTGAATTCTGACTCCCTGTACTAGAAATGCTGCTCTGAGGTAAAGTCTGTCTTTGCTCTTTCAATTATGTGTTTGGTTTTGTTGCTTTTCTTGATGGTGTTGCAATATTTTCCTGATTTTTTGCTCTGTTTGACTATCGTGGGAGAACCCAGGGCTTTCTTCATTTTCAGTCTTATCCTAGAGGACGTGTATGCCAGACAACCTTCCTCAAGCTGACCACAAGGCTTCTCTTTGCCATCCCCTCAGCCTAGTGCAAGGGCACTTGGTAGTGTCAGAGACCATTTCTGGCAGATAGTATGCAGCAGACATCTGTGAAGGTAAACTTATGATGAAAACCTCAGATGAATGGAAGATAACCTCCTGTGGCTGCAATGTACCATCTTCTCGCATCTCACAGACTAAAAATAGGCTTTTGTGTTTGTCTACAATTTGTATTTTTATTTTCTGTGGGTTTCCTATTAATAATGGACAATAAACTAATTTTAAAAAAAGCCTCTCTGTGTGCTTTGTCTCCTTATAGCTGAGTTAGCAACTCTGGCTACATGCTGAGATGACTGGTAGAGCTGCAGGCCCTTATTGCAAAGGTCTGCATTTTATTTTTTCCATCACTGGCAGTGAGCAGCTTTTCCTTCTTCTTTTAAAGCTTCTAGGTAATAGTCTTGTTATTCCAAATTCATGGAAAGCGAAAGACACTCAAACAAACACCAGATGATAGCCTCAGTGAATCCTGCATTTAAAAAAATTCTGACATTTTTTCAATTTAAAAAATCCTTTAAAAATTCATTTAAAACTTTAGTTATTTCACTTTTACCTCCAACCTCACATTTTGTGCTTCTCCTCAGTTACCACAGGTACTGAGAGCCTCGCAGGACCCCTGGGAGTTTGAGAAATACTGCCATTTTATCCACAAAAGCCTGAGTCTCATACATTAAAGGTACCGTGATTTACCTGCCTTCAAAATTGGTTAAAATGCCTCTGATTTATTCGTGGTCATATAGGAAATATTTGGAAAAGCTGAGAAATAAACCTGGAGCATTTGGTATAACATGGTCTTGTGAATGGCTGAGTGCAGCTTATTGTCTGGCCAGATGACTTCAGATCTTAAAGATCAGCAACTCTTGTAAGGCTTTTTCTGGTTTAAGAGGAGAGGCACCAAGAAGGGGAATATCCTACACTTTGGATAGCATGAGGGAGCAGCCTAACACAAAGCAAGGACTGGGGAACACCCATAGAATGCAATCAGTAAGAAAGTAATGAGCTTTTTGGTAATTTCTTAGGTACCATAAATTGGTTTTTGCCATTGGAATACTGCAGCATTAAATACAGTAGGTCTGAAAACTAAATACTAAATGTTTTTCAGTTTCTGAGAGAAATAAAACAACCAGTAAGTGGTGCAGGATTGTATATTAATCATTCTCCCCTATTTAAAATGTTTTCTTCATACTTGCAGTTTGCCCTATGTAAATCTAGCTCATTCACACAGTTCTCATTAGCATTTCATGTCTTCAGGAATCCACACATGAAATTATTTCCTTTTCTCCGGCTGTACCAGAGCAAAAGCTTGCATTCAATTAGTGATGGTGTATTCGCCACTTAAAACTAAAGTGCTCTGTTTTGCTGAGTTGAGTCATCACTAAAGGGTGTACAACATCCATCTTGTAACCAACTATAGTCAGACCCTTTAATTAATGACTTGGGATTCTGCTTTGTCTTTTAAAAGGATAAAATCTAATTGCAGTTCAGATTAGGCTGTCTAATGAACATGACCACAAAGCAATTGATCAAAACTAATAGGGAGAACAGTTATGCCAACCCTAAGTAAACCTCTTGTTTGTTTTGCATTTGTAACCTAAGGAAGTATTGCAAACATTATTGATGCATTATTTGCTTCTCTGGAATTTCAGTCAAATACTTTGCTGTGGTTCAAAGACAGAAGCTCTAAGCCCTATTTTTCTAGTACGAGAAATATTGCTTTTTCATCTTCCATTTAGTATAATATAACAAAGATGCTGTTCTGAGAACCTTTTGACATAGCAAATCTAATTTTAATTTACCACACATTGGGAGAGATGCTGGAGCTGGGTAAGGCAGCCCGATCTCCTCCCTGTATAACAACCAGAGCAACTCAGAAGAGGTGCAGAGTGATAGTAGGAGGTGGCTCTCTTCTGAGAGTTCTGGAGTACCCATTTGCTGACCTGATGCATGCTCCAGAGAGGTGTGATGCTTACCAGGTGTTTGTATCAGGAATGCCACCAAGAGACTACCAAGCCTCTTACAGTCCACTGACTGTTTTCTGCTGCTGTTACCTGTTGTTTCACGTGGACACCAGTGAGGCATATCAAAGATTGCAAAGCACTGGGAGGAGTGGTAAGGAACTCTGGAGTGAAGGTGGTTTTTCATCAATCCTCCTGGTCAAAGGAAAGTGGTTTGAAAGAGCCAGTTGAATGTGACAAACCAACAAGTGGTTACAGGACTGGTGCCACAGCCAAGGGTTTGACTACTTCAGACCATGGGACTGTCACTGAGAAACCTGGGCTGATGGGGGCTGATGGGGTCCATCAGTCAGAGAAGGGGAAGAGCATCTTCAGCCATGGGCTTTAAACTAGGAAACCTCAATCCATCCCACTCCCATGACTCTGATGCCAGTGCCCACAACAGATGCCCAGAGCCCACAGAGGGATCACACATCAGCAGACAAGCACCTGAAAAGCAGTACAAAGGAATTCCAACCGCTCCAGCCAGTAAATCAGTTTCACTGGGGAAGGGTTGGGGGGAGGGGGAGGGGGAGAGAGAGGGGCAACCTAAATGCCTCTGTGCAAATGCACACACCATGGGGAATAACCAAGAGGAGTTAGAGCCATGCACAGGCCTGTAGGGCCATAGTCTTACTGGCATTGTGCAGATGTGGTGTGATGGCTTCTATAACCACAGAGTTGGAATGGATGGATACAGGCTCTTCAAGAAGGACAGGTAGGGAGACGAGGAGGGGGTGTCACCCTCTGTGTCAGTGACCAGCTGGAGTGCATGGAGCTCTGCCTGGGGATGGAGAGAAGTGGGCCAGGATTAAAGGGAGGGCAGGGACTGGTGCCATTATAGTGAGAGTCTCCTACAGGCCACCTAAACAGGCAGACTGAGCAGATGAAACCAAGCAGATGAGACATATTGGAGCAGCCTTTCATTCAGAAGCCTTGGTTCTCATGGGGGTCTTCAATGACCCCATTATTAGGAAGAAATTCTTTACTGTGAGGGTGGTGAGACACTGGAACAGATTGTCTAGAAAGTGGTTACCCCATGCCTGGAAGTGTTCAAGGCCAGGTTGGATGGGAATTTGATCAATGTGGTCTAGTGAAAGTTGTCCTTGCCCACGACAGGATGTTGGAACTACATGGTCCCTCCCAACCCAAATCATTCTATGATTCTATGATTTTAACTTTTGTGCTGGAGTATTCTAGAGGTTTATCTTCACATATGAAAATAAAACAGCCCTACATTTTCCTCTATGGAATGTTTTGTTTTTATTATTGAAAACAAGTATTTTTTCCTAATTAGACAGAGTTGGAGATCAAAAGATAATCTTTACATTTTTTCAGTGTGTTCATGGTATACTTGTAGGCAAGAATTAGGTCATAGCATGAAATTCATGCTCCAAATGCATAGTAAATTTTTCAAATTTACATAATGCAGCAATATATCTTCGAAGTACTTTCCTCTTGATCTTTAGTTAGAGACGATTTCTGTTACCTGAGCAAGGGTTTCAAGATAAAGCCCTGTACAAAGATCATAAAAGATTAACTTGTATATTCAGATACAAGACGCTTGCATTTAGATACATTCAGATTTGCAAACAAAAATGCAAGCTTCTTTTACTTTTTTTTTCCTTGTGATGTGAGGTAAATTTCTAAAATATTAGGCAATTTTCTCAGGTTCGTTATTTGTGAGTATTTTTATGGGAAAGTCAGTTTAAGAATATCACAAAATCTTTGAAATGAGAAAGATTTCTTTAAATTTTATGCTAGAGATGGGCACATTTCTTAAGATTAAGGAAAAACTGTAAAAAGAAGCAAAATATGATATAAGAAAGTTTACTAGACTAAACATAGATGGAATTAATTGGAATAATTTCCACAAAATCACAGAATTATGGGAAGGCATCTCTGCAGATGGACTAGTCCTCCTGCTCAGAGCAGGGTCATTTACAGCAGGTTGCTCAGGGCCATGTTCAGGCAGATTTTGAGTATCTCTAAAGATGAAGATGACATACCAATGTGAGCAGCCTCTGCCAGTGTTTGACCACCTGCAGAGTAAAAATTAATTTTTTCTTATGTTTAAGCAGAATTTCTTGTGTTTCTGTTTGTGCCTAGTGTCCCTTGTCCTGTCACTGAGGGCCACTGGGAGGACTGTAGCTTAGTCTTAACTTCTTTACTCCTTCTCTTCAGCTGTTTATACACTTGGATAAAATCCCCCCAGACCCTTGTCTTCTCCAAGTGCGTGGCCGCAGCACTCTCAGCCTGTCCTCATGTGTCAGATGCTTCAACCTCTCCAACATTGCTGTGGCCCTTCTCTGGACTCTGTACTGTATCCATGTCTCTCTTGTCCTGAGGATCCCAGGACTAGATACAGCTCTGCAGAGCTGTCTCACCAGGGCTGAGTAGAGAGGGGGGAGCATCTTCCTTCACCTGCTTGCAATGCATTTTCTGAACCAGCCTTGGACCCTGTGAACAAATTTTGTCTAACTTTCAATGTCTGCAAAGCAAATACCTAACCTAGCTACCCAAAGGTGTCTTTGTAATCAATGGAGAGAAATAGGATCATTTATTAGAAGTAGTATCCTTGAATTGTGTCTTGTTACTTACAGTAAAAGGAATTTAAATTACTCAGATTAGAATTATCAAATAAAAGACACTCGACCACAATCACAACTTAGAGTTTATGAAGCTTAACCCAACAAGGGGGTTTGCTCTGTCTAAGCACTTGGCAGCTATTTTCATCTAATCATATTTGGGAGTTAAACTAAATTTTCTGAAGTCACAACTTACAAAGGATTACTTTTTTGGAAACATGATCGGAGAAAAAGAAAGTACTCAGCTTTCACAGAAGAACTTACTTACCTGAGCATTCACCCAGAAGGTGGAAGAAAGACAGGTTCAAAGCTCTAGTCCCTACTTGCCATAAAAGTATTTGAATGACTACCGTATAACCTAGTAGAACAGAGTATTTTGCGATGTGTTAAAGTCAAGTGACAATAAAGAAAAAAGAAGGAAAATTCACAAGGTCAGTTAGAGATTCCGGCTTTCTAGGTTTTGCAGAGGCATGAACAGGAAGTTTGTTGGCATACAACACACTTTCATAGGGAATCAGGTCCCTCAAACATGACTGCCAGTGGCTGTCTCGTGGTGACAGGAATCTCTGCTGGAGGAGTCTTTGCAGCAGGGTCTTTGGCTGGGTTGAGATTCCCAGAGCTGCTGCTCTGCTCGGTTATAACCTGGTTGGCTCATGGTCCTACATCACCACCTCCAGCACATAATTAACTACATATAAAACAACTCTTAAATATTTTAACTACATATTAAAAAATGGGTTATGTGAACATTTCTGTAGCTGCAGTAACAGTTTCAACTGTTAACAAGTGTCTTATCTATGCACACATACAAGTCCTACAGCAGAAACAGCCTGGGCAGCTCTAGGACATTCCAATCAAGATACTAATCAACACATTTGAGCATACAAATTGTTGCCTAGGAAGAATCTCCATCATTGCCTGAAATTCCCATCTGGGAAGCTCCTGTCACAATCAAACACTTTGCTGTGGAGGGATAATGTTGAACACCCATTTCAAACCAGTCCACTGTCTCAAAACAGCCCATTATCTCACTGAGGGGTCCAGAATTTCTAGTTTCTTCCCTGGGGCATGCAGTTCTGGAGCACAGTGACTCACCCCAGTAGGGGCAACTGGGCAGTTCCTGTTGTGCCTGATTCACAGCTTGCTTTCAGGGAAGTCTTCTGCAAAGCAGTGTATCTAGATTTGAGCATTACTGGACACTACGGAATTCAAATGTAAGACAAATCCATGGGAAATAACCTTTATTAGTCCTTTTGCTTTTAGAGAATTTTTAAAAAATTCTACAGCATTTTACAACCAGCTTTCTATCTTAATGTCTCCTTCACCCATTTATAAAGAAATGGGTTGCTCTGAAATGCAGAAATTTCTGCAGAAATGCCAGAAATAGATACATGCCATGAAAATCTCCACATAGCTTACATCTATAGTTCCAAAAATGAGAGAAATCAATATATTTCTCAAAAATATTCCTATGGGGGAAAAAGGCAGAATTTCCTCTTATTTTGTGTACAAACCAATGTAGAAGTACTATTTTTAAAAATTATGTAAAAGCTACAATGAAATTGAAAATAAAGTCCACAAATGAAATGTAAAAATCAATGTTTTAGTAGGAATTTCAAGGGGTTTTGCTTTCATAAATAACTATATCAAATTTTGAAACCATACTGATTCATTGATGAGAGGGAAAAAATAATGTTAAAAACATAAGACTCTCTGCTCTATTGAAGAGGAGATAAGAGAGATCATGAGGTGTGATACAGATTTTTTTCATACATATATATGAAATACATACTTCATTAAAATCACTGCAGAAATCCAACCTATACAAAGGGAGTCAGAAAATAACATGTCTTCCTTTTATGCACAAAAATGCTAGTCTCCAAAATATAAGATCCCAAAATACAAGCAATGAATCAGCATAATATGAATAGAATCGCAGAATTGTTTAGGTTGGAAGACAGCTTTAAAATCATGGACTCCACCTGTTAACCCAGCACTGCCAGGCCCACCACTAAACCATGTCCCTCAGTGCCACATCTACACGTCTTTTAAATACTTCCAGGGATGGTGACTCAAATGTTCCCCTGGGCAGTCTGTTCCAGTGCTTGACAACCCTTTCTGTGAAAACATTTTTCATAATATCTAATCTGAACTTACCCTGGTACAACTTAAGGCCATTTCCTCTCGTCCCGTCACTTGTTACCTGTGAGACGAGATCGACCCGCTGCTGGGGTTTTAGGAATTTCTCCTTTTGTTTTTCTTTTTCTCTTAAAGAATTTTCTCCATACAATTGGCTAGTCTCTTTTACCTGAGGTTTTTTCTCGTGTAGGGCACAGATGCCATGAGATTTGAACTGGGTAGAAGAGGGTTGGGTGGGGCCCCTAGCTCTCTTGTTCTTCCGGCATCAGAAGAGAGAGGAGCTGCTCTCGTGGTGGAGGGAATTCATTGTTTTTGCGTTCTTCTGCCGTGAGTAGAGCCTGCTCACGGGAGCAGCTGTTGTACTGGGACCCTATCTATCACCCTACTTCACTAAAAGGGGGACCTTTTTCACCATTTTGCTTGGGTACCTCAGGGAAAGCCCCGGGATCCCAAGCCTGCCTTTTCCTGCCCTGCTGGGAGCTGGGCCGCAC
>VZRO01002819.1:77267-92599 GCA_013397915.1 Daphoenositta chrysoptera | reverse complement strand
CTGTTATTCCTATTCCTCATATCTTTGCCTGAAAGCCCCTTAATTTCGAAATTATAATAATTTTCCATTCCAAGGGAGGCTCTTGCCCTCCTTAGCAGGGCGCAGAACTGGACACAGCACTCGAGGTGTGGCCTCACCAGTGCCCAATACAGGGGGCCAATCACTGCCCTGGCCACGCTATAGCTGATCACACTATAGCTGATACAGGCCAGGATTGGCCTTCTTGGCCATGTGGGCAGAGCTGGCTCATGTTCAGCTGCTGTTGACCAGCACTTTCGGGTCCTTTTCTGCTGGGCATCTTTCCAGACACTTCCCCCAGCCTGTAGTGCTGCCTGGGGTTGCTGTGACCCAAGGGTAGGACCCAGCACTCAGTCTCATTGAATTTCATACAGCTGGCCTTGGCCCATCAATCCAGACTGTCCAGAGCCCTCTGCAGAGCCTTCCTGACCTCCAGGAGATCAACGCTCCTGCCCAGTCAATTAGATGCAGGGCTGATTAGGCTGTCTTTCCACCAGGCACAATGTGTTCACACTTTTGTGAACACCTTCAAAAACACCAGCTGGATCCATTCTGATACAAATATACTGTGCATTGAGTTTAAAACATTTCCACTAAAAGAGCATGTCTTGTTATTTCAGACAAAAATCAGGAGTATTATCTTTAATATTACCACACTTGAAGATAACTTGCTTTCAGATTCCTTTGAAGGAATGAGATCTGCTAGCATTCACAAATGGCCCAAGAGACAGGTAACATATTAAATGAGTAATTTTGAACTCGGTAGGTGGTTTTATTTCAAATGTGTCATAAGCCTAAAATATTCAGCTTCCAACAATTAAAAAAAAAATCCCATATTCCAATTAACATTCTAACCTTTACTTAGAGGAAAATTCTAGTTTTGAAACATTCTTATAAAGTAGTCTGCAAATACATACAAGGAATTTACAAGGAATTTCACTTTTCAGTATAATGCATGGCATGATAGATTTGCAGGAGTTCTTAGGACTGGGGGACTGGAGAAGTTAAAATCAGGATAGAACGCATCATTTAGGGGCTAGAGTTTCCCAAGTCAGAGGACTGTTCAAGTTGAGGTGGAGTTTGCCTGACAGATAATATATAGCTTTTCCTTCCTAATTCCTAGCACCAAGAGTCATAATAAAAGAACTCTTATAACTTCGTAACAGAGATGGGTCTGCCACTCTGCTAGCTAGTGAGATGTCCCCAGGACACTAGAAGAACATCAGTCTCTGACTAATAATCTGCTGCTGTGACATCTCTGCACCTGGGAATGCATTGCTAAGTTTCTATAATTGTGAAATACCTTCTTGTTTTGTATATGGATCAGTGTGTTCAACACAGCAATAACTCAAACTTTCAATGCTCCACGATTCACTATTGCCTGCTATTTATTCCATCCCCATCTCATACTAATAATTGTTGTAGGTATTAAAAAAATACATTGTAACTTTCAGCAAACGATCAGAGTCAAACTAATCATTTTGCTGACAAAAAGTGATATTGCTTATATGAAGCTCTCAGATACTTGAAGGTGGAGTAAGAAGAATAAGATTAGGATCTAACAGAGATTTGATCGCTGTCATCTCAACAACAAGATGTTGACAGCTAGAATAAATAACTTCTCAGGAGCAACTTGTTAAACTGGGTTAAAAGAGGATCTGTAATGATGTGGCCTGCTTTAATACCTCCTGCCAATCAGATTATATTTTATTACTCAGCTGAACTGTACAGCATGATTCAGTTTGTGTGAAACTAGAGGGTGTCACAAGATACAGACACTCATATTTCCTGAAAGCAATTTGGCAGAAAATGTGGATAAGAACAACAGCATGCTGGTGCCAGAAGAAAAGACAAAAGGCTTCATGAGAGTTATTTAGGGCTAGCAGAGTGCTGGTCTAAGGCGAAGTGGCCACACTTTGCCATCTAAAAAATGTTCTCTGTGCTTCTGTGACACACATCAGGAAAACCTCTGAAAGTAGTACATATACATCAGCTCTTATTACCATTAAATGTCCTTAAGAGTAAGTTATGGGGCACCATCAGCCTCTTCAAGCAAGTAAAAGTCCTTCCTGAAATACTATGAGTGGAAAAACTTCAACTACCAAATTCAAACCCACCCAAATGGTAAACAAGAAATTAACAGTGTTGCTCAGGAAAGGGTTGTAGAGCAGAACAGGCATGAAACTTTCACAGTAATACTTGTACTAGTGTCCTGAACAAATTACGTTGTATCTTGTAGTTTAGAACATTACACCTACTTTTATAAACTGACAGAGCATATAGCTAAAAGGAGCTACTAGTTTTTAAGCAATCTTTTGATATGCAGCACCCTCTGTTTGCAAAGATACACGTTATAGTTAGTGTACCTTAGTTTCTTTGCTGGTAGCTGGATACAAAGACATTCTGCAAGGGTTTTCTCTGGCTTTTGAATTGCTGTATCATTCCTCGTGTTCTCTTTCAAGCTTGTAAGTATGTGGATATCAGAAGTAAATGCAGACTTTCATGGTTATCCTTACTGATACTAGGTTTAAAAGCAAAATCAATATTCTCCTTTTAGTCAGTGTCACCTCTTTAAGAGGAGATATTTGGCCGTTCTGACTCAGCATCTTTCTGACTTGGGACCCCAATAAAAGGCCCACAGGTTAAAGCCAGAGGAGAATGTACCTTCCCTTTCTGGAACAGACTGGTGCTCAGAAACTTTCTGGAGAAACAAAAGATTAATTTCTGGGCAGCGTGGTAGGCTCAAATCCAATTTTTCTTTTTTTTTGGAAATTGCTCTTCCGAGCTCTTCATAGTCTAATCTGAAATGGTGGTCCTCTGAAGCTGTGCCCCTGCCTTGGAAAAACCAGAATCTGGAAGGTGCAGAAGAGTGCTTAGATGAGACAGCCTGGGCAGCACGGCAAGTTACAGCCTCACCGGGAAGTCTCATGTTCCCATGTCTCCTTCAACAGCTGGCCTTGTTTCACACACAAGGCTCTGTATATTTTTTCATTAATTAAAATATCTGTCTGTTCTGCTTCATTCATGTTTACCATTCCACAGGCAATGTGTCAATGCCAGTGTTTTAGCAATGGTTTTGTGTGTAATCATGGATGAAATCATTAAGTAGTAACTAAGCAACGATCCATGAGGAAGTAGTTGTAGAAGCACAACCCAGTCACTACTGCTAATAACCCATGCCCAAGAATTTTAGATCAATCCTAGAAACTATTTAAAAAGTGCTCTACTAATAGAATGCTGTTTTAACCTTTTAACAATGAACATTTTAGGGGTTTATTGCATTTTTGGCTCTGTGGGCCCATCTGAAATACCTGCCTCCTGAAACAGCACAAGAAAACTTAAAATCTCAGAATGTCAGTACAGCTTGATAAGGACACCAGCAGTAGTATATGGAGCTGGTGGTGGCTAAGTAGCTGAGGCAGATTAAAGAACACAGAACTTGACCTGATTTTTGCAACTACCGAAAAGACAAATCTTTACCAAA
The DNA here is from genome assembly GCA_013397915.1 of Daphoenositta chrysoptera. Taxonomy (NCBI): domain Eukaryota; kingdom Metazoa; phylum Chordata; class Aves; order Passeriformes; genus Daphoenositta; species Daphoenositta chrysoptera. The sequence goes on along the minus strand of VZRO01002819.1, from coordinate 89,097 downwards.
TGTGATGGTTAACAGGTAACATGCTTGTGTCAGGTAGTTCCTTTCAGTTACTCTTCACGTCTTCCTTTCCCTCATGCTAACTCAGCATTTTATTTCTTTCTTTCCCTCATCTTAACTCATTCATGTCAGAGGTATCTTGAGTTCTCAGTAAAGTGCATCATATGCTTGAAGCAAAATTACAAAATGAATGAAAAATACTTTTTTGCGCTAACCTTGTTGTGGGTTGAAGAAAAGGGAGGTGAGATGAGATGAGGAAAGCGCTGCTCTAGTGCCTTTTGTTTCAGATCATAAAATAAGAAGATGGGTTAGGGAATGATTGAAGGATTTAAACACTGAGAGGCAAGTACAGAAAGGATTTTCTTCTATAAACCTGCATGAAACGCCTTTTAAATATTTTGGTTTGTTTTAGCTTGGAAAAAACACTTGATTTGTAGCTGAGCTTATCCCATATTAACAGCATGCTGACATTAACTTGGGGAAGAAAGTATGAGAATCTTCCTCTGTCTCAGGCAAGTCATTAAGATTCACAGTAAACCTTTGCAGGAAAAGAAAACAACTGTGAACAGCAGAGCTGAGTTTGCCAAAGGACTCTGGGCTGTGCCAGTACCCTGGGGGCAGCACGTTCAGGGTGGACGTGCATGTCTGTCACCAGTGAGCATCCTGAGGGATTCCTGGGGAGCAAATTTAGGACCAGGTGATGGAAAGAAAAAACCTGTTTATTTAGGGAGGCTATGCCACTAAAGCAATCAGCCCTCGCTCTCCAGCTCCAGGGTTCTCTACAGAGCTTCCTAAACCTATTTTCAGTGATGCCCTGCAGGTTTCCAATGCTCCCAGTCCACCAGGCCTCTAACTGCAGCAGCTGCTCATAAACATGTGAAACCAGCAGGAAAGGACAAGTAACTTCCAAGGACTTAACACTGAATTTCTAAACGTTTGGAACATGCTTTGATTTCCCCATGAAAAGTTGGAAAGATACTCCTTTTCTGAGAACATTTTGGTCAAATGCTCCTGGCAGAACTGAAGGATAACACAGAGTTGTGATCAGCCTGGGCAGAGTCAGAGTAATTTAAACTTTAGTGGCCTTACATAGATAACCTAGTCTTCATGACAGTCTGGGTTTTGTAAAAAGTTTTCTTTAAATTTAGGGCTAAATTTTTTAATATTCTCCTGTAAATAGCCAATCTCCTGCTACCTTTTCTAGAACTAAGATTTTATCCTTCACTGCATTCTCAGTAAATTTCAATAGAGAATTAAATTAACAGGCATTTTTTGACAAAGCAAACATTTCTGCCTGCTACTGAGACATTTATGTACATGAAACTCAGTATGTCATACTTCTCTTTCATTAAAAAAAGCCCCCCTTCCTATGATCACAGATGTGCACTTTCTCTAGTGCTTATCCTGTAAGCTGGGACAATTTCCACACTCATTTTACAGAGAGTCAGCTGAGGAAACTTGGTCAAAGAGAATGTATGCAATGCAGGAGATGCATAAAATCCCTCCATAGCCAGGTTGCCACTCAGGTTGTCCTTCCTTTCCATCATCATATAAATTTACCTTGGGCACACAGCCACTCCCTAACATGTGTATATGCATGCACTCTCTACCCATCCCCAGGCAGTAGGAAACACTGAGCAGGAAACTCATATGAAGAGGAAAGGAGGCAGTCACGCTGAGCTCCACCAGCCTCTCCACTCTAGATGCCAGAGTTGGATATGCAGGCCACAAACTGGAGCACACTTGCACAGCTGTGGGGACTTACCACTGCACCGTAGAGGTGTCAAGCTGTTACTGTTAATTACTAATTTGCAAAGTCACAGATGGGCTGCATTTGAAAGAAGTATATTAAGTATCAAAGGTGCAACTTCCATGGCTATCCAGTAGCCGAAAGGAGGGGAGGGGTAATCAGATTGACTTTCTTCATAGCTTTATGTGGAAAAGCCTTGGACTATTTATGAGAACCCTCAAAATTATTTGGACATTATATTGCTCTCATCCTGTTTGCAATTAGAAATTAAAATGTGTGATTAATATACAAAGTGAATGTTGATCTACATAGAAACATGAGAAAAGGGTTGGAAGTGTCTCCCTTAGTTATAAAGTTCATCTTGCTGCTCAGTCAGTCATATAATGATATTCTTTTCATAAAATTCTCATTTTATCTTAAAATGACTTAGAGGTTTTTTCTGTTCCCAGTCTTTCTGCAGGAAGGCAATTCAAGAACATAATTTTTCTTATAGCAGGAGACTGCACTGGTGCCCAGCCTAAGTTTGTCCTTAGCTCAGTATTCTTCATAGACTGTTAGGTCTATTGGCTTAAGCAGCTCTTTTTACAGATTCCTTCCTTCCATGTTGCATTCATAGAAAGTGATCCCGGTCTGCATGTCGAGAGACTTTTCAAATCACATTTCAGGTCTCAGGCTTTTATTTCCTAGCTGTCTCCCCAGTAGCCTCTCCATGTCTGCCATGTGTTGGGTCACTGCTCCTGCACAGAAATCACTGCCACCTGCCATAATATTCCGGATAATGTGTTGCCAGGGCCTGTAAGGACATTGATGACTCTCTGATTCTCCTGGATACATTTTAAGCCATTCATCTCCTTTTTCCACACATCCCTCACCGAAACACTTCTATGGAATCATCTGCAATATTCACATTTTTCCAAACAATCCCACAATTTTTAAAATTTAACTTCTAGAAAAAATGGAAATGTCTGCTTGTAAGTCCATGATTTTGCCATTTCTATCATTAATTTCATGACAGTTCTTAAGCTCTATTGTTCATCATGACCTGCCCTGCCCTGATAATTCTTTTTAATTCCATGTCATTAGAAAATGTCATCAAAATACCCTTGGTTTTCATATCAGGGTCATGAGGAAAATATTAAGCAAGATCTGTGCTGTAGACAAACCTTAAGATCCCTCAAGTATTATACTTCCTTCAAGATTAACTTTTCCCGTTTGGTTCATTTGACCCCATTTGGTTTATTTCCTACATTCTTTTAAGTACTGTGGAAAGAAACATTGCTGTATACAACTGCTTCTCTGGTGCTTTACTGAAGATCAGATAGATTAGGCTGCCTGCATGTCTTTTGCATGGAAAAAAAAATTGTCAAGGGAGGATACAGAGTTACTCTGACAGTATATTCTTCCAGGATATCAGAAAAAAAATTGGAATCTTCTGCTGAATTTTATCCTATCTTCTTCCTACAGGACTGGAAACAGCACTGCTCTGAATGGTGCCTTTTCACAGCTGCATGAGAGCCCTTCCATCATGGCCCACCACCCTACCAGCAACTGCACCACCTATGTAACACCAACCAGTGGATGAGGGACACAAAGCCCCTTAATTTCTCTTTCCTGACCTGATGAATCCTCATCTGTTTACCTCTGAGTCTTTGACAACACCGTTTTCATACTTGTTCTCAAAACGCCCAGACATCATGTTCTGGGATGACCACGAACTACGGTGTAGTTGCTGGGATTACATTTCTTCTGTCCTCCTTTTAAAAACAGATACCATATTTCCTGGTCTTCAGTCCTCTAATATAAGCCTTGATTTTACGAGCTTCCATAAAACCTTTTTCTACAATTAATTTTTTTGAAATGTTGGAAAGCCTTTTAGTATGTCATTGTAGAAAACTGAGAACTTGTATTCATCAATCTTTAGGCTATACCCAGTCTATCTTCAAACATTATTTCCACTCTGAATACATAACAGCTAATTCCTTCTATTTTTTTGTTGTATTATTCCTTATTTTTTTTATTTTCCCCCTCTTTTCTTTGGGAGGTCTAACTCAATGTTGTAGATGGTCAGAACTGTACAGTGTTGCTTTTAAGTAATTGAAAAATTTATTATACTAATTGGGGAAAGCATGAGCTGGGCTCCTGGATTCCCCAGCTCAAGCAAGGGTTAACAACAGAAGGATGTCTGGAAAGATGTGGAGGTCTCACAGCTGAGAAGAGGCACAGAAGAGCACCCACAGCTCTGTACTACCCCTTCACCCTGAAAACCAAGCCTTGATGTAAAACTGATCCATTAAGGAATAAGGATATGTCCCTGTATGTGCAAAGACTCTCTGGCAAAGGTCAGACAGCCTCCACTGCTGCCTACAGCATGCCATTTTTCCATCCCATTGGGAAGGGACAAAAATGTATAGTATAAAAGGGTGGCTTCAGGGCAGAAAGGGTCACGGGGGAAAGCACTTCTGCCTGCTCAGGATCAGTCGGTAGACTGTGTCTCTCCTCCTCTCCTGAAAGGATGCTTTTAGGTGAGCTTTGCACCTCCAACATTGTTGGACCAGACCTGGGAATATTCATTTCATGTATGCACACACATACAGCACTGACAGATGTCTGTTGCCATGCTTTCTGTAGTGACATATATTAACACTGGTAACTGGTTCATTTATCACCAGCAATCCTGAACCTTCTTTCCTATTGCTTCAGTCAACTGTACTATTCATGAACCTAGATCATGCAAGTCCTTATTGAACACAACCAGACCAGAACTGGTAAATTGCATTGTGAACCTGTACTTGTGGAAGTTCTTATTGAACTTAGTTAGACATACCATGCTGACTTAGCTACAATCAGGAGTTAAACCCAGTGATACCCAGTCCCTCTGATCTCTGAGGACCAGCTGCAACCAAAGGTGGTTTATTTTCTGCTAAATTTCTATCCCTTTAATGCAACACTCATTTTTTTGGAGAGTCTTGTTCTGTTTCAATACTTTCCAACACCTTAGTTTTCTGTATCAATCACTTCTTGCTTCCTTTCCTTAAAGTCTTATTTCTTAGCCCTACTATTTCCCTTCAAGTCTGCAGCCAATCTTTCCAAGGTTTTTACCTCTAGGCTGGTAGTGTACATGTTTTGAACATTTCTGCCTCTGAGATACAGAGAAATCTAAACCCCCTCTTACATGCCAGTTCTGATGCTTTCAGTTATCCTGACATCTTTAGCTAGCTGCCTCAGTTAAAATTTTGAAATTCAGAATCTTAAATCCAGAAGTTTTTCATTATTGATACCTCTAAACTGGGGTGCTGGACTTGAGATATCGCACTAAATGGTGTTGATTTGGGAGGTGATACTAATTAGCTGCAAACTCCATGGAAAAGAGGAAAAGCAAGGCTAATGCAGGTCCCTAGATCAGGTCTGCCGCTGTCCACCCCTGAATTCCCCATTTCCCTCACACAAGGAGAGGCACCAAAGTGGTAAAGCAACAGACATTTTGTGTTTCTTAATGGTTTTCTTCATAGCTCACCATGTCGGAACAAAGGCAAATAATGTTCTGAATATTTCAAGAAATTAGGCATTTAGAGGACGGGCAATTTTCTTCAGGGAAGGGATTTGGTTTACCAGGATGTTAGATATATCTCAGCTCTTCAGAGACAGAAGCCCTGACTGAACCAGCCTGACCACCATGCCTTGCACTTCAGATAAACGCAGCCCCAAGAACAACAGGTTCAAGCTAATGTTAGATGTGGAGCACAAGCTGAGTGTCAAGCATGATCAAGCTCCAGTAGAAGTGATGTATGAGGTAAGAGCAAATGAACAAAGATTGTCTAAACCAGACAATGAGAAAGTTAATTATGACAGTCCTTAGCACAACTGTAGTGCGGATGGGAGAAATTCATGTGGGAATAAATAGGAAAAGAAATAATGGACTTGAATTACTGCAAGAAAGTTTTAAAACATGTTAAAATATATCTTTCATATGTGTATACTAAAAAATGGATAGGAATTGATTGGCAAGGAAATCTGCAACACCTCCACTATTGGAGTTCTCTAAAAACAGATTAAATAGATTAAAATTGCTTTTCTCAGGGGAGTTGTGGTTATCATTAATTTTGCCTTAAGCATGATAAACAGACTACATGAGCCCCAGGGAACCTTCCAGACCTATGACACCATGGCAAAGACTGGGAAATCTAGGAAAGGTCTGGCCTTTCTTGCATTTGCTCATTCATCCTTTCTCTACCTACAGACTCTTCACCAAGAAAGTATACAAGTGAAATCAATTCAACTTTAGCAAATTTAATGGTTGAGGTTTTGATATCTTCTGCTTTGATGAAAAAATACAGCTTGGTGAAGGCCAAAACAAAGTTGCAGGAGCAACTCCTTTTTGTACATAGTGGCATAAAATGTTCTTTTCCACTATGTGTGGTTCCAGCTGGAGATCATTTTGTTTCCTAAAAACTACAAGACTTATTATCTTTATCTTGGCAGGTTACCATTTTGATATTGCTCCTTGCTTCTCCTCCCTCAGTATTACTGAGATAAAAGACAAGACTTTTTTTTTTCTGATAAATTCCCCATCAATGCCTCTATTCTTCCTCTGTCAATTCATTTTCTCGGTAATTTTAGCTGGCCTTTCTAAAATGGCCTTCATTACTATTAATCTAGGTCTTCTACAATACCTAATTATATATGGCTATCATACACACGAGTTTGTATGAAAGCCTTTTATATTTAAACTCTATAACCCAGCTCTATAATTAGAGCCATCAGATGGTTTTTCATCTCTGTCTGCCATTAATTTTACCAATAGCAGTTCACCAACCTGCAGCAGTCACTGTGGCTGTTCCCTTTCTGGGCTGCAGGTCATGGTGGTATGGGGCTTGAGACGTCCTGCCTGTGTCATCCTGCTCATCCCATCCGAAAAGGACAAGGAAATTGCAGCTTTGCCTCCCCACAGCAATAAAAAGGTGGCCCAGAACAGACACATTTTTTTCACAGGTCTCCCCATGCTGAGGTATGTTTTTGCCCTGTTCCTATTCAGAGCCTTTACACTGTAATGTCATACTAAAACATTGCAATTTCTACATTTACACTTAGGGATTTGATGAGATAGATAGTGTTTTGGGGATAGTGAAATGTTTTAATCTAAGGCCATTTTCTATAAAAGAGTGGAAAATTACTTTTTGTGGAAAAGGTTCATAATTTTCCTTTTTTTTTTTTCCAAGACAAACATTTCAGTATACTTTAAATTAGTTTTGCTTTTCAGCTGTGAACAAGATGAAAAAATCAGTCATGGATACCCTGGTAATCTGGGGAGAGCACAAACCATCACTGAGGACAGACAGAGAAACAAGAATTGAAAGAAATTTAGAAAATTTAAGCTTGTTACAAGACATCAATTTAATACACAGAAAATAATGTTTAAGGTAGGGAAACATTAAAAATCTTACAGAATATGAATGCTAAAAGAGTACGTAATTGATTGTTCAGCATGAGGAAGGATAAGATGGCATTGGCTTAATTTGCAGCAATGAAGACTTAGGTTTGACTTTAGGAAAACCTTGCTAATTCTAACAATAGAAAAGTACAGTTAGAGGCTACTCAGAGAGATGGCAGAATTCCCAATGGAAAGTTTCAAGAACATATTTCCAGAATGGCTTCAGTATGTTTGGTTCTGCCTCATTATGGAAAGATAATCTGACCCAGCCTTGTATTGCTCTGAGCTCCCTTCCCTGTATTGTTTCAAGGAGACAAAAAGGAACTTGAGAAAAACTTTCTCAGACTTTAGTTTCAGGTCAAATTGAAATTTTTCTTGCATTTCTGATTAAGAGTAAAACTTTTGGAGAGTTTTTATGAAAAACAGATCAGATTTTTTTTCCCCAAAGTGTTAATGGCGATTATCTTTCTAAACCTCTAATTCTTTAATTTATTTCCAAGAGGAATAAAAAACTCACTTCTTTATATTTCAGCATGAGAGAATTTTTACCTGGGCTGTAAGTGGAGGTAAACTTCCCTTTCTGGGTTTGGCTGCCATGTGAACCTGGGAATGCACCACACATTCTGACTGATCAGCGAGACAAAGTGCTTTTCTCTTAGTCCTAAGACTTATACTGCAGGAAGAAAGTCTTTAGCAAATTGGATGTAGATAGCAACATCTCTTCCAACTTGGCATCACCTCAGCTAGTTCAGAGGAGACAGTAAAGACCATCACCATAAGAAAAAACGCAATTATCTAACTATCTAAAATGAACAGAGAGCTGCCTCCTTCACAGCTGGAGGCACACTCCACAGCTGTGTTGGAGATAGTGTTGGGTAACATGGAGGGAGAGGTGAGAAAAATAATACCAAATTAGATCAATTCATTATTTCTTCTGCTCCCTGCAGAATAATTCCCAGGAACTCTAAGCGGCTGCCCCTGGGTGCAGGTTTCCAGATGCTGTGTGTGTTCCATCTTGCCACTCGGTGAGTGTATTCTTCCTCCCAGTGCCTGCTGACAGGTCTGGCCCTGAGACCATCTGGCTTGCAAAGTAATGAGAGCAAATGAAATGGAGCTTGAAGAATTAACATTCTTTCCTTAATCTATTAATAACCGAACAGTGTTGATTTTGGTGACAGCTAGATACTTTATTGTGTAGCAGACTGGTTAATTAGAAGCATTGTAGTGAAGGTTATATTGGATATGTGTATCCCTTCAGAGACACACGGATTTTTAATAAGGAGAGGTTGGTTTTTCTCACAGACTTAAACAGTCACAGAAAATGCTATGTGTGAAAAAGAAAACAAAAAAAACCAAAAAAAAAAACAAAAAAATTTTCTCCAGCTCTCTGTTACTGCTTTTTTACTATTCAGGTCTGTCTATTTTTAATGTTGTTACCAAATAAAAGCTATCTGTATACAAAAGGAGGCATCAGAGACATGTAGATCTCTGCACTAGTACCAAGCCACCTCCTTTTTAGGGTCCTGAGGGCCATCTTCCTAGCCTGAATAAGCACACAGACAGGCACCTGTCTTAATAAGGAAAAGCAGTCCCATTTACCTAACTTAACTCTGGTCATGAGCACCTCATTGGTTCTTTTATGTGCTCCTGCTGCTGGCAGACACAAAACCCAGCCTACCCATAAGCATTTCTTAATTGCATTTAAAGAAAGTTCATATGGTTTCAAACCAGTTTGGATTAAGTCTATAGGACCTCTGGATAAATTGGAAGAAATAGAGGTTTTGCTTGATTTAATTAAATTTATTTTAAGCTGATCTAAAGCCACAGTGGCACAATTTTGAATTTAACCATCACCTTCTGGTAATTTGTTATTCTGGGAGTAGCTTGTTCACATGTCAAGGCTTTCAGATTGAGGAGCTGGCTGTTAAAAATACCTCTATTTTTCTGGCATAGTTATTAACTGGTACAAGTCAATGCTTGTAAAACTGGAGGTTGTTATTTGAAATATCAGCCTGTCTTGGGGTGACTTTATGATGTGTATCCCCTACCGCCCCTCTATGCCCAGAAGATGAATCCTGTGCCTTTCTGTGCCTTTAAACCTGGGTGCGAGAGAAAAAAAATAACAGACAAACTTTTTTCAAAGCAGTTCTGTGCTCTAAGGACACTGCTGTCTCTATTGGCGCTGCTGCTGCGGGGAGAAGAGTGGAGGAAAGCACCTTCTGGGGTTTTTTCCCAGCTTTGCTCCTTCTCTCAGAAGAGAGAGAGAGACGGAGAGTTAAACTTTGTTTCCTGGGACTTTGTTTTTTCCCTTCTTCTTCTTGTCTTCTGGCCTGTTCAACGGTACCAGAACACACTGGGAGAATTTTCCACTGAGAGCCCGGGGGGGCCCAGTCTGAGCTAGCTCCGAGGAGGAGGAGAGAGGCCACACCCAGAGAAGGAGTCTGAAATCATCCCAGGTTTCTCTCCACAGTGAGAGATTTTGTTATTTAGCATTATTATCCTTTTTCTGTGTGTTTGTTAAATAAATAGGTTTTTTTCTCCTTCACTTTCCTCCGAGGAAAATTATTTTCTTTTCCCGAACCTGGTTGGGGGAGGGGTGGCTGTAATCTGCCTTCTATCAGAGGATATTTTCCTCCAAATTTTCCTCAAACCTGCACACAGCCCTTAAGTAAATGTCTTATCATTTCCACTTTCCAAGTGAGTGACGTACTGAGAGGGCACAACTGAGAAGTTCCAGTGTTCCCTGTGGACCCCTGGCACTGCCACCTCTGATATTTTCATACCTTCTCCATCCTTGAAGAGTGCACAACAGTGTTAGCTGCTCAGGTTAACTTATTACCTGTTTAAAATGACAGGTTTTTTACCCTTAATCCTAAACTTATGCTACCGTAATAAAAAAATAGGCCTTGTTAATAATTGCTATTGTTCACCATGAGAGACACACAGGCACTCAGACCACTCCTTTCCTTTTCTCCTCCATCTCTCCACTGTGATGCTTTGTCCGCTCCAGCTCCATGTCTGTACAGGCTTTGCTCTGATTTCTGCTCCTGTTGATGCTCCTCTTCATCTGCAATCATTGCTTTCTCTCCACCTCTCACTTCTTCCCTCTCTTCCCAGAAGCTGTTTTTTCACCTTTCAACTCTGGCAGAGAATGGGTCCAGCAGTACTAATCAGAGGAATATATTTGCATAGTCCCCACTGGCTGCTCAGATCAGGTCCAAGCATCTCTGGTGGCTCTGCACCAGGTGGGCCAGTGGGTCCCAAAGAGGCAGCTGGGGCCAAGCCTGTCACAGGTTGCTTCTTCCCAGTGGTCCCTTCACCCTTCTTCTGGCATGGCCTGCATCACCCTGGGAGGGACCAGCTGGCCCCTGGCTACCTGCCAGGCACTGCTGCTGGCACTGCCAAGCTGCAATAATGTCCTCTTGCTTAGCAAGGACTCAGCACTGGGCCTGTCAAATGGCAGTGTGCGTTTAAGTAGGGGTAGCTTACATTTTGATTACTAAACCCCATCAGAGAACAACTCTGGGATTTTTGTGACATTCCCATACAATCATCTGTTCTTTTCTCAAATGGCTGTTTGCATTGGTAAGTTCAGGTTTAGTATTCCTGACTACTGCTTGGTTTAGAAAGATAACAAATTGCTCTTCAGATTTGCAACTGTAGATCTGCTGAATTGTGCAAAATGTCTGTAGTTTTCCTTGGGCTTCTTCTTCTGCTCTCACAGGGCTGGTGGCAGCTGAGTTTATGGCCTTGTGGCCCCAGGGCTCCCTGCTGATATTAGGAGTGCCTTTTCCTCGGGAACAGAAAACAAAATTTGTGATATAATCATGATATCAACAGGTAGGGAAAGACAATGACAGCATCACCAGAATGACAGAAAAAGGTGCATTTCTCTTTCCCATCCTCTGAGTATCCCCATTTCAGCCTCCACATCTCTTCAACTTCAGGAGAAAATTGTGGGGCCAGCACTACCAACTGGATGCATCTGAAGTTAGGATCCTTTGAAAGTTTTTTAGATACCTAAATAAAATACTGGCCTGATATCCAGAAAGGTTCAAACCTGCTTTATTTTACCTCTGCAGCCCTGGAAATTACGTATCCCATTTGATGTCCAAAAATTAATTTAGTGGTTTAATTTGTGTTTAAATACATTGTCCCAGGAATATCTCACTTTGATTAAGAAAATTCTATTATTGCAATGTCTAAATAGCAGATACAGAATGAAACTCCAGAGTATTTTATTCCAAGCGGAGGAGGTGTTCAAGGATATGCCAGAGGAGTACACTATCCAGGCAAGAAAAGCAAATTTCAATACAGCACATGTGGAAGTGGGCATCAGAGTTGTCTAGCACAAAAAAACTGGAGATAAAAGACTTGAAGTTCTATATATATTTTCTTACTTTTCAGGAGACTTTACAGCTCCATCTGAAGATGGATAATTCTTGTCCATAGGTGGAATTTAATTTCTACATTTGAAGACCACACTTCCATTCTTCCATTTTGGACCTGAAGAAATGGAACTGGAGAACCTAGCAAGTTCTGATGAAGAGAAAAGTGGGGAAAAGCAACCAGTTTACAACTCTATCCACGGGGTTTTTTTGTATACTATGGTCTCCAGGAGATACAGAGTTGCCAGAAAAGGGGCTGTGGGAGGA
>VZRO01002819.1:13192-77236 GCA_013397915.1 Daphoenositta chrysoptera | reverse complement strand
TTTTTTTTTTTCTCAGAACTATAATTAAAATGCTATAAAACTGTCATTTGTTTTGTATAGTTTTGCCTGATCCTGTTTCTAGCTGTGATTTACTGCTGATATCTTGGTAGATGATGTTCCTTGTGATTTGGAGTAGTGTTAAAACTAAGCAAAGCCTATCACAAGGATCTCAGTGCAGTTCCAGAGCACTTACTCTCAGCTTTTAAGCAACCGTACTGTTTGTGTCATTTTGTGTAAGTAATACCTAATTCTGCAAGTGGTACTCATGGGAATAATACCACTGACAACAAGAATCTAAGTTTAGCATCAGATTTGAAGGCTGGCACACAGTAAATAATACAGTCCAAAACTGCTGCCCAGCACTTCTACAACAGTAGCTGAAAACTATTGCACACCCACCAGACATTCTACAATAACATGCCTGGGAGGTGTTTCCGCAATAGTCTTGATAGTCAGTGAAAAAGCAGAGTGGAAAAAAACCCCCAGCTTCCAGATATATAATATTTTGAGACTCCATTCAAGCTATTATAGCTGTGCTAAAACTGGCCTTGAAAATTTTAAACATGCTACCCATGGGCATGAAAAAATATTGTGTCAAATAATAATTGAGTACTGTTGATACATTCACAAATGGCCATGCAAAATTAGATAATTTAATGACCAAAAAAAAAAAAAAAGTTAGTGAACACTGCTAAAGAAATACATGCAGTACCATCTGATGGTTTTTTTCTTCTTCCCTTGAATCTTTGCACGTCAATTGAAGGTTACTGTTACTATCTAAGTTGCATAAACTCAGTGTGAGTAAACAGAAATGATTTATTTTGTGAATATCCAAGTTCATACTTGTGAACTGAAGCATTTAGCCTTGTCACTGATTAAACTGTTTTATAAAGAATTTCATTAATCTTACTTCATTGTATAAGTTAATAATTTTAGAGGATTTTTTGCTATGTGTTTTCATAGTCCAATAAAAAATGATCAAGGTTAAGTGGAGATGGATATAGAGCAGAAGGTGTGTGCCTTTAGGGACTGGCACCAGTTATTAGATACATATCTTAAAGAATCTGAAATTCCTCCTGGCAGGTGTATCATAAACAAGAAGCTGTAACTTATGGTCTGATGGTGCTGAGCTACTTGGCCATTATAATTAAACTTACATTAAAAGAACCCTCCTGCTGTTCCCCTCTCCTTCTGGAAAGGCTAGCAATTCAATTCAAACAATTATGACAGTGTTTCTAACACCTCTGCATTAGTTTTCAGGACATAAAAAGCCACATGGTCCTTTACATGGCCAGACTGCAAATCCAGCAGAGGGGAAAGGAAGCACAGGAATAGGGAGCAGCATTCCCCATCAGAGATGGGGATTGCTGGGAAGAGCTAAGCAACAGCTAGAGTGATCTCTTCTTCCATTTCTATTTTTAAGATAAAGTGACATAGCTAAACAACTCTCTAGCTAAAAGAAAAAAGAAAATCCAAGCAAGAAATCTGCCAGTAAGAAGCCATTGCTTTCCTGGGCTGGCCAAAGGCCCACATGCTATGTATTTAACTCATGACGTGGGGATGGCAAAGACAAAAGTGAAGCTTCCCTGGTAGTGTGACCACTCTGGTCTCTTCATCCAGACAAACCCAGTCTTCAGTTTCAGTCTCTCTCCCAGGCTGGTTTCCCCCTGGAGTTCAGTCTTCCACTTACCTCCTGATTCTATTCAGGATCTGGTTCATAGCTCGTCAGTAAATTGCTTCATCTCCCATGCTCCATCTCCCATTTTTATTCCTTCATCCTTCATTCCTTCCCTTTATTCCTCTTCCCTTCATCTCAGTTTTCTTCTGCCTGCAGGCTGTGAGTATACTCACACATACCAGGGTTTGGATATTATGAGATTCTAAGGGCATTTAAAAACGAAATTCAACTCAACCTCAACTGATCCTATGCCGAGTGAATTTTCAAATTTTAACTTGAGCAAAAGTTTGACACACATGAACAGAACTTTCTGGTTCCCTCAAGCTCCCGCTTGGGGCACTAGAAGTTTTCAGGCCCTCAAATGCATTGACTTGTGTGAGAGTGCCAGCTTTTCTGCAAACAGTTTTTGGCTGAGTTCTACAAAAACAAATTTATTCTCCAAATAGAAATTCATAGACACAACACTTGCAGCTCTGCAAAGTTATAAGCAATCAAAAGACAGGCTAAAATGGGAATCAATACCAAATCTTATCTACAGCCAATGCTGGGATCTTGTTCGCAATATGAACACACACCTGAATTGTGTCTATATAGCATCCTGTCCACCTGCTGCTTCAAGAGGTATTCAGACTATGTCATAAAATGCCAGCGATTCCAATTCTTCTCCAGCCAAGCCTTCCAACTGTAGATTTCCAAAATGCACAGAAATATTTATAACTAGCATTCATATTGCTAATTGAAATATTAGTAGGAGATACCAGCTGCTTCATGTATCAAAATACTGACATTCGTTATTATTGGTTGGCAGAGTCTTCAGGGATTTTTTAATTGTTGTACAATTTTGAGTGCTAATGAAAGCATACCAGTGGAGTTGAGAAAGACCCAAACATGAACTCTAACCCTTTACCCCTGCCTTTGTAAAAGCTTTAACTGCAGAGCCAAAGCCTGGCCTGGGTTCCCTGGAAAGCAAAGGAATAGCGTCACAATTTGACTTTTCCAATTTCTTTTTCTCAGCTGTGCAGGAAGAGAAGACCAGATATTTGAAATGGTTTATGCTATCCATATGGCTTGGTGTGCAGTTATATTAGCAGGAAGAACGAGATAAATGGAAAAAGAAAGTCTTGGGCAGCCTTGAAAGATGTTGCTCTGAGGAAGCTTAACTCAGTCCCTTCAGGGCGAAGACGTGTTTTATCCCACGCATTGCCAGTTTGAAGTTGCATGCCATTTTCTTAATTGCATATTCAAATGATTAAGAAGCACTGCTGCTAGCATTATGATCACCAGTGAAATTAGTATCGGCTCTCACTGATTTTGGAATGATTTCGAAAATTATTACGTGTGTAACATTACATTTATATTAAATAAGAAAATAATGACCATGTAGACATTTTACACAATATAGGAACAGCAGGTTAAATTCCATTATTCTCTTCATGCAGCCTGGTAACTCTTATAATGTGCCTTCTTGGAAAGATTGACTATATAATTGTTATCAATCTTGTGGTAGCAATCTTGCCTAACTAGGAGGACACATTACAGTTTAGACGTCCCTGTCCTAGGCATTGTACAAACAGAAAGAAAAAATGGATCCATGACAAACAGAAATGACAATCTTAGTCTAAGACTAAAGTTAGTAGGTGGCAAGGCAAAGAAAAAATACTGGTTTTGTTATAGTGTATATTAGAAGCTGCATTGCCTGTTGCCATGACTTACCATGCTACAATTTCAGGATTGATTTTACCTGAGTAGTTTGTTAAATTTTCATTGTATCAATCCAGGCATTTATGCTATGTACTCATCATAGTGGTGCCCAGGAGAGTTGGAGGCTCTTGACAGCTTTAGTAGCCAGCCTTTGAATAAATAAATGGAGGAGCACTACACAATGAAAAAGCAGAGATTTCATTCTCAACATCCTATTAGTGTAACTCTTAAATGATGATAAACTCTCACTCAAGTGTGACATTAGAGGGACTATAAGACACTCCTGGCTCAGAATCCCTTACAAGGAGGTGGAGGATTACTGCCTAATCCTCCTTTACTGGTTACCAAACAAAAATCCAGTAGACTGTATAAAATAACCTAGTTATTTTGTGTCTTTGACTGAACTATCTATTTTGCTGTATTAGGACAAGGCATACACTGGACACAGTGTCTCTTTTCCTCCAGTTTTGCTACATTAGATCTTTGTGCTTTGTTTTTGGCATTACTTCCAGTGAAATAACATGTGAGAAAGCAGAGGTCCCAAAGCTCCAGAGACACTGCAGTGAACTCTGCTGGTGGTGGGACTCCCCTCCTGGGCTGCTCTCCAGGGATCTGTGTAGGTGGGCTCTGTTGCACACCAGCTGAGTGCTAGAGCTGACTGGAATGTTTCAGCCAAACAATTTAGCCTGAAAGCTTGTATTTGTCAAAAAAAAAAAGCACTCAGAGGGAAAGCATAGTTTCACTGAAAAAGATTTTCAGGTTTTAGATAGAATTTTTAACTGGAAAGGAAGCTTTTCTCCCCAGAACTGGTCATCCAAGGTATGGGAACCATTATTCCCTTCCCTGCCCTACCTGAAGTACACAGAGCCTTCATTTCCCACTCTCTTGTTCAGCACCCTCAATGCTAGTAATTGATTATTGCAGGCTGGCTCAGTTTACTGTTCTTCAGTGTTTGGAGTGTTTCTTAATTTGTCCTACAATGAAAGGGTGTCTTCATTGCAGCCAGAATATCTGTCTGCTGATGAGCCTTACTGAGACTGTCAAAACAATACCATCTGCTTTTATCTTTACAGCACATAGAAGGGCCCTAGGAAAAAAATACTGGGTTTTTAGGGTGGAGAGGGCACAGAATTTTGCTAGTTATGTCTGTCCAAAGCCACTGAGGAGGTCTGTAATTGAAGTAGTATTTCCTATTTTCTCTAGCCATGAGGCCATTGTAAGCCACAAAATTTGCACAGGGATGTACAAAGATCTCCAGTAACTCTAGATCCATTTATTTCAAATGAACTTAAAAACTCAATAGCTCTGGCTCAAGCACTTTGGCTGGACAACCCATTGCTGAGTGTAAATGACTTGAAATCAAGAGCTACTGTATCTCCTCTTGCAGACTTCTGCAAGTAGTTCCGGAAGTCATGAAGGCAATATGATTGTTCTTTCTGAGAACACAGAATCTTTGTTGTCGTTACTTTATTCCCTCTCATCTTTTCTAGTTGCCCTTAAGTTAATTAAAATTAATTAAAAATCTGATTTGAAGATCAGAGACAAAATTCAGTAATCTTTTAATTGATGTTGAAACATTTGCATAGGCGTTTCCACTTTCATTTAAGCTGGTTTCATTTGTAATAATATCTTGTCTGGAGAGTGAGGTTAGCAGACACTTTGTTAGCAAAACAGCAGCTTAAAAGCTGGGGAAGGTGGATCATCAGCTGCCTATTGCTATAGAGTCTGTGTCTGGCTGTTTTTCTGTTCAAGTATTGTGCCTTCATATTATGTGTTTTAGGAATATTTCTAAGACAAACTTGCATCATATTGGAATAAATCAAATCCTGACAGTTTTTTTTCTGACTATATGTAACCTCATATTATTAATTAACTACAAGGTATGAGAGCTCTGACAGTTTCTGAAATGGAAGAGAACAAGTTCCTTAGGGCTACAGGCTAAGAATTTCGATCTGCAAAGACATACACATCAGTGTAGTGCTGTGCTTTTGTACTTTTTGTTTCATTTTCCAATATAAAATACTGCATCCCAATTGTATAATCCAATTCACGTTACTGGACCAAATAACTCTATAGACATAAGATGCTGCTTAAGTTTAAATGCAGCATGTAGAGGTGATGAATAGACAAAATGGCAACAAAACACAGAGCACAGAACAAGAAAATAACAGATATGGAAAAATAAGACTAAGAACAGTCTTGACATATGATCTGCTCCCCTTCTTCTCCCTCACTGCAGGATCAGCTTTGCCTTTGTTGTTTGCAGCAACTGGGATCAGAGCTCTGCAGCTCCAGAGATGCTCTGGCTGCATCCCCTGCATCCTGCTATCTTATTGGGTCATTGTCATTTTGGAATTTAACTTGCTGTCTCACCTGGGATTCTTTTGCCATGAGTTAAACTCATTGCTCTTTTCTTCTTTGGATGATAATTTACTACTGTGTGATACTTCACTTGCTGTAGGAAGAAACTGTCAGAAATCAAAGATTTTAGGCTCATAACTTATCAGTCCAGACACATGGTGCCCTCCCTATAGCTCTAAAGTGTGAGTACGTATTCTGCCACGGGTTAGCCATGGATGCAGCTTTTACTAGATTTGCAATGGCTCTTGTAGCAGCATCACCATTGGTAGATGGTGCCAGTGCTGTGTTTTGCAATCACAGGTAGCTCTTTTCAAACACATCACTCCAACACTGAAAATGCATCACCAATTAGTATGAACAGAAGTTCACACTCCCAGCTGCACTGATTCAGTACTGTGCCACTGTGCATTTCAGAGACATGCCTTTTGCTGTTGCCTTTGTTGTGTTCTTTTTCATCCAGACATTCTTCATAGACCAGTTGTTACAGTTAAATTTTTGCTCAGATTGTGGCAATTCCAACCACTAACAAAAAATCCTTTAAAAACAATCCACAGGGCTTGTATGTCTTGTGAGAATATATGGGTCTTGAAAGACCAAAGGAAATCTTTACCTTAGGAAAAGGTAAGATTTATTTCAAGAGCATTAACATTATAAATCTTGAACATGTTTTAAAATATCACACTCACTGAACTCTTAATCACATTTGAACATGTAATGAAGATGCCAATATTTTGTAAGTTATTATAAAAATAAATTTCTTCAGAGATCTGCAGAGTAACCATTGACAACCAAAGTTTCATCCTGTTGAGTTCGTTGCATCAGTTTGGGATGAAAATTTTTCCAGGCAATCTTGTCTCAAATGCACTCGCTAATTAATCTATTAATATTAAAGGCAAACAGTTGCAAATCCTGCAGGATAATTTTACCCCTTGTGCATTCTCTCTGTAGTAGATCCATTACTCTGATGCAATTAAGATCTCTGAATTTTTGCAATGATTTATTAACAGTAATTTGTAATGCAGCAATTGAATGGTGCCTCAATGAACTGCACATATAGTAAAGATATTGCTAGGTTTCAGAACATTTATTCCAAGATTAATGAAAGAGAGAGGTTGTGGGAGACAGAGCCAGGATACTGTACTCGTGTGTTATTAGTTACACCTTTTAAAATACAGTCTGTTTAAGGTACAAATGATTTGTGGGAGGAGCAGCAGCAAAGTTTGTATATGTCACATTTTGTACACCAGAATATGGCCAGTAGTCTTTTAAACATGCTTCTGTCAAAGACAGGAACTCCCACACACTCCTATTACATCCCAGGTTTGAAAGTAATTTATAAATATTTAGACAATGTAGAACAGGCAAGAAATTCATTAAGTCATCCTTCAATGGATAGATAGAGATAGGAGTTTCCATCTGGTACAGCCCAGTGGTTCCACTGCAGTGAACTGATAGTGCATATGGTTTCTTTCAGCAAATAATTCACTTTTTAGAACTTCTCCTTCCAAGCATGGGGAAAAAAAAAAAAAAGGACCAAAAAAATAGGAACATCTCCCTTTTTCACCTATGTATTTATTATACCACTGATTCTGTGAGAGTCTTGTATATTAATTCCACAGTAAGAAGCTATTGTTAATGTATCTTTCCTGCTGGTCTTTACTAAGTTGAATGATTGATGCATCTACGTCAACATACTCTTCTTGTAACCACATGTTCACAGGCAGAATTAGAATTATGTGTTTTGTAGTTCAATTTGGAAGAAGTAAATTCCATGTAACTAGCTGACAATAGAGAAAAGAAATTTCTCACTTCCATACTGATGGGGCATGAGACAGCCAATACCCTATTTTTTAACAGTTCCCCTCTCAGAGTGTGATGTTACTTGTTTTCATCACTGGCCTTCTTTGCCATCCCAGTACTCTGCAGAGTATATGCATGTATCAGTGCTTTATAAAGTACCAGATCTTGAATACGATTTAAAAGAATGTTGAAAACTTACTTTATTTAAAACTAAGTTAAATAATATTATTTAAAAAAACTTAGAAGCCTAAAAATTGATTTACCTATAGTTCAAATAACAGGTGAAGGAGCCATATCTAGCAACATTACTCACAAAAATTTCATTAATCTTTACATTTTTCCTATACACTTTGCTCCATTGATAGTTGCTATGGTTACCTATAAATGCCATTAATTTCATTATTTTATCGAAGTACACAAACCAAATGAACATCAACATACATTGAGCTTTTTAGATATTTTAAATTTTGTTTGAAACTTACATTCCCCCCATATTTCTAAGCAGTTATACGCAATAGAATTAAAGACAAGATAGATTTTTCTTGTGATGATATTCTGAACCAAAGCTTTAGAGAACACTGTGTGTTACAGGAGACATGAAAAAGATGTGACAGTTGGCAACACTGGTTTTGTTGCATTGCCATCACATCCGAATGCAGGGAAGTTGCTCCCAGCACTGCTAACATTTACTCCTCTGGAAATCGTCCAGACCACCATCCTTCTCCAGGCTGCAAAGAAGGGAGAAGGTATCTGGAAGCAGTGATGAAAGCTGGCTGTTAAAAAGCATGGTCTGAGCAGAGATTTGTTTTGAGTCAGGTGGCAAAATATCTGTCTGCGAGCGAGACGGGCTTGTGAGATGTTTTTGGGCAGAGCTCACTCAGGTGCTGGCAGGTTGCAGATTCTCCACCAGCTGGTCTGAAGGCTCTCCCGAGCCCGAGGAGGAGACAAGCTCCTCCTCTCCAACCAGCAGCTTTCAGTTTTACAGGGAATGAATAGCAAGAGTGCACCTACTGCTTTTCAGCACAGAATAGCAGAAACCTCTTCTTCTCCTGGCTTAGACAGAACAAGTCTCTCCAAGACTGTCACGCTTCTCCATAGTGTATGGCTCAGATCTTCCCGCTAATCTGGTTTTACAACATTGTGGTGTAATGTCACTGTTGTCTGGCAGTTTGTCTGGCCCTCTAAGCCACTCAGGATGCCATTGTACAAGACAACCATTACACATTTCCACTTCAGACCTGTGGTCTGGCTTGAAAATGCAAACATCTCCTTTACCACACCCCTCAATGCACAATGATATACAGCAGAGGTATTACCTAGCAACAAAGTTCAAGGAAAAATCTTCTTATTTGAAGTTTAGAATAGGAAAACACAGAGAACAAAAAAACATGCACAGGCTGTGAAGTAAGTGTTCATTATAAAATTAAATATGATTGAACATTTTAAACTTCTGTATGCTTACAGCCATCTCACTAGAGGAAGGCAATTTTGGAGATATAGCTGGAGGCTGTACCACTGGGGATTTACTCCTGTAGTAGTGATGACTGGACCATGTATGGGTCTATTTCAGGGACTACACACTGATTAAGCAGAGCTTTAGATTCCCTAGGGAGTAATCAGTGGTGAGGGTACATATGAATGTGATTATGGGGACCTCAACATACCATATGTTCTATAGGCTCAAAATATGGGAAAATTATTTCCTAATTGGTAACACATAACTGAAACAGCTGCTGTTTTAGAAGGAGCAAATCCATCACCTAGAATTCCCAAGAGGAGTTAAATCATCACTTGATACATCAAAGTGTTGGATTAACTTTTCCCTGTGAGGTAGAGTTTAACTGCTGCTGTATTTGATCCAGATACTTGATGGCCCTTGAAAATTGAACAAAGTCCCTGCATGCCAAAATTAAATGGTGATTCGATCTAAAGAAAATAGGGATTTTCCAACTATCTTGAAGGAGGCTTTGTGAAAAGTAGAAATCTTTCAAAAGGAAATACACTTGAAATATCTTGAAAGATTATTGTTTGGATATGTGGGACATGTAAACTAGTTGTCCAGGTTAAAAGAAAGCTTTCTTGAAATAAGAGTACAAAACTGTCACTGTCAAGTGAGGAAACGACTACTATTTTTAAAATATCAAAATACCTATAGAAGATTACCTCTGGCTTAGTTTTGCTTAAGGCATACAAGACCCATGCTAGTCAAAAACCCAACAATCTCTTTGAAGCATTCCTCAGATACTGTTTCTGTCTTTCACAGCATCCAGACTTCTGCAGTGGACAGTGGACATCTTCAGACTATGGTCCCACCCTGTGAAAGCCAGTGTCATGGGTTGGAGCTGAAGTTGATTGATAGTTCCTCCATCCAATGGGACTTTTCAATTTTGCATATTTAAACCTGCTGGAGGCGCGGGAGCTCTCTCTTGCATTCCATCTCCCTGCAGGAGGAGGGGGAGGGAAATGGCTCCAGGCTGGCCTTCAAGGAGCCGGGCCAAGCCGAGCCCTTCCCCCACTCCACGGGGCTCCACCCAGGCCCGGCAGGAGTCGATTTTCCAGCTTTCTCAGACTGAGGAAAACATCAAATAGCTGGCAGCATCAGAGGAAAAGGGTTTTTTCTACAACATGCAACCCGATGAGAGTAAGCTGTTCAACATGGTATTGAGGTCGGAGGGAGAAGGAGGGGGTGGTTTGTGCCAAATGGAGCAAAAGATGGCAGCGGAAAGAAGAGGGCGGAGTCGTGCACAGCGCAAGACTTAAATCGACTCTCTGCGTGACTGTGGTGAAACTGTAATATCATAAACTNCCCATGTTTGGCCCATGACTGCAGTATGAAAAGACTGTAAGATTTGCCTGGGAGAGATTAATATGTTTTCATTGCAATAGACTGTTTGCGGGCAGGCAGAACTTTTGCAAGTAGCAGTTTAGAAACCACAGTAGAGCAAAGAGAAGACCTCTTTCTTTCCCCTGAGTATGGAAAGACCTTGTTAAGTACCCTAATACTGAACAAAATTCCATCATTGTTTTCCTTTATGCAAGCTGAGTGCAGGAGGAAGTGTTGGAAAAGGAGGGGAATGTTTATTTCTTATTTTCTTAATGTTTCTTTCTTTCCTTTTAATTCTAGTAATAATAAACTATCTTTATACTGTTTAAAGCTTTTGAGCCTGCTTTGTATGTTTCTCCTAATTCATATCTCACAAAAACAAGTAAGTGCACTAAACCACAACACTGGTTGGTGTTCCTGCCTGGTTATTAAATCTAACCCGTTACACCCAGATAAGCAAGTAACAAGGAACCAGTTTTCAGAACACCTTTTTTCCCATTCACTTTCTAGGAAACCTTGATCATTTTCCAAATTGAAGTCCAGTCCAAAGTGATCCATATATCTTTATAAGAAATTAAAATACCTAAAGCTGAAATTAAGAGCAGCTTATAATACATCACAACAGCTCTATTGCTTAAGACAGCAAGTAACTCAAGATGTCTTCTGCATGCTCAGTCAAGAGAACCTAATTTTGGAGCTCCAGATTCTTTATTACTCTTGAAAAAGTCTTCTTTTCCAAAGAAGAAGCTTTCCATTCAAGTGACTTTTTCACTTCCAGGCCCCATTCAAAAAAAAAAGAAAGAAAACAACCCACAAATTAAACAAAACCTAGGCAACATTCTGGTTCAAGATGTTTGTCATTCTATTGCGAACTTTGCTATACGTTTATATGAAAGCTGTTTCTATATGATAGTGATGGAAAATCATTTAAAACCAACAGAATACAAAGTCAGTGGGTAACTTTAAAGAAGGGGACTCTAGGCATCAAGAGATGAAAGATACTCTTCTCTTAGGACAATTATCTTGTTTTCTCAGTTTTGGATGGCTAGATGCCAAGCAAACCTGAAACTGTTGCAGGAAGGAGAGAACTAGATGATGATGAACAACTCTCTCAGCTGCCACCACTCTGGATTTAAGAAAGCTTTAGAGAATCTAGGGGGTATTAGACCATAAAGGAGAGAAACTGGAAGAAGAAGGGAAATCAGAGTGGAGGGACTCTAAGATTCACTGTAATAGACACAAATATGTATTATATACTATACTTATAGATATCAAAAGCAAATATCATGGGCCAGAATTGATGCACTGGAAGGAAAGAAATGGATTTGAGATTTTGTCTTACAGTGACTGAGAGGGAAAGAGGGAACAGGGAGCCCATACAGCCCAGAGTATGGGTAGATCAAGTGCTAGGGAGATTAACTGGAAGAGCAGAAAGCCACAGAGGCAAAATCTTTCTGGAATTAAAGAAGAAAGCTAATTTTCGGTCCAGAAAAAGAAAGAGGTTCAAGGGGATGCAAATAGCAGCTCTGAGACTGGTTCAGACATAGGTTTCTGGAAGTAAGAGAGGAAAAACCTACGCACGAGAATGAAGAGAGCAAAACAGAGATGAAAAGGAGATCTCAGAGCAAATCAATTTTAAGGATTTCAAGAAGCTGAGAGACAAAGTGGAAAAAGGATACAAAATGATCATTGGAAAAAGCTTGCTTTTTATTTACTTGGAGCGGTGGTGCTAAAAGCTGAACTGACAGGCAGGAGGTGAGGAACTGAAGAGAAGGAAGTGATTTTATGGCTTACAGGAACAAGTAGCCAGAGGGGAAAATAAGTTTTAATTGATCCAAGGTCTTCTAGTTTATTCAGAAAAAAAATACAATATTTTTCCTGTTAATTACTAGGGACAATTCTTGAAATGCAACAGCTTGTTTTAAAGAGCATATGGTAGGGGGTGCTAGGCAAATGCAGCAGACAATGTGTTACCAAAAGAAGAAAATCTCTTTTACATAAGGAGACATATGTAATCCAAATTTATCCACACTGTACCATCAAAAACAGTATTTTAAATCATGCTGTCTATAACACTAATATTCAGTCTGCAATTACTCAGTAAGGTGTGTGCAATCAGTACTTTCAGACATTACTCCAAGGGGCAGCTTGAATCTTAGATGTATAGAAAAAAAATAAGAGAATGGTAGCTAGGAGTTTGTGTGATAAGCGATGGGCTAACCTGGCTGTGATAAGTGATGTGCCAACCAAGCCTGATCACATGCTGAGGCCAGTAAAGGGTCCTGTTGTCTGGAAGCTTCTCAAAACTCTGCAACCACAGGATTTACCTCTTTTACATTAATATAATTTTTCTGCCTTCCTCAAGTGCTCTTTGAATATGTGCTTGTAACTTAAATTTATTTTGCAGCAATGCTCTCTTTATGCCATTAGGTTTTTATATCTCTGCAACAACATGGTTCTCTTACTGTCTCATTGCCACCTTTTGTCAGCTGCCTTCCAGTTTTATATTCTCTGGCACAGTTTGAAGAAGTTTCTGATCTACCTTCTCTTATATCCACCCAAATACTTTTGTAGATGAGCCACAGAGGGGAAAACTGACAGCACTCTGCAATTCATCATAAAATTACCTCTGTTTAAAATAAAATTTTGTGTTCCTATGATAAAGTCACAAACAAACCGTGTCACAGAATGGATCTTATTAAAAACAGAAACTAATTATGAATGCCCATCTTTCCAACATCAGTGAGCAGGATAGAGACCTGAAAGAGGATATGGGGGACAGTGCCTGGCAGCAGGAATTATGTGGGAAGACAGGGTCCCACAGTGGGATCTGCTCTGGGAAAAGACATGCAGACTGCTGGCTGTTTGGGTTGGGTAAGATATGGTGCCCATGTGAGCTCTGGATCAGTTGGGATGGTCGAGGGGTGCCAGGAGGTCTGAGGGATAGGGTGAGTGGGCTGGCACAGCCTGCAGCTCAGGGGGCTCTGTGCTGGCAACAGGTGCTGGCAGCGCCCCCTCTGAGGAAAAGGGGCTTCCGTGGCAGCCTCTGTGTTCAAGTGACCATCTGGATTCATCCTATGTGTGACCTCCTCAACTCTTTGTGCAGGTTTCCAAGGTGGAGTACGGATGAAGAGCACAGTCCCAACTTCACACTTTGGTTCTGTTGGGGAACCAAAAACCTGCAAGCAGCTCTGTGCAGCCAGCTGGGAAGCCAGCACACAGGTTGCATGGCAAAGACAGTGCCATGCACTTGAATCTAAAATGGATTTTGATGAGCATTTTAGGTGCTGGATGGATGACTAATATTTCCTTGTTTAAGATAAGATCAAAACAGAACCCACAATGACTTCAAAATGACAGTAAATCCTATGTAACCTAAAGAAAATATGCCTTTCTCAGTTTTGAAAGTCTGCTTCAGTAATAGCAGATACTGTGATGCCTCTAATGAACCAAAAGAGTGAGCATTGATGTTGCCAATTTGGCCATCATGTCCTCCTGATTGCACTATTTCTGCCAAAGGAGCGAGCAATACATACAGCTACTTCTAAAGAAGAACAGATTAAAAAAATGCAAAGCTTTCATGAAGGTGAAGCACATTTAGTAAGTTAGCAGTTCAGTATCTATCCACTCTTGACTTGGCTGAGTGGTTCCAACAGCTCTTTATTTCATATGAAGGCTAATTTGTATAGCAATATCTACCAAGAGAGTAAGACCAACTCTGGAGATGTCATAATCACAAACAAAAAAATTATTCATTTCCTGACACATCTTCTTCCTGCATGATCTTGCAGTACAAAGTGCTCTTCCTTTGTGAATGGCAGTTTCCATACCAACCTTGCTCTCTTAAGCACCCTTATAAAGAGCTGAGATGAAAAGAGTGGAGTTGAACCTTACAGCTACTGCACCCTGCTCACTATGATTGTAGGTTTGCAGCCCCTGCCTGTGGAGGTGCTCACCAGAGAGCACTACAGCAGGGGCATCACGCCTCCATTAAACCCAGTGCCAGGTTAGGTATCTACATTAGTCACAGGGAGAACTAGATAGGGAGGAATGGAAATCACTACTGAATGAGGGGACACCTTATAATAGTCAATAGGAAGTGCTAAAAAGGGAAGAATGTTTCTTCCAGACTTAGACATCTGTTCCTTCTCTGGCCCCAGACTCGAAAAACATATGTCAGATTCACAGACCAACACTCTGTCACTGAAATCATTCCTTTGGGTACAGACAACCAGCTCCCTTTGTTTCTTTAAAAAACATAGTCAGTGGCAACATAATTTTATCAGTTAGTCTGGTGTTCAGATCTGGGTCTTTTCCAGCATGAGGCGGATCAAGCTCATTTCCCAGCAGGCAGATCTGTGTGGCACACTGGGATGAGCCTCCTGCCTAGTACACATTCCCTACAGTGCAAAAACAGTGGGAACAATTTTAGGGTCAGAAGGAGTGACAGTAGGAGAAAGCATGATGTCATAAATCTGAGAAGACAGTATTCAGCAAAGACAGAGGGCCTTACTTCAAGCTGTGGATGCTGATAGCTGGATGCAGAAATATTTTCCCACATTCTGATGGTGTCCGTGAGAAGGTCCTTGCTTCCACACAGTGCTACCCGTAAACAGATAGAGAGTTTTTGTAAACTACTTTGCAGGTGTCCTGATACTGCCTGAGAATGTTTTCAAATGGGTGTTGTACGGTTTCACCAATCATGTCTGAGAGGTGGATGGTCAATGACCAATGGCCCTACGCCATTCAAGCGAACTAAGAGATGTAAACGAGTCTGTAAATTTATAAATAATTCCATTCTTTCCTGAACAAAGTCTATGTCATTTGTCTGCTGTCCCCGGGACAACAGTGACATCAAGCCTTGCCCAAACACATGAGTAAAAACATGCGTTAAACAGTATTAAACAGTTGCCATACAATCACACAGCATAAAAGAAATTATATGGTGATCAAGAACTAAACCCCAGCTATCTTCATGAAAAGCAAATGCTATGAACATCTAGTACCTCTACATCCCTGCTTCTGAGCAGGAGACCTCTCACTGAAGCCTCTTCTATTTTAGTTGCTGTTCCCTCTCTTACCTCTGACCATGCCTCACATCAAAGCCATCTTTGCAGTCTTCCCTTTGCAGCCCATTTCTAGCCCCTCCCCAGGTACAGCTCTATGCTTTCACCTTACCTTTTGTTCATTTGTAGGTGCTTAAGCTCCTTTCCTTTTAATCTGCACCTTTTTCTCAGTGATAGTTACTTTGAATTTCAGCTTTGGCATCATGACTCTGGAAAGATGTTTTCTCCCTGTCTTCCTGCTAATTAAAGCTAGCTCACTGAAGGCTCCGATCCACAGTCCTCGGAGATTCCTGACCCTTTCATTTGGCACACAGTGATTTTCCAGGTGATTAGTTCTGGTATTTTTAAGTGGT
This sequence comes from Daphoenositta chrysoptera, assembly GCA_013397915.1. NCBI lineage: Eukaryota > Metazoa > Chordata > Aves > Passeriformes > Daphoenositta > Daphoenositta chrysoptera. The sequence continues at coordinate 61,453 of VZRO01002819.1, read as the reverse complement.
TTTCAAAAATGATGTTTGCTAGGTACAGTGCATTAAATTCTCCCATCAAAGTCATACTCTTTATATTTTTAAGAGGAAGTAATTATTAATCATGCAAGTTAAATTATTCATTGTAATTTTGAATTTGTCTGCCACTTTGAAAATAAACAGTTTGTTTTGCTATCACATATGTTTTAGAACTGCATTACTTAACACCCAGCTGTAAGCCTGAAATCTGTAGGCAGATGTTGCATTTCAACTTCCCTTCTCACACTCAGCTCAGAAAATCCTGCGTGCAGATTTCACTTTCCTTGAGATGATCCAGTTGCTAACCATTGGCTTGGTATCAGCAATTACATCAGGGCAGCAAGGCAGAGTATATGTGTCCTTTGAACTGACTCCATGGATCGTTGATCCCAAAAGTCACTGAACTCAACAGGTGGTTAGGCAGCATTACAGGAATAGGTTTATTGATTCAATTCCTTAAATAAAACATTATGAAGAAAAGACTGTCACAGAAGATCTGCAGATTATCGAGCAGGTTTGTGTTGTGCATTTCGCTCCTGATATAAAATATGCATGGTACAAATGCCCTGGGAGTCTGCTCCTTGTCATTGGGATTGTGTCACATGAGAGCTAGCCAAGCAAAGGCAGGATGTGTGTGAATAACATGTTTACATAGATAGGTGACTGAGCATTAGTGCTGAGTTCATTCACTTTGTGCCTGCTAAAAATCAAACTTTCATCTATATTTGAAATTTAGTACAGGCTGAATCTTTCCATATATTTACACTGATTTTGTTTTTCCAGCCATCTCAGCTCTCACTGACTATCCAGGCTCTCCCATGCCATTTCAAGGCAAAATTAGACAGGTCAGTCATGATTTAAAGCTGATTTTGCTCTGGAAAGAAAACTCATACAATTAGGGACAGCCAGAAGGTGACTTTAGAACCTGTCATCTCCACACAGCTGAGCTGGGCTCACAGGCTGTGTGATGTTGGAGCCCAAATGTTTGGCTCAGGAGGATCTGGGGCAACGTGGGGTGATCTGGTTGCCTGTCCAGCTCTTTGGATGCAGCATAGAGGGTCTGCTGAAATTGGTTCACAGCTGCAACACCTGGCCTGTTGTCTCTCTTACTTCAAGGCCAGGGTAAGTGCTGAGGCTTAGTGCTGGTGTGCTTTTCACCACAGTCTGCCTACCCTGGCCAGAGTGCAATGCCTCTGCTCCCCAAGGTAGCCAGGAGCTCCCCATGCCAGCAGTGCAGCTCACATCCCAGTTGTGTCAGGAACCACACATCGACACAGGTTGTGGAAATGATTCCCTCAACTTGGTGGCCCCACTTGCAAAAATATTTTTGGGAATGGCACTGACTGATAAAAATATGCACTATAGTCTATGCCAAGGCAGTGGTAAATTCGCTATAGCAACATAGTATGTCTGATGGGTATGTTATTCTGAAGCCTCAGCTGTGGGCCAGGACTCCTTCACACTAGATACTGTACAAGCCCAGACTGAAAACCGTCACTGCGAATTTGCTTTTTAAAGCAAGTGATTTGATGAATGATGACAGCCTCAGTTGTCAAAAGTACTAGTTTCAGAGTACAAATCCTGCTATTTTTATCTTCAGTTGTTTGCTAAACATCCAAATAAACTTTCAAGTTCCAGAGCAACGTGCTTTCTCAGAATAATTTCTGACTTTCCTTTTAACTCTGGCCTAGAGGTACCCTAACGAAGTCCTGACAAAAAAGAACTTCAGGAGGTTGTAGAAACCCTCAGTCATTGCAGAATATTGATATTTGCAAAGATGTTTCATATGGAATAAAACACATTCACATTTACCAAATAGTTTCTGTTTCCAGCCTATTCATACACGGCACTGTGCTTTCTCTCCTATAGCAGAAGAGCCAAAACATAACTTCATGTAAGATCATGTAGGCTAAGGATGACAGAAAAAGTGCAGTGTGAAACAAGGGGGTGCAAAGCAACCCCATGGGGACTGCAGCTGCCTCCTGCTCAGACAAAATGTCTCCAAAGGAAACTATTTCATAAATGGGCCCTCCTGGAGTACGAAAATCTAAAGGCATCACACAGGCACGAAAAAGCAAGTCATTCCAAAGGAAAGGGCAGTTTTCATGTGATATGGTTGAATCATGTTGTGTACTCTGTTTATTAATGCTCTAAACAGTTTTCTTACTTAGGTTACCTGTTTCAGATTAAATCCTGTTTCCAGTTGGCAGTGTAAGTAAACAGCTGTAAGCTGAGGTTTACTTCCTGGTGCTGGGATGTAGGAAGGACTCCAGACATACAGTGTGCAGCTTCTAGCTAATACAGGGTAGATGCATTTCCATTTTGCATAATTTTAAAATATCAAATTAATCCTGATTATATAACTTTAACTTTTATGCTTACCTGATGAACCTGAACATGATATGTGCACCTTAGACAGCTATTTACACATGGGCTGAATTTTGCCTTTAAAAGGCCTAGTAACGTGAAAAAGATTGCTACAACAAATTTTCATCCAATTTGATAAATACGCCTCTCTGTGTCAATCCTATAATGATTTTAGATGAAACGTAAATGGTTATATGAATAAATGTACCCAATTCCAATGGAATTTGTTTCATTAAATTCACATGTTTTGTTCGACATTTTTATGAAACCACATGAAAAATGAATGAATGCTCAAACTTCAGTTTACATCACTCCTTAGTGATTAATTACAGCATAAACACCATGATTCTTCTACACTGAAAAAAAACCAAACAACCTCTGAGACATGTTTAATCATTTGGATCTAATAGTGCTGTGTTTATTCGTTCCTTTTTGGTCCATTAGAGAGTAAATTAGATTTGATTCACTTACTTTGATTGGCTTAATTGTACCAGTTACAGATGAAGTACAAATAAAACTGTAATAAATCCAGCAGATGTTTAACCTGCTCAACCAAGGTCTTTAACAGCCAATTCCAATAGCAATTTACACTCAGCAGTTTAACCAGACCCTTAGGAGGTTGATCTGATTTTTCTGAAAACCAGACACTTTGTTTCTGTGTTGCTGAAACAAGACTGGTGTACCGTATTTTCAAGTCTGGATTATTTTACAAATATTTTTTGTGATCTCACTCTTCTCTGTGCTGGGCATTCCCCCCTGCTAAGAGGATTTTAGGACCTGGTGTAAAAGCAAATCCTATGGCTTCTCCCAAGGTAAAAACACAAAAGGTCACTAGTAGAGAAAACAACAATTTCAGAATAAAATTATAAAATAATGGTTTTTAATGTCTTTGATTTAAAAATCTGAAAATACTTACATCTAATGCATAATGCACTAAACCACAAGGTTCATCAGATCACAGTTTAAATTGCTATGACCTTTAAATATGCTATTTAATATGTGCATGAGAAATTCTAATACTAAATACCATATCTTAGTCAAATTGGTCTTTCACGTGGCATTGCGAAGCCATCTGTAACTACAGAACTAAAAAGGACAATGTACATTAGCGAACCAGTCCATGCTGGAGTTCGTTATGCCCCACCAAGCCCCACCAAGAAATAAAGTAGCTTATTAAAATAGAAAAATGTCAGTTATTTTATATATAACAGGAGGTGAAAGGAATCTTCTCTGAGTGTGAAATTACTGCGAAGCCATCCATTGATCCCTCTTTTTAATCAGTCTCTTGAGAACACCAGGAAGATGGAAGAGTATCTGATTTGTGTGGAAGTGTCAGCCTGGGATTAGCTTTAGGCGCCTGGCTTTCAAATTAAGGGCTTTCCCCTCTCCACCCACAAACCTGGACCACTGGCTGGATTTGCCACCTGCCCCGCTGAAGCAGGGTTCCCTCCCTGTACAATGCCAATGGGAAAAAAACAGAGGATGCCCAAACCTTTTGATTAGGTTTCCTGACCAAAACTCAGCAAATGACACACCAGCTCCCAGTGAAGAGAACAAAACCAAAGCCCCCAGATCAGTTACTCCAAAGCCATCCAAGGAGGCCAAGCAGACCTCTTTCCCTGGTATGAATCCCACCGAGGTGGGTCAAGGAGAGATCCTTCCCTCTCCAGCCAGCTCCAGCAAACCATGGCCTGACTGCACACAGGGGCATGGGACTTATTTTGGACTATATGGGGGAAGAGCTATGCAAAACTTAGAGGGCATTTTAAAGGGATTTAGTGTGAAATAGCCTATGGGACATTTAGGTAAAGAACCAAGACTGGGAAAGGTGTCCAGGTGGCCCAGGGTTTTGGGTGAAGTAGGGAAGAGGCCCACAAGTACCAGGTGCTTCCATCAGTTCTCTGCAAGAAAATCACAACTTGATCATGCAGGTAGAGCCTGGTGCTCATGCAGGTGCCTATTAGTGTGAGGAAGTTAGATTTCTCCCTCCTCTGTTGTGAAGTCTTTTACTTCTCCAACCAGCAGCAGAGGATGATACTCAGCAAACCATGGAATACACACCCATACTGAAAACAAACAATTTGCAAACAAGATATAACCTGGAATAGGTTCTGAGTACTTTGAATATTGAACAAATCTGTCAAAATCAAACTCTGTTCATAGATAATTCTGAATAGCAGAAAAAGCTAAAACAGCAGAATAAATGTTTGATCTGCATAGTTTATGCTGTTCTGTCAACATCTGAATTATCAACCAGAACACCTACTCAGATACTTCAATGTCAGATCCAAATTTACTGCCCCCAAGACAAGTCTGATCTGTTCAGAGGAGGCTGAGGAGAGCTGATCAGTGCTAGGCATGTATATGCCTTCTATGAGCACTACCATGGGCATCTCTAGGAAAAATCTCTTCCCTATAAGCTTTCTGTTTTAAACTAAACTAAAATATGCAACGTCTGATTTTTCTTCTTTGTGTGTGTGCATGTATGCATTACATTACACTTGATTATTGTGAAGTGAGGATTTTCAAAGCATTTGAGTTATTCACCAGCCACATTATTTTGTATTTTTTTCAGTTTACCATGAAAATTGCCTGTGAATTAAACCACAATCTCTAATAATTTTCACTTCATATTATTGAATTTTAAAAAGTGTTTGCAGATAAAATCTATAGTTGGATCATAAAACTTCTCAATAGAGCCCTGAATCTGCTAATATTGAACTAGGCATCTTACTCTCAGACTTCATCCTTGCTGCAAACCCTATCACTTTAAAAAGAAGGAGCCCTTTATTAAAACAGTATTCCTACACCAGCAGAGCAACACAGGAAACTGTAATCGGATCTGACAGTTGGTTTACTCTTAACATTTGATCACAAAATTTCTGTGCCATCTGCGGGAAGCCACACAGGCAAATGTGTCATCACATCTAATAATGAAAAGAAGAAACAGACAGAACGTGCTGTAGAAACAGACTGTTTTAATTAACCCCCAAACAATGCTTTGCAGAATTTGCAGAGGAAAAGTCCTGTGTGGACAGGGCACAAAGGAGAATGTCACAACAACAGCAAAAGAGGGTTTTACCTTGGATGTACCATAGATTTATTAAGAAAACCTTCAAAGTGAAGAATTGGGGATTGCATACCTTGCAGACCTGTGAATTCAGTAAAGGCAGGCAATGCTGGTAGCAACTGGCTGCTTTGCCTTGTGACAAGGGCAGTGCCCTGCTGTGCTCGCAGACTGTCTGCCAGGGCCACTGACTGCACTGACCACATGAGATAAGGGTGTAGGAGACTTGAGAATTTTAGTAGTTATGCTTAGAAGATAAAAAAAGCTGTGTCTGATTTTTACTCTGAATGGGGGTCTCCAGCCACAAAGAGATGAATGGAAATAGGTGCAGAGCAGCATCCCCCAGTGCCAGCCAGGGTGAGGTATGGTGTGGGGAAAGTGTTGGAGGATGAAATCATGTGAAGCGGCTCTGAAGGACTGGCCTCACTCCTATGTGGTTTATGTCTCAGCAAAGAAATGGTGCTATGCTGTTTTATCCTGACTGCATGCCCTGCTGCCTGGTTATTCTGGGCTGAGGACCAAGGTGATGGCTTGACATGCTGGTTCAAAGAGACGCAAATATCTCATTGTTGAGGGCAGCCTGAGCACCAGGACACGGCTACAGTGTGAGTTGTGCCAAACACCACCCGACACCAGGCAGGAGGGAAACCCCATAGTGGCAGGGTGGGTGTTCATGCAGGTACAGTGGGGCCTGCTTGGACAGTGTTTGGATGTCTGGAATAAACAAGTCATACAGGATCGTTCTTATCTGCAAGCCAGCACCCTGTTTCAGCACACACTTGAGGTCCCAGACTGTCCATGAGCCTTCCCAGCTGCTTCCTCATTTACTTCTGGTCTCAAGTTCTGCTGCACCAATGTTTGGAGGAAAGCAAGTGGTGATACTACTATTACTTTCTTTATGTTTTTCAATCACTTTATTTTTTCTCTGCCTTTGGCAGACTGATCATCCTCCCCAGGTGTGATCTAAAGAGGAGACATCAAATGGCCCCTCACAGACACTCCAGGCAGTGGGTTGTCAGGAAATAAAGTTTCTTTGCAGTCCAGATCCATCTGCAACAGCATAGCCAGGGTTGGCTTTGGGCACTTTGTGGAAACACCCATGAGTTGTCCGCGCAATGCCAGCTCGTCACAGCGCTGCCAGCGACATACAGGTTTGGCAGCTGGAGCTCGCAGTGTGCTGGGACCTTCCCCTCCCAGCAGCAGGGAGGACACGGCTCAGGCTGCCCCTGATCAGGGACAGGTAGACTTGGCTGGAGCTCAGCTCACTCTGCAGCCCAGGCATTGCAGCTACCCAGCCCATTTAGCAATTCAGCACCTAAAGTAAAAGAGGAGGGTCTGCAGTGTGGCGCAGAACTTTGTAGAGAAAGGCAGCTGACAGCTCACAGAGCTGTGGCAGGACAAGTACATTTCCCATTCTGGTCTGTACCACTGAAAATGACACTGCAACACTCACTTATGAAAAAATTAGCACCTTCATAACATTCCTGTGTGACCAAGTGTGGCAGCAGTATACCTGTGTGAAAATCTGAGTAATTTGCTATCCTTGAATGCCACCTATAGGTTAATGTTTTCTGAAATAATCTTGATAAAAACCATGGAAGACAGAGGTCAAAGTGTAGTTTTGGATCAAAGTGACAAATTTTTGTGTGCTTACATTGACTCTTGTAAGGTCACTACTTGTCCTCAGAACAGTTGCATCCATTGCCTGATCACAGTTCCTCTCTATATGATTTTACAGATGTTCTCACTTATGGTCTTAATGGCTCATTTATGAAATTATCACTCAAAGGCTAATCTTTTACGGGAACACAACTCTGGATTTATACCTTATTGCACAAAACCCTTCAGTTACTGCACAGTACTGACACACAGCATCCTTTAGAAAGACATCACAGGGCACTTTGCAACAAGTGAGTTTCAGATCATTAACAGGGAAGTCAGTAATTTACAGCAGCTATGAGTCTGGCCCTACTTTCTGGTAAGAGATTTTTGAGCAGCATGCATTTGACCCTTCACTTTACACTGTGTCCTTTCTATTTATTTATATTTTTCTCATTAAAGCAGAGACTCACCATTTCTCAACTCTGTAAAAACAGGAGATTTCTTTGGGAACCAGATTATTTGGGAAGTTTCTGATAAAATAGATGAAGCCATCTAGAAATGGTCAATCCTTTTCAAAGAGGATTTATCCTGCAAGCTGCTAGGCATGACCTGCACTGTGCTTATGGCCTTCCCCTAGGTACCACCTTTTCAGGAGGCACCCAGTACACTGCAGGACCTCCGTGCCTTACCTGAGCTTTGGCTCAGCGATTGAGCTACAACGATTTAAGAACATATTTTGTCCTGCTCTAATATATGCCAGCACATATTTGGTAGCATATTTGGACAATTTTGCTATTTTCGCATTATGAGACAGCCTAATGTAACTTCTATTACAATAACCTCCCTGAAATGCTTGAGAAAAGAGGAATNATATTTGGACAATTTTGCTATTTTTGCATTATGAGACAGATTTGGTTGGGTTTTTTTTTTTTTGTAGGTTTTTTGGGGTTTTTTGGGTTTTTTTTTGGTGCTACTAAAAGATGTGGATAGATAAGGTATTACTGCAAATATTTTCTTGTTCTTCACACCTGCATATATGGAACGTATGGGAGTATAATTTAATAAAGAATGTTTCTTTTATTCACCTATAATATCTTCAGGACACTTACAATGAGCCCAGTGAGGAAGGTGTTTGATGTCAGCCATTGAATTTCTAGCTTTATATCAAATTTAATCAGCAATGCAATAATGGAAGCATAATGCAGATTAAGAAATTCTGTTTATGCAGGATGTCCATCCATTTTTAGGATGTCTCCTAAAAATGTTTCCAGAAGTACATGGTAATTCATTGCAACACTAAACTTCACTGATATGTGTAGCAGCAGTAAAAACCAGCTTTCTTATATAAACATCAGTTTTTCATTTTCAGAAATTTAAAGCACAATTAATTACTGCAGTCCTTCCTCAAATCCTTAGATTATTTCTTAGAGAACACCTGAAAATGTATATGCAAACACCCTGAGATTCCTTTGTTGTACAATCTAATGAACTGTTAAATACATGAGCAGAGGTGCATAATTCTGTCTCCTGAACCTTTGTTGCTAAAATAAATACTCAATGAATCATTGTGAACACATCCTTACCACATAGGCTGGTAGGTTCCTAAAGCCCCTGTGGTCTTCAAATTTTCCTTAAAAGACTTGAAAAGATCTTTAATATTTGTACTTTTTGGGTATCAGTGATGTAATAAAGTAACAAAGGCAGATGTAATCAGCTAAAATGAGATAGAGTAAGTTCTCTTTAGATAGCCTGATATTACTTTTATTACTAAGATTGCTTTTTTATTTCTCAGCTTAAGCTATTTGACTATCAGTTCCAAATGTCTTTTAACTGTGCTATTATATATACCAAATGCCTATGTTTGAATAGAAGTTTGGGCTATTGAATTGCTGCAGTCTTTCATTTTTTATCACATGCGCTAAAGGTACTGTACAAGCATCTGCCCACATTAGCAGGCTCAGCTGCACATTTGCTCTCATGGAGTCAAGAGAAGGCAGTATTTTCCTGATGACATTGTTTTTCCTCTGTTAAGAGTCTCTCCCAGGAGGTATAACCAACTTGCAGAGAGGAAAAAAAAGCACTCAAGGCACCTTCCAAGATGACAAAGCACAAAAAGTTAGGAGAGACATGACTTTTCCTTCTCTTTTTCTCATTTCAGTATTTGCACTATTCCTTAGTAAGGCCTCAGAAGCAATGAGTCAGGAAGTAAAACTCTTAAAACAATCTAGAAATGTTCAGAAGAAATGTATGTTTTGCAAAATCCTGGGCTGTGCCATCTCCAGCAATTTCTCTAATGACTGTTCTACTGGAGAAGAGAGCAATACTTTCCATCAGCCTCCTCCTTGAAAGTATTGCTCCCCAAAATTCCCATCCTCACCAACAGAGAGTTTGGGCAGGCCTGAGCTCTCCTGTTCCTGATGGTGTATTTTTCACCTGATGGGCTTTTTAAGGTGGCAACCCATTTACTTAGGGACGATTTCACTGAGGGGATCAGTGTGAGGCTGGTGAGCAGCCACGGTATCAGTGGTTCCTGCTGTCTCCAGATATCACCCCTTCACAACAGAGCCTTGCCAAAAGGGGATGAAGAAGAGAACAAAGCGGTATCATAGAGGGTCTTCCCTGCAAGGGCTGCCTGTTGCCTGGCCACATAACCCATTTTCAAATACATACATACAGAGAAGCTTCTCCAGAGCCAGGAACAAGCTTGGCTTTGTCACCTCTGCGAGATCATGGATGCAGCTAGGACTCTGCCAGCATGTGACCTGGTAAACTGGATGTTGAGATAAGGTAACGCTCTCTCATCCATTTCTGCCAATGAAGGCAGGTTTTGGCATGGCTAATGACAAAATTCTTCCCTTTGAACAAAACAGTGCATTTTTATGATTCTGGTGCTGGCTGTGATTCAGCTTTTCTGTATGTCAGTTGCCAGCAGCTTCCTCAGATGAATCAGTTTCTGTTCCCTAAACTGAGACAGACACACGTTAGCAAAATATCTGTGCAGTACTTAATTCCAAATACTATAAGGGGAACTGTCTTGGATTTACAGTCTGTCTAGAGGACTGGTTCAGGCTGTGCAAAAAAAATTGCCTTGGAAACAAAAGGATCAGAAGGCATCCCCTTGTTCCAGCTTGGACAGAAGTCTTTGGCACACTCACATAAACTGTATTTCACATGTTCTTCAGTATCTGTGGGATTTCAGTAATTTTTTCCTACATGATTCTGAAAATGTTAAGATTCCAAATGATCTTTGCACAGAAAACTCTAGCATTGCCTTTTGGCCAGAAGGTGATCATAGAGCTTTTTGACTCACTTCTAGCACAAATAGTAAACAAAGCTTATTCAGCGTTAAGCAGCCAACTATGTTGACAGATTTTGCAAGAATCCCAGCAAGAGTGGAATCCTACCAAAATAAGACTGTGCCAAGTTAACGGAGTACATTGAGGAGGCCAGCATCTGCAAGTCCTCTTCCTATTACTGTCAGATATGGAAAGCCTTGGTGCAAGGTATTACATTTGGAAAAGTATCTTGGGTTTTCCACATAAACATACTGCTCTGAGACAGATAGCTGGACCAAAGAAGGAAATATTCACTGATATTATTTTGATTAACCTTCCAGTGAATCATTCATGAGAAAACATAAATAATTCTGTAGGGGAAACCTGAAAAAATTGATGGCAGTATTAACTTGCACTCTACCTCAAGGGTTGTTCCTCCCTATCATTAGCCGGAAATGAGAATATTCTGGAAATGATTACCTGATCCCCTAGATTTACTTTTAATGACAAAGACAGCTTAAGCCTGGGAAAAGCAATGGTATTTTTAGGAAAAGGAAAAATATATACAGAAATATTTGCTGTATGTCAAATGCATGCCCATTTATAACAATATGCTAGAATGCATGGATTGCACTTTATCTGTCCTTAAAAAGAGTTCAGTGACTACTAAGGAGGCAATTATTCTTAAAATATCTTAAAGGACCGAAGGGCAAACAGATGGGTGATTCCAAGCAGTGTAGACAAGAAGCTCTTGTGGTACAGCTGGTGTTTGCAGTGCAATCACCTCCAGCTGAACTGCTCACTCCAGCTCCCTGCAGGGTCAGGGGAAAGAAAGGCATGACACCCAAAACATGCTTATGGTACAACTCACCCAACCTCTTGTACAGTCAAAATTGGAGCATCAAAATTCAAGCATTGAAACAAGCTGACATGGGGAAGTGACTGAGACACCATCCCTGGAGGTATTTAAAAGACGTGGCACTTAAGGACATGGTTTAGTGGTGAACTTGGCAGTGTTATGTTTATGGCTGGACAAGATTACCTTAGAAGTCTTTTCCATCCTAAATGATTCTCTGATTCTAATCTGAATTTCTCTTGCTGCAACATGGGAAGGTTTCCTTTCAGTGCTCACCTCTGTGAGTAGTCTACCTGCCCTCTCTCTAACACCTGGCAGTTAGCTGAGGACAGCAATCACATCCCACTTCCATGTCTCTCCTCCAGGTGATTAAGCCCAGGTCTTAAATACCTGTAGGAGACCAAGGTGCAGCTCCCACCCCACTCCTTGGCCAGCACTGCCTGCATCTCCCTGGAGCAAGGTGAGAAGCTCAGACTCAGGTAGTGATGGGTAGCAGGTTTAACAGTGTCACTTGTCAACCATCCCACCGTAATTAAAGCTAAAGACATGCCTTACCCGTCTGATGGGCAGGGCAGCCTCTCCTCCCACACAGACTGCTATAACGACACGTAAGGGCAGTGAGCACCGTGCTTAGATAGAGCTGACTTAGCATCCCTGTTCAGACATTAGGCAGGTATCACTGATAGTCTCAAAATTAACTTGTCACTGAACTGAAATTTTGAAAATATTCAAAAGTTCATCCATCGGGAGAAGTTTCAAAGAGAAAAACACAAGTGAGGTGTAATGGCAAAACACTGTTTCTAGTGGGACTTGAGTCAAAGCTCATCTGTCATTGCCAGCAGTATGACTATGTGCACAAGGTAGGTAGTTTCAAAAATATAACGATTTCACCAGAACAGATAAGTGTTGTTTTAAAAATGGCAGATACCATTTTAGCATTCGTATGAGAAATGTTATAAATAGGTAGTTTTGAACATAAAGCATCCAAGCTACAAGAGAAGACAGACCCTGCTTTATGCTGTTGCTGCCGGGATTATCTGTGCTGTCGTTTTGCCCAGAAGGAATCAGCCTTATCAAGGTTCTCTGACCTCAAAGAAGAACAGAAACAATGTTGAAGTTGTTATAAGAATTGTCCATGGGATCTGCCTTCTCCAGGTCTCTTTAAATCGTGATGGATGATTGTCCTTTTTTTGCATGTCTGTTACATCATGTTTTCCGTGAAGGGCTGTAGGTGGTTGTCGGAGGAGACATGGAGGAGGAGAGACACACAAACGGGAACAGACTGGGATGTTGTTCTGCATCTGGGCCAGCGTTATTTCCTTGGATGGGACAGAGAGATCCAGGATTTTCTCAGCAACTCTGAAGAGTGTAGGTAGACCTGTTTCTATACCTTTGTGCTTTCACTCTGTCTAAAAAGTTTTCTTTTTGATGTGTTCCTTTTTTTAGCGTTACAGATACCTCCCTTCCCTGTAGGGAATTTTATCTCAAAGCCTTGGTCCATTTGGGGCATGTCACAGGAGTAGTCTCTCCTTGTTACCATGCTAAAGAATCCATTGTTTGACCTGTACATGAGACCATCCTATATATTTAGTAAAAATATATGAAAATTTATACAGTATAAAAACAATCACAGGAAAGGTGGCATATGCTGGGCATCTCATGAGGGATTTCATTTTACCAAGCAATTTAAATTTTTTTTCATTTGAGTACTGCAAGAAAGATCGAGTGCCAGGGATAAAATTAAAGGAAAGAAGGCAGTAGCTTAGCACCCTGGGACATGGAGGACAAGAGTTGTTGCACATGGGAGAACACATGATGAGAGATTCATGATGTGCTGGAGCTTTGCAAAGCTTACCTGGCACAGCCAAGAAAATTCAAATGGGATACAATGGGCAACAAGGAGTCAGTGGCATGATTCACATGGGTGTAATGACTCAGGAACCAAGTTCATATTAACCAACTGGATAGACTGAATGGGAACAAAGCAAATCTCAGGGAGGCCAGATTCAATGACAGCACAATGTGAGTTGATGATTTGTAATTTTAATAATGCAAAATTCAGTAAATAAAATGTTAAAATAAGCAACTTTAATAATTCATTGCAACATTTACTATTTTAGGAATGTTATTTTATAGCATATTTGATTCAATTGTTCAGTGTCATTGTATGTCCTTTCCTTGTACAACTTAGACATTACAGTGTTTCATAGTGGTCAGCTAATTGTAAGGTGTTTCTGGGTTTTTCAATAAAGCAGAACCCCGTCTGTCACACTAGAGAATCAGCTTTGAACTACACTGTTGCTCACCAAGGTTTTGTATCACCTCAGGAGGCCTATATTTCTAATCCTTGTCCTAAAGCAGCAAGTTTTGAATTCCATTTAGGACTTCAGTAGTTTGTGTCTCCAAAGCACTGTGTAAATATTAACCAATGTACACATATGGTAACTTCACCCAATGATAATGGTGTTAACTGCAGGAGTCAGAGCCAAAGGCTACATCAAAATTTAGAGGTTATGCTGTGATTATCTTTGCTGTATCTGTAAAAGCACTTGTAGGTGCTTTTGGTAGACCTGACATTTTTGCATACAGAATATATATAACCTACACCAAAATCAATCTTTTTAAAAATAGTTTGTCTGTGTTTGATGCTGCACAATGACCAATGCAGACATAAGAACAGGTAAAGTGTAATGGTAGGCAAACTGCATGGCTGGCTGCAGGTTTCTCAGCTTAGCACTCATCACAAGCAAAATTGTGGGAAAGACTGGGCCTGACATAAATATTATTGTTAAAGACTGGTTTAAGTACAATGTAAGATGCAAATACAAGGAACACTGACAGCACACTTTAATGAAAACAATGGCATCCTATTTAAATGTAAATTTAAATGTTAGCATCTAACACTGAAATATTGCTAGCATTTTTGACAAGTTTAGTTAATAAAAAGTGACAGCTGACATAATACACTTAGATTTCTAAAGGTTCTTTCCCTTGATAGAGTATGATATCCCGATTAAAAACATTTAACTGAACCACTGAAGTGCAAACTAAGAAAGATTTTAAACTGTCTGTTTGGTGGATATCAGAAAGGAGTCATATGTGGGGTCTCTTTTTAGGCTCAAATGTGTTCAGTGTCTTTACTGAGGAGCAGAAGCCATCAGATTACACTTACAACCCATCAAGGCCAAGGCTTAGGAGAAGACCAGCTAGCTCAGTTTCTCACTAGCACAGAAAGCATCTCATGAAGGCCCCTACATTTCCAGTAACACATTCACATCTGCTCTCTTGCTTTTCTTTCTATGGCATTTTTCCCATCTGACCTAGTCAGTTTCAGAGTGTTCAGGGCAAAGTCTTCACTCCTGAGCTGTAACAAAATCTTCTTGTAGCCAATACTGGGTTTTCTGTCAAGTTCGGTAGACTTTGGCTAAGGTCCTCAGTGAGGTATTCAAATAAACAAAATTCCACCAATTACTTGTACCTAAACAGTGGTGAAAGCCAACTCCCTGATACCTGCTAGGAGGACCTCTACAAAGAAAAATACTAGTCACAGAGATTTGGGTGAAAACAAACCTTCATGTATTACTCCTGGCCAGGGGTAGCTTCCAGGCATAAAAGACAACAGTAGAACAGATACATACACCTTGCACTGCACATCAAAATAGTCTGCAAACTCTGTGTGAAAACAGAAGATTTCGGTATTGCTATCTGTATAAAATTGCAGAACCAGGCCTTGTGCACACCTGAGTAAACTGATCTCCAGAGCCCTGACGATGGATTAATAGCCTCATAGCAAGTGCACAAACTGAGGTAACAGATGCAATGGACACAAAGAATTAAAATATAATTAATGTTACATCCATGATATACGTTTACATTAACTGCCAATCTGATTGTTCCACTATATAACCAATGAGAAAAGTTGAGGGAGTCTGAGCATAAACAGAGATATTTTTATATGGGTACCAGTAAGCATGAAAAGTAAATCGGAAAAGCAAAGGTGATCACACAATGCTCTCTGAGCCTGTGGCACAGAAGCAAGAGGCTTGCAATTTATCATGCAGTTAAGAAGGCAGCAGGAGCCCTACAATTCCTATTCTGAAGCTGCAGAATTGTCCTGCAGTCAGCAATTTAGTCTAGACCATTTTATTAAAATATCTTTTAGTGCTTTGCAACATAACTTCTGTTTGAGACAATAAGCTTGAATTCAAAGTGAGAAGAGTCTCCAGGCTGCAGTGGAGAGCTCTGCAAGCTCAAGAGGACAGATTGCTATTAGCACTCCAGCAGCTCCTCACTGTGGGTAATCACATCATAATACACTTTCTTCTTCTGTAGAGGCTGATGAATATAAGTATATATAACAGGTCCAGGATGCATGTTTCTACCATTTTTAAAGTCTGACTTCTTACTGTGGCAGTAACTTGTTTTCTGTTTAACACTGGCAAGCAAAAAAATTGCTAGAACATGGGCATCTTTCCCAGTCTCTTTAATACTGCCTATATAGGAGGCATGAGTCTTCAGCTGCTCCCACTACAAACAGCATAAGGAGCTCGCTCTGTCCTTTGTTGTATCAAGCTTGTTATGGCTTTCATTTGACAAGATTGCATGTATGCAAACCTCAGAAAATGCAAAGTGGTTTAGCTTGATCTGACACTTTGTAGCATGCCTCTATTTGTCGGTTTGGAGTGTAGAAATGAAGGATCTTACAAATAGATACTCAGTTTCAAAACTCACATTAATGTCATGGGATCTTTATTTGAAGCAGCCCTAGGGTAATTATGAGGTCCCTATTCAGCTGTTACCCACTCTTTGAAAGTACCTTAGGGTTTCAATGAAGATAAATAAATGAATATATTGTAGTCTAGATCCGTAACTTCTTATGGCATAAAATAGCACTTCAGTGAACAACCAAATTAACATCAAGAGATGGGTCTCGTAAGAGGTCCTCCAGCCCTTTGCCACTCTCAGTTATAAGTTGTCTTTACAGTAGTTTTGAGATCCAGTCCAGTAAAACAGCACAACATAAGAACACAAGACTGGTGTTACTGAGGCAGACCATGGGTTTGTTGATCACTGCGTCATGTCTGTGGTCAGCAGTGGAGGAATACTAATAATGCAAGGGAAGCAGGCCCTTCTATTTCCCCCAAGTTCAGTCCCTGACTCCAAAAAACTTCTCTGATTCGAGACTTTCTGAGAGAGCTGTTTCTGAGAGAGCTGTTGCTTTTTCATTTAATGGATACTGATGGGTTCTTTTCAATGAATTTTATCTACTCATGTTTTTAAAGCCATTCAAATTCTTAGTATTCCCAGCATCCAGACGCAAGAGGCCACACGGATTACCTGTGTAGTATGCAAAAACCATCACCTTTGTTTGTTTTGAACTTTCTGCCTGCTGTTAAAATGAGATGTCCCTTAGATCTTTTAACTGGATATGCCAGGGCCCCCATTCATTCCCCATTAACCTTTTCTGAGCTGCTCCTTATTTTATAGATTTCACATGCTCTGAAAATGTCATATCTTAAAGCATTTAGATCTTCTTTGAAATAAACTTAGCTTGCAAAGAGAAAACATTGTAAGCTTTAGCCTTCTAACAGGATAGGGAGAAACCATCACCATCTTCAGACATCACAATAAAATGCACATTGGCCATAAAACACCTCAACAGTTTTTCTGTCTCACTCCAGGACAAAACTTTTACTCCAGAAGATCATATCCTAACTGATGCAACACCATTCTTCATCCAAACTATGTTCTGCAGCCATATGCAGACAGGGCAGTACTCAGGGGGTATCATCCCAACTTCCTGTCCTATGCACAAAGTCCAGAGCATAAATGGTCTCCACAGATGCATATGCATTATAATAATAAGGAATTACACAACATGCTTTTCATGTTGAGGCAATGCTTTAGAGGTTTCTCTGAGTCTGTCCTTGCATAAATGAGTTTGTTGGACTGGTGGAATAACTACCACATTTCACACAGCAGCAAGTAGTATGGGAACTTTCAAAAGAAGAAAAGTCTTAAAACAGACAAATCTTCAATTCATACTGACTCAGAACTATCTTCTATTTCCATAATTTACATGAAATGGACAGTTAGGAAGTTTCTAAGCCTGCTCATTTATTTTGAGCCTATTTCAAATTTATTGCTATCTTTTCAAGCCTGTCTCCTCTGAGTAACACAGGATGGTGATGTACAATAACCAAGGATAACTTGAGAACAAATCAGTGCAGAAATGAGCGCCATAGCTCAGGGGTTTCTCTCCAAACTGTCTACAATGCCTTCAACTACCAATCTTTGCTTCTTCCCTGACCACAGCAATATCAGAGAGGGATTTTCTGTTCAGCTCCCAATAGCCAGGAGGTGGAGTCATGAGGCTTCTGCACCGTCCAGCCTAGCTCATAGCCCACAGGCCTCTCCAAATGATCAGTCTATTAGAGATCAATCTTCTGAAAATAAAAAATGTAAAAACATAAAGTTTTTAATGGATCATAGAGATGACAAAGCCCCTGAGCCATCACATGCTTCTGAATTCGCTGCACAGGCGTATTTTGTGTGATTAGCAGAATCCAGTACTTCTTGGGGAAAAACATTGTTGCATAAATGGTTCAGAGAAAGAAAACTATTTGAAATTGTCTGCAGCCAGCCTTGCTCAGACAATATGGATCTGAATTTCAATTCTCTGTAAACAAGCAGCCCATCTCTGAGTGTGTCAGCAGTTTTAATGTCATATCATCCAATCGACGCAGGTTGTGTTCTGGGAATCAGAAAAAAATACTTTTGCATTCAAGGGAGAGAAGACATTTTGTCCCATTTTACTAATTCTTTCTACTAAATCGTACCTCACTTAGTGTCTTGCTGATGGTAAAGACCAGCATTTACTTTCTGGCACTGTCAAATTCCTTTTTCAACAACATAACGGGTTCACACATGCTTCCAGACTTCTGCACAGAAAGAAGTAGCAAATCACGCTACAGAGAGTGGCATTTCTTCTACTGTGATGCAGTCTGAGTGTACCACTGCTGAACACACTTTTTAAGGTGAACTGTCTATTTGAAATCAAAATTTGCTTGAAAATACCGAGCTAGTTCTTCAGCTGCTGAAGTCTGTTAGAGATCCATTTAATTCAATGGAGATGTGCTAATTTGAACTAAAGAGCTGACCCTCTGTGCCTACCCATATTAAATTATTATTCTATGAGACAGATCACAGATAATTATAATCCCGCATTCTTCTGTTTATTGACACCGTGTCTCTGGGAACACTCTCTTAAAGGAATTTAGCTAGTCATCTGCCATTCATTTCAATTATAAAAATGTAAACACAGACTCCCAAACGAAAACAAAACAAAATTAAAAAAAAACCCAGAAATGAAAGACCACAAAACCACAGCAACTTTCAGAGACATTATAGGCTAGTCTAATATTTGATCTACTTTCCACTCATTGTAAAAATGTTGCCTACCAAGCTGGAGAGATTTCAACGACTCCTTAACAAGCAATTAATGATCCTTGTCATGCAACATCAATCTGCACACATAAGCCCCATCCCATTCAGTTCTGGACCAGGACTGGTCCAAGCACTCTTCAGACCATAAGGTTTCCTCTTATTTTAATTTTTCAAAAACAGGTGTCTCCTGCCTGACAGTATATCACTGCCTTTGAGCAGTGGAGAGCCACAAACTTGTCCCCTGCCACCCACTGACCTTGGCACAGAGCCTTGCCAGTGTGGCACAGAGGGCCCATGATGTCACAGAGATGCTGCCCCACTGGTGTGATGGTGAAGCTGCCTCACTGCTGCCTTGTGCCATGTTCTTCTCTGTGATGGAGAATAACAGAGGTAAAGCTACCTTGTGTCTTCATGTTCTCATTAAAATCAGAAAGGAAAGGAGCTTTGTAGTCCGTGTGATTCCTCCTTTCTGTTTGCCTTTTCCCCCACCCCCACCCCATATATTCATTTCACTGGTAAAAGGCTAGCTTAACAGATAAACCTAAACCCTCTCCTAGCTGTAGTCAATTCTTGTCTGTCTTAGTAAAGCAGGCTTCCATTTAATCCTAAATCACTAAATAGAAAGTTTTTAAGTACACTGCACATCTCATCATGTTTGGTGGAAGAGTTTCTGCAAACACCTTGTATGCCCTTTAACAAATCTAACCACACCAAATTTTACTCAAAAGGCAGATCATCTCCTCTCTGGTACCTCAGCTAGTTCACACATCACCGTATTGCCATATATCTGGGATAAAATAACCCTCTGCAACAGCACAGGCCAGGGCCAGCTGTGGGTACTGGTGAAGGGGCAGCTGAACCCAAGTCTGCAGGGGGTTCTTGGGGCTGGGAAGAACAGCCCTGTGCTGGGCTGCCTGTGAACAACACATCCAGAAGATGGAGAGATGTGTTTATTCCCCTCTTTCTGGAACTTGTAAGGCCAAATCTGGTGTGCTGTGCCTAGGTCTGGGTTCCCTGGTACAGTAAAAACATTACCAATGGGAGATTCCACAGGAAGGACATCAAGAAGATTACAGGGTGGTAGCACAAATCAGGAGTATAAATATGTAAAGAAAGTGAAGAATTGGATTTGTTCAGTTTGAAGATGATCAGGCTAAGGGAAGATCTTACTGTCTTCTTCAATCAACTAATGGGAGAACATGGAGAACATGGAGAACATGAAGCCTGACTCTTTCCAGTGAGGAGCTGTGGAATAGATGCAACTTGCAGCAAGAGAAATTTGACGTGTGGAAAAGTATCTTAACAGAGAAATTAAACAAATTCTGGAACAAGCAACTCAGCAAGCTTCTGGAATTCCCGTTCTTGAAGATGCTCAAAATGCAACTGGGCAGTCAAGCAACCTGGCTGATGTTTGAAGTTAATCCTGCTCTGAGCCAGGCACTGGAGCATGTGACGTCCAGGGTCCTCCAACCTAAACCATTCTGTGATGTTGTAGGGGAAGAGACAGATGTTTTGGGGGGATGTAAGGTGGTGCAAGTCCTTTGGAGGCCAATGGATTCATACGGTCTGAGTCTGCCCCACACGTCCTGTGTGACCAACCACCCTGAGGCAGCTTAGGCATCATGTTTCCTGGTGAACCTGGAGACAATAGGAACACCTATATTAAAAAAAAAATTACCCACTGCCAGTAGCATTTAGCCTTTAGCACACCAGGAGTGAGACAGATTAACTGTATTTGAAGGCTATATGTTCCATAGCCATGGAGGCCATCAGACAATAAAGGAAAACATCTACAAATAACACAAACTAACATCCAATACTGGGGAAATCCATCATTTTGTCTGCCAACTTATCTGAAATGGAAATCAGCTGTCAGAGATTCCAGTTAAGTGGGGAATGTGAAAACATGATTTTAAATGTTTGGTAAGTACTTTCCACAGCAGTATTAACATTAATAATTCTTGTTGGTATTTGGACCTCCGTTGTCACCCACTCACTTTGGCATCATATCATCCACAAAAACTTCTGCCATTTGAGCTAATTAGTAACATTCTCCAATATTGCCACTAGCACCTAACTTACAATTTGTCATTTAGCATTCCCAGGTCATTTGTTTGTACAATTTTTTAACTTCTTCTTCCAAATATTCAGAATCCTTTACAGGCTATGAAGGTCCAAATTTTGCTAGACAGCCCTCTCCATGAATCTGAACTGTAGCACCATCTCTGGGTACTAGGATCTGGGAGCCCTCTGCCATTTTAAAGTAGGAGCCACCCACCACCCTTTGCATGTTTGGAAACTGCTGCTGAAACCAGCAGGCCTGTGTGCGTGGGAGGGATCCTAAGCCTGTGTTCTTACTGTGTCATCCTGTGGTACATAATCATGGCTTAGTGGATGTACACAGGGCACCACAGTGCCACGTAAAGATATCCAAATCAGCTGCAATACTGATAGTTTAGCTCAGTGATCCATCAGGATGATTTATCTATTTCTCACCTAAACAATAGGCTATAGAGTATCTTCTTGCAATCATGAGAGGTACCTACAGATGTCGATTGCCTTGATCTTGGGAAGAAAAACTGCTGGCAGGCAGTTTGACAAGATCAGACTGACCTCAAACCCATTTGAGGTGCCTTGGCATGACAGATGTCTTTAGGGGATCACTGGCCAATATAAGGAACATGATGAAGCAGCTATATGAAATGTAAAAGTAATAATATTCCCAATAAGCACCTGGCTTTTTATTGCTACAAGATTTTGAGTTTATTTTCTTGTAAGAACTCTACTGTAACTCCAGGTCAGGAGTGACCACCTCCCTACACACCTAGCATTAAGAATTACAATGAACACCAGTCAACAGCTATAAGCTTTTAAAAAGCACTAGATTTCATATTTTGCTGATAGTTTACCATTATATTTATTACAAGAAAATTGCAGAAAATAAGAAGTATGACTGCTCTGCCTTTATTGCATGTTTAATCTTGATACCTAAATAAATGCATTTTCAAGTATGTAGCACAGTTGAGGACAACATGCTCAACTGTGGGGCACTTGTCTTTTGCAGCAGCTGGAGTTCAGGAGGTGCTGTCTTGCACAGAGACATGACCCCAAGCTTGTATCTCCATGCGATGCCTGCCAGTAGCATTTAGAGGTGCCATGGAGCAGATGGCCACTAAGGCCACTTCATGCCTGCCATCCTCCAGAGATGCCTCAGGAGATGCAGCAGCAGCCCCCAGGGCTCAGTGCATTGCTCTGACAGGGACCAGCCGGCCTCCTGGGCCCTGCCCTTTTAACCAGGAGCAGGGGGAACCTGAAGCAGAGGAAAGGGCAGAGAACTGATCAGTAGTAGTCTGATCCTGGGCAATTTATTTTCCAAACAAGTTTTTTCTTGCTGGCTGTATTTTTCTTGCTGGCTGCAGGCTTTGTTGAACAGGGAGTTCATGTGTCATGATAAATACTCTACAAATTTATACTCGCTCTCTTAATTCCTTATGGGTGGCTCAAAAGTATATAAATGATACAAGTTAAATTCTTTTTTTTTCTTAAGCATGTACATTCGGTGAGAAGCTGTAATTTAAGGTCTATTATTGAGTGGCAACCAGCACAGACTGCAAAAAATGAAGGACTTTATCGACTGGGTGATCTCACAGTCCAGTTTATAGCAAATACAGGAGGGCCAAGTCTGATTGTTAGCAACAAGACAGCCATGGGCAGAAAATAGTTACAGAAGATGCCAGTCACTAGAACAAAAGAAAATTTTCTTTTAGTCTCACCCCCACAAACACCATATTCAATGCAAAGCAGGAAAAGATTAAAAAACCAAAATGTTATTATTTCAAACAAAATTAAATGCTCAGCTCTAGTCTAAAAAAAGACAGTACTGATGTGGGCATACAGAAGATGCTACTTTTCAGGGAAGCATTTGCCTTGCTAACACCCTGTCTATCTGTGAGACAAAAATGATACAAACATATGAAGATGATAAAATGGGGTTATCCACAGGGGTAAGCACATTCACAAGAGGGGGAGGCTGAAAGCCTGCATTTCCCAGTTACCCAGCACACTACTACTTAGTCTCTCGAAATGGACAGCCTCTGCTCCTCTTCTTAAGAGTTTGTTGCTGCAGAGCTTGTTCTTCTCTGCCGAGACCCTGCCTGGCTGCACCTAACCCAGGTGTGCCAGGGCCTGGGGTGTCAGTGCTGCTGGCGGGCACGCCAGCTCTTCACTTCCTGAGCACTTCCCTATGTGTGTAATGGAATAACACCTCCTTCAGACAGTCCCTGAGGTAGCTGAGGGGGGCTACAGGGGTGGCTTCTGTGAAAAGCTGTCAGAAGCTTTCCCCGTGTCTGGCAAAGCCAACTCCAGCTGGCTCCAGGATGGACCTGTCGCTGGCCAGGGCTGAGCCTGTCAGTGATGGTGACAGCACCTCTGGGATAACACATGTAAGAAAGGGAAAAAGTACCCTGAACTCAATCTGCAGGCAGAGAAAGGAGTGAGAATATATGAGAAAAAACTCTGAAGACACAAACGTCAGTGCTGAAGGAGGGGAAGAGGTGTTCCAGGCACTGGAGCAGAATTTCCCCTGCAGCCCCTGAATGCCCACATAGAAGCCCAAGGAGGACCCCACACCAGAGCACGTGGATGCCAAAAGGCAAAGGCATATGCGACCCCATGGAAAACCCATGTTGCAGGAGTTTGCTAGCAGGATCTCTGACCCCACGGAGAGAGGAGCACACACTGGAGCAGCTTTGCTGGCAGGACTTGTGACCCCATGAGACACCCATGCTGGAATTGCCTGTTCCTGAAGGACTGCACCCCATGGAAGAGTGCCTCACTGGAACAGTTCTTAAAGACTGTGAGAAGGACTCATGCTGGAGATGTACATGGAGGACTGTTTCTGATGGAAGGGACCTCATGCTGGAGCAGGAGGAGAGTGAAAGGAATCCAGTCACAGTCATCCCAACACTGCAGGAAAAATAATACCAAGTTTTTTCATCTAAATAAGACAGGTGAAAAACACCAAAGGAAGTCTCATACCAAAATCTTTAACAGGACACAAAGGAAAAGAAAAATGGTATCAGTTTTTTCATGACCAGAGAAGAAATCTATAGTAATGTTCAAAAGCCATCCACTCCTCATGAATCTTCACCACAGATCCCTCACTTAGTGCAATCTAAACCTGACTAGCCTTTCACCCAGCCTCAAAGAGTCTTCCTGGAAAATCCTTGTGATCCAGTCTTTGTGGCAATGCAGGCAGTAGGACAGTAAGTGCTATACCATGGAAATAGCTGCAGTTTCAGCCCCAGCCAGGAGAAGTGAAAGGGTGCTGCCAAACACCTCACAGTCTAGATGGAAAGTAAAACACTTTGGTCCATAAGGAAATGGGCTTCTTCTTCCTCTCAGACTATGAACTAGTAATTCCAGATATGGAAGATTTTTAGAAACAGACATCAATAAATTTATCTCCAGCTGGAGCAGGTCTCCCTGGTTTGTTGTTAACCACTTGTGTTCCCTAAATTTCTATGTTGAATTGTTTGTCTCTACAGAACTCTGTTCAGAACTGTCAAAATTAATTCCTAGGATATATGCTTGGGAAATTTTGTCCCAGTAGATTCTGTTCTCATATAGCTTCTACTAGATTATTTCAGTCAACTGAACAAAGTTTTCCATCCCTTTCAATTATTCATTTTTTTCCCAGGGATGTTATTTATACATCAGTGTACACAGTGCTTTGCAGTAAGTAGGTATGCCAGGCAAAGAACAATGTCCTCTTGACAGCCTTTGCAGCACAAAGAAATTAATAAGGTACAGACCAAAACAGTAAGAGTAAGGAGGCAAGGTGACTGCAGTTCAAATATTTCATGGAACAAAAGCAATGGTATGAATGTTTGAAAAAGCAGAAGTTTTTGTCACATTGAGAAGGGTTTGTTCACTCAACTTCACACATCTATAATGCAAGGATGCGTGTCTGAGCTAGTCACTGGAGGTTCCTTTCTGGTGAGAAACAAGTGTTTTAAGCGCTGAGATTCATCTAATTTGGACACCTTTATGAAGAAAGGAATCATGCTTTATGCTCTACTTACCATATCCTCCATTGACTGTAACTTAGTCAAGCTGACCAACTCAGATGTGGATAGCTATATTTAGTTAGAACATTCCAACCTACTATTCTAGCCACATGACAATAACTCTTTTAAGTCCTTTGTAAATAAAATTTCTGCTTGACCAAACTTCAAGCAGTGGTTCCGTATTCTTTTCCACTGTGGGGAGCTTTTTTTAAATCCCCTATGCACAAACTTTTTTTTCCTAGAGGTAATTGCTAGATTAGCTCAATTAAACCAGCTGTCTCAAAGGCTGAGCTCTAAAGCAGATTTGGTTATCAAAGCCTGATTTTGAAATGCTGTCTGCAGATATTTTTTCTTTTTGTTGTAAATAGACGCCGTGTAAGTGTGGTTTACAGCTCTGCCATGGAACAGGCTGAGTCAGAGCAAACTGGAGTTGACTTGACTTAGCCTTTTACATGACTGGTCACAAGCTGGGACCAAGTAACTAGGGGGAGGCAGGAACCTTCTAGCTGTGTCTGCAACCTGCGGATTACTCCATCATACCATGTGGAGCCTCCACTGCTCCCACTCCTGTTCGACGTGGCCACGCACTGGGCAGGGACAAAGCAGGCAGACATCCAGTGGGGTTTTGCCTGACACCCTGTGACTGCTGGAACTCCAATGGGAAACTCACACCTACAAGGAAAGCTGAGGTTGCGCAGTGCTTGGTCTCACATTTGAGGCTATAAACGTTGTCATTGGAAAAAATACTGGAAAAAAATTTTTTTCTTCGGCAGGGATAAGTGTATTAAGCCACCTGTGCTATGGCACTGAGCAGCAATGAGATTGCAATGATTTGGTGGCAGTTGTTACTGAAGCCCATTGATCCAGAGTGGAAAGTCCTGCTTCCCTTTAGCACTGCTAAACCTCAATCAGTCTCCTGTATGAGACATCCTTTGTTTTTCTATTTAATAATTTCAGTAACTCTGCAATATGAAACTTTCTCAATCCAGTCCTTGTGTGTGGGAGGGTGTGAATATTTCCAGCTCATAGTAATGAATGCTTTGGCACAGGCGGTTGCAGCAGGCAGGGGCCTGCGAGCTCCGCTTCCCAAGCCCAGCTCCAATATGCTTCTCACTGCACCCCAGTGCTAATGCTATTAGCTTTGCTTTCCATGTGCACCATGGTGAGACGACACAGGCATAGCAACAGAAGAGTACTCAAAAGACTCTGACATTTATCTGTGCTTTTTTTACATACTAAAAAGGAAATCATGCTTCTTACATTAGGCTCTTCAGTCTGAAAAGGGTGTCTAAAAATCTGAGACACCCATGAAAACAGAATGTCCCTCTGCAGTGGTTTGGTGGCACAGAAGAATGTACCCAGATCAGCTCAAAGCGGGTCCCACCCTGGCAGAAGGAGGCAGGTATGGATGCTTCCTGCTCTCTTCCCCAGAAAACAAATTCTCTCTCAGCTGCATTCAGGAAGAGTTTGAATTCAATGTCTGTTTTCAACATGTACATTGCCTTCCTTTTCAGTCCTGAAGCCAGGCTCCAGAGAAGACCTTGAGCAGCACAGACAGTATAAAACACTTCTGATTTGCCTTTTCTGTCACTACCCCATGAATGCATTAACATTTTAGCATTTTTCTGCATTATGGCAACACAGAAGTGTTGATGCCATTTAAAATTGGTCCCAAGTAACTAATGAAGTGATTAGATGCTGCCATGGTATGTTAATTAGATGCGCAGCACAAAACCTGTCTGTATATCCAATCATGCTATTTCTTCTAAAATGAAGCCATACATTTTAAACTTTAAATAAATAGAATAAAAAATATAAATTAGGGGAGAAAAAACCAAAATATCAGCTTATGAAAGGAGTTGATAATAGATTACTATGCCTAGTTTAATGAAAAGCACATTGTTTTAAATAATACAGTACATTCTAAAACCAAGTAGATGTAGATGCTCATTGTCTTCTCCATTACAGAGAGAGAACTAATGCCAGGGATTTGAGACAAATGGCACTTAACCTCCTGAACCCCAGATAAAGAGGGAGATAGATGTTTGCTTTTAAACATTCTGGTCTTTTAATGTTCTGAATCAATAAGTACCCCTTATAGCTTTGAGTCATATTTCTAATTAGTCAGCCTCTTGGGCCTGGTTTACAAAATAAAATATAAATCAATGCACATTTGTAAATTCCAACAAGCATCCTGGGCCAATGCCATCTCAATAAAATAATTAAAATGCCATCAGCCTGTTAACTTGCTCTCATCTCTGCCAAAATATATATACTGTCAAATGCCAACTCACTTGGAATGCTAAGGAGAAATGTATTTTGAAGATACAATAGATGCAATAAATATAAGATATAAAATACTTAAGTATTGATATAACCAATTAAAGCTTTACTTTTCTAATAATAGTGCAAGGAATTGCAGAAAGAGAGCTAGCAATTAATGTTCTTGACTATGAAGATCACAGAATCACAGGATAGCTTGGGTTAGAAGGGACCTTTAAAGGTCATCGGTCCAACAGCCCCTGCAATGAGCAGGGATATCTTCAACTAGATCAGGTTGCTCAGAATCCTGTCTCGTGTAACCTTGAATGTTTCTAGGGCTGAGGTACTCACCAACTCTCTGGGCAACCTGTTCCAGGGTCCATCCACCCTCACTGTAAAAATGTCTACCTTAGATCTAATTAAAATCTACCCCCTTTCACTTTAAAACCATTTTACCTTGTCCTGTCACAACAGGATCTGCTAAAAAGTTTGTCATCATCTGTCTTACAAGCTGTCTTTAGGTACATTGAGACTGCTACAAGGTCTTCTCAAAGTGTTCTCTTCCGCAGGCTGAACAGCCCCAATTCTCTCAGTCTTTCCTCACAAGTGAGGTATTCCATGCCTCTGATAATTTTTGTGGCCCTCCTCTGGGCCTGCTCCAACTCATCCATGTCCTTCCCATGCCAGGCACCCCAGAGCTGGATGCAGTGTTCCAGGTGGGATCTCTCTCACCAGAGCAGGGCAGAGGGACAGAATCCCCTCCCCTGCCCTGCTGCCCACGCTGCTTTTGGTGCAGCCCAGGACACGTTTGGCTTTCTGGGCTGTGAGTGCACATGGCTGGGTCATGTCCAGCCTCTCATCCACCAGCACCCCCAGGTCCTTCTGGGCAGGGCTGCTCCAGATCCATTCATCCCCCAGCCTGTGTTAATACCAGACAGTTGCCCCAGCCCAGGTAGGTCAGATACCTATGATACAGAAAATACTCAATGAAGCTCACAATTTGCTTCTCTAAAAGGAAATGCACGCATTACTGAGTGAAATACATACATGGGGCTTGAGTTCTACAAAGACAACAGCCTGTAAGGGACCCCCCTCATTAGGGACCATTCAGGAGACAAATTGATTAAGATGATTAATTTTCCCTTCTTGTGCTTACTGTTATGCCTCATGTATACTAGGACAAATGTGTAAGGACAAATTATCAAAAACACCCTCTGAAATCCCATCTGCCCCTCTCTGAATTCCCAGCTTTGTGTACACGCTGTTGCTTGCTGCTTCCAACAAAAGGCCAGATTCAATTCTCACTGGCACCAGTGAAGGAAGGGAGATAGAAAATAGCACATTTAAAGTGGAAGCCAAATCCCTACAGCTCCAAATATGTAAAAGAAGGGACTGGAATTTCCCCATGAAGAGTCTCCAGTGAACTAGTCAAGCAAGTGATGTATCACACATCAAGCATCAATTAATTCAATATCTATAATTATGAGGCTCAGCAGCAGTATGCAAGACTTGAGAAAGAATTCTTAGGGAAAGAAAAGTGGAAGATATGGAAACATGTAGGAAATAAGACAGAAACACTTTTTTTCCCAGAATAGATAAAGCCAAACTGTCTTGATATTTGGAGGTTTGTATGCTAATTGCTGATGAAATGTCCTAAATTTAATTTACCTAAATTTAAGATAATCTACATATGGTGCCATATGATGAACAGTTAAGCTGGAAGAGATTGACCTTTGTGTAAGAATCATAGATTTGCTCAGAAACTGACTGCAATAGCAATGAGAAAAGGAACAGGAAAGTTACTGGTGGAAATACCAAAACACAAGTCTTAGGATGTAGCATGCTTAAAATTTTTGCTAATGGCACAGACACAAACAAGGATGCACAAAATGATCTGGGTGCTTCTGACCCAACTGGGAAGTACCAACATCATGATGAGGATTCAAAACAGCACAAAGGAAAAAAGCAAATGACGTAGAGACATGGAGGAGAGGAACAGAATAGTAACACAATTGGCACAAAAGGTTATCAGGATTTAGTAGGAAAGGGAACAAAAAACTTGTTTTGGCTACTCCAAGATAGCAGTCTCAATTCTGTAGTAAATTTTTAGCAATCATCACCCACAGCTTATCTCAGCACTATTAATTTTTAAATCAAAGTGATAGACAATGCTCAGCAGAGCATTGTCTGTTGTTCTCTCGAGGTTCATTAGGATCAGAAGCTGACAGCTGACTCCCTCTCTGGGTTGGGGCAGCTTCCCTATTCTAGGGACAGGCTACAGGAGCTGTAGGAAACGCTGGGAGCGGAGAAAGGACTGGTGCTCCCATGGCAAGCAGGTCTGCATGGGCTACGAGCTGCTTCCAGTGAGAACTGAAGGTTGGTACTTCTTAAACACAGCCTGAATGTTCAGTGAGCTTTCTTTTTGGCAGACTTTCCTTTTTTTTTTTTTTTGGCAAACCATTCTCCTCTCTGCAGTAATGCTTCAGCTTTGATCTGAAAGCCCCAGGGCCCGAGAGCTGGGAGGAAGGATTTGGGCAGCATTCACATCAAAAGCCCCTTCCCTCTCAGAGCACTTTAAGCACCAGTCCCCGGTGGGATTTACTGGGTCGTCTCCCCAGCATGCACTGCAATGGGGAATGAAGGGGATGCAGAGGGACGTGGTCTTGCTGGGTGTCACGCTTGCTTTGACAATGCTCTGTTATTCTGAATGGGTGGTTTTGGACACAGAGGATCACAAAGAGTTTTAAGTGCTGGTTTGCAATCAGCTTTAAAAAAGAATTGAAGTAGCGACTACCAATGAAATAACACAGAATTACACTGGAAGCAAAAGACTGGAGAGTTGGGACAGAAGCTCCCATTTTGTTCATGCTGATGACCAAGGAATGTAGACTGCATGGGTACATTTTGTCACCCCAGCAAAAAGGTCTATGGGACACATAAATAATAAAATAATAAAACAGTTGCTGTTTGGAAGACACATGGGTGAGGATGTGCTTGAAGAGTAACATCCCTTATTTGGACGGCCCCAACCTGAGCAACACCCCAACGTGGAAGTCCCTCTATTAATATGTTATGTATATCAACTTAGTTTGCACACATTAATTCCACTTTAGGAAGCTTGAGAATTTCTAACCATTTATTCCTTTGCAGAAAACATTGTTTTGTAAACACCCTAAGAGCAAGAGTACAGTAATGGGTTTCTAGGTCCTTGGTCTTTCGCAGACTGTTTGTGATGAACACCTCAATACCTGAGGAAGTGACGATATAATCATCTTTATAAATAATAGAAAGGACTCATCTTTGCTTTGTTGGTCTCCCACTCCAAACTTAAGGAAATACCCAGAGAAACAGAGAAATGCAAATTACATGTTTCCAACTCTGTGGCCTTCTAACACTTCATAAAGAGACAAAGCAGAGATATCACCAACTCATTACAGGAAAGGGAAGGCAGTGTATTGCTTAATGGCTAATAGAGTAATCAGTGTGCTTCATTGCCTTCAAAGACCATAACATTCAGGAGAATTAGTGAAATTTAGAGCAAGAAAAATCTTTGAAGCCCCTGGAGCTTGAGGGAACTCAGCTTTCTGTAGGATTAGGCACAAGAAGGTAGAGAGGGCATAGAAGGATTTTGCCTCTCTTATGTTTACCTATCTACCAGGCTGCTGCTTTGATCTTGGTTTTCTTTCTTATAAAGTACTAGGATGTGATTTAAAGGCTTGTGATTTACTCTGCTGCAATTTTCAGCAAGTAAGAATGATTGTGTATATTTGCTAATTATAATTATTTACAACAATAATTTCAAAGACTAATTGCTCACAGTATCACAGAAAAAACTATAGTTGGAAAAGACCTTTGAGATCATTGAGTCCAACCTATGACCCAACACCATCATGTCAAATAGACCATGGCACTGAGTGCCACATCCAGTCTCCTCTTAAACACCTCCAAGGACAGTGACTCCACCACCTCCCTGGGGAGCCCGTTCCAATGCCCATCACCCTTTCTGTGAAGAACTTTGTCCTAATGTCCAACTTAAACCTCCCCTGGTGCAGCTTAAGGCTGTGTCCTCTTGTCCTGTCTCTGGTTGCCTGGGAGAAGAGACAAACCCCCACCTGGCTACAACCCCCTTTCACAGAATTGTAGAGAGTGATAAGGTCTCCCCTGAGCCTTCTCCTCTCCAGGCTACTCTTAACAATTAAAATCATTTTCAAAAGCTGGAGGCTGCTGATATTATAAGAAAAGAGTAGAAACAAAAGACCCCCAGTCTATTTCTTTTACAATTCTGCTCCTGGGCAACCTCAACCAGCACCAATGAACACCCTGCTGACTCCTTGAGGATAAGAAGAAGCCTCAAGTGTCATCTGGGTTGTACTTCTTATTTGTAAGACTGGTGGAGTGGCTTAGATCATCTGTTGCAGGGCAGTGATAATTACTACGTTGAAAATAAGCATGGGACCATGTAAAACTGACAAGAGAATAAACTCTCTACAGAAGAAGGATGAGTTACAAAATATTCTATGTAAATGTTGAGCTGAACATATTCAGACAGTGGAAATAGAGAAATTAGGCAGCAAGGCTAAATTTATATTTAGCTTTACACTGGTGATAAATACAGGTTTAAATGAATATCAAATACAAGCAACACAAAAAACAATTGGATTTCTTCTTAACAAGAGGCTGTGCTCTGGTCTTTTGCCTAATAGAAGATGCTGGGCAGAGACTCCTGCTTGGTGGAATATCATGAAATGCCAAATTTTAAAAATCACAGGCCATCTAATGAGTACAAAACCCTTATCCCATGGCTGTAGTTGCATATGCAGTTTTCTTTGACTGTAGGCACAGTATTAGCAGTACTGTTGTGCAAGTCTTTTGTATTTTATTCCTAAAGATAGCTCAGTCTAGCCTGGAGCTAAGTTTTTTGAATTAGTAAAATCACTTTCCATTAAACAACTCTATTTTTAAAGCTGTAATTAAGCTTTATAGCAACAAGCAAACATGAATCTGATGTAAATACAAATATACTAAGTGCAAAATGAAAAAAAAAAGCGCACATATATACATCTTACGGTCTTAAGAATTTATTTGGGGTTTGGTTTTGGTTTTGTGTTGTTTTGGGGGTTTTTTGGTTTGGTTTGGTTTTCTGGCTTGTTTCATAAGTACCTCAGGTGCTCAAGTCTCTGGAAAACTACCCTAGCTACTGATTTTTTTGTAATGTTTAGGAGTGAAGCAGAGGGAAGTGAGGGAAAGGCAGGAGCTCAGGAAGGGAGGTGGTGAGAGCACTGTAAACACTTGGAAAGATTTCTTATACATTAATAAAAGTTTTTTTAAATGGCTACCAAAGCACTCCTGTCACGCCCCAGGTGGATCAGCAGTTCTGCGAGGGCACAGTGAGTGCACAGGGACTGTGCATTAAGGACAGCACTTCTGCCTCCATGCACCCAGCCAGGGCTGTACCTCTGCTGGAGGGAACAGAGAGCTGCTGGCCAGGATGTTCAAGCACGACAGCACATGTAGACCTTGAAGCGCAGCCTCTCCTCTGCTCCCCTCTCTCACAGATGTAAAAAGCCTGGAGCCCCTTCTGCTCATCACACAGGGAGACCACAAGACATCAAGGCCAATGTCAGTTGTCACTACAGGGCCTGGTCCTGCAACACTCCCTTGAAATCAGCTTTGTACATTTTCTTATAAATACTTGTTTCCTAGAGGCTAAATTTCCACCATTTGCCTCCAACCAAATAGCAAACCCATAGCGAATCATAAAATACATGTTTCATTCCTCAGCAGATGCAGATAATGGCACAGATTTCTCAGATTAGGCTGGAGAAATTCTTTGATACTTCAAAATAATTAAAATGGTCTGGCATGCAAATGTCAAAATGGAAGAAATTTAGCAGAAAATGGAGGAGAAATGGCCAGATCTTCCTATTATCGCTTGCTGTACATCTCACAAGACAGCTGATTCCCAGCTCTGTATGGGTTCCAGCATTCAGTGATTTATTGGGTAATTCAGCATTTGCCAGTATGTCTTGTGCTAATT
This sequence comes from Daphoenositta chrysoptera, assembly GCA_013397915.1. Classification (NCBI taxonomy): domain Eukaryota; kingdom Metazoa; phylum Chordata; class Aves; order Passeriformes; genus Daphoenositta; species Daphoenositta chrysoptera. Next base: position 28,467 of record VZRO01002819.1, on the reverse strand, counting down.
AAATGCATCGCACTCTGTTCAGAAATGTCACAATTGATTTGTCTTTTGCAAGCACTGACTTTATTTCAATCTTCTAAAAAAGATTTTATGAGCCCCAGATAACTTATCCTGGCACATTCATCTCCCAGGGCAGCTTCTGCATCTGAGGGCAGTATGGGAAGAAACCAACAGTGAACATCCAATACAAATGTCTTCTTTGGACAGCTTATTTATCTCATATATGCTGTATATCCAGTAGTGTGTAGCCTATATGGTGAAATTACAAGCTGGTCCATTAATGTATAAAAACACTTAAACATGACAGAAGTTAATATACTGTATTGGCAGGCTTTATTGGCTGATAGACTGAGCCAAAGAGCCATGAGACTGAAAACAATGTAATCTATAACAAGGTGTTTTTTTACAAGTGGTTTTGTGACTGAATTTGGCTATTAACTAAATTGCGTCAAGAGGAAACGAGCATAAAATAACTCACTCTAAATATAAGACGCCAAAGCATGCTTAGTATAATATCCAGAACCTGAGAACAATTCTGTCATTTTAATTCAGTGCTTTTCCCCACATGCTATGCATAACTGAGCGCTGAGGGTGAATTGCAGCTTTTGCGACTCAGCCGTGGAGAACACATTTACAGTGTACAGTAGAAAACCGCTTTGTTCTGAGAAAGTACAATTCTTCACATGGAATTGTGGTTGCAACTTAATCGGAATTGAAAATCTGTGATGCAAGACAAGAAAGGGCACTTTTCATGTGACACAGAAGAAAATAATTACCTGTTTTAAGGCAGGGAATGAGTATTCAGAGAGCCAGCAGCAGAGTCAATGCAAATATTTTGAGTATTTTACTATAAACCAGTAATTTTCTGTTACTGCTCTCCCACACCCTTTGCAGCTTAGATTCTTCTGTGACAGAAATTGTTGCAGGGAGGTAACTTGCTGCCTTGACAAGAAACTTTATGGAATAGGCTCGAATCAGTTAAACACAGTTTGAATTTGTCATTTGTCACATTAGCAACTGCGTGTTGCATTTGTAGCAGTTTGGTGTAAAGCAGAGGGAGGACACCGTGTCTATTTTTTGCTGCACAGGCTTCTGCTGCTGGGCCCCAACCAAAGATGCCTCCTGTAAGTGGCTGTCTGAGATATTGCAGCAGTGGTGACATTTAACTGGAAGACAGTGATTCACACAATTTACTCCCTGGCGACAGACAGTGACTCTTTACACGCTGTCTGAAGAAAAGCCATGGCCATGAACATGGATATTTGGCTATGGCTGTTCATCTTGCCAGAGCAGGGATGGGTGTGGAGTACAACTGGACTCTTGGTTTGAGGTTCCTGTTCATTTGTACATCTTTGTTGTCTCCTCTTCACCGATTTGTATGTGAAAGTGAGAAAACACAGTATATGAACTGGAATAAGAAGGTCTTGGGTCCATTACTCTGCAACTTCAGGCAGTTGTACTATACACTTCTCATAAACTCATCATGTTCAAGCTGCTGAAATTACCTCTAATGTGAGGCTGTTCTAGAATCTCACCAACAATTAGAAACACTTTTCCCCTGATTTCCATCTTAAAATACGTATTTATTTGTTTTGTGCTTATATGATTCTTCTGCTTAAATAGCTCTCCTTATTCTGACTACATATGTCCTTTATGTGTTTATAGAGCACTATCATATGCTCTCCCAGTCTCCACACAGTCAGTCTGCTAAGCTGTACCAACCAACTGTTTTAACATCTATTCCTCTGGTCATCCTCACTCCCTGCACCACTTCTAATTTCATTTAATGTTTCTAGCACACAGAGAGACAAAATTATTTCAAATAATATATATTGTGCATTGACTTACATACTTTCCTCTTTTTTTCTGATTATGCTTCATATGCTACATTAGGACCAAATCTGATTCTTTCACAATTGCATGCTAATTATTGCTTACAGGGACTGTGTCATTGAGTAACACAGTTTGGTTTTCTTCTCCTTTTTAATTTCAAACCTATGAATTCCTAATTTACATGAAAGGATCATATCACTCTTCGTTAAATGCAATTACATTTTACCCAATTTTCTATTGCTTAATCTATTTTAATCCCCTGGTTATCCAGTTCTTCATAATATTCTGATTTGTTGCTCTTTTCTGGTGCAAGAATTCCATTTTCTATATGCAGAATGTATTTCATATAAAAACCCACAAATATACTGTTTATGTGAAGGCAGGGAAGATTACACACCAGACGTCTTTGCTGCAACCGTATTTTAGTATTGCTTTATTTTCCCATGTTACTGACAAAGAGGGTGCCATGGAAGTAGCTGTCCCTTCACTACTAAAAGGGACATCTGCTTCCGTAACAACGGGTAGACATTTGTCTCCTGAAGTATTTTAGGATATCATTACTGCAAAAGGCTGAGACAGCTCACAGGAAAGCAATATTTTCAAAACCACAGTTTTTCATAACTGACTGTTGGAAAGTAAGAAAAACTGGTATTTTAGAGAACTGAGATAAAGGAACAAATCTGGTTAATGAAGATTATCATATCACATATGGAAACTTAGCTGATTAGTAGAGTCATGGAATATGCTTCTATTTCATCAGGAAAACTTTCTGGCGATCCAGAAAGCTCAAATCTAACACAGTATCTGGTGTTTTGGTAAGTTTTGCTTTCAGCTGCAATTGCCAAGCCACTCCTTCAAGTCACCAGTTGTAGGTCATGCAGGGTACTCCAGAGCAGTCACTGTTCATTTGCCAATGCAAAAAGTCATGGACCACTTCCACTGTTGTATCCTCCAACACAAATTTTTACCATCAGGAATCATGTTTTCAGAACGGGCTTCCAAATTCACAAATTGAGTTTAACATCCCACCCATTGCGTTTGGTAAGTCTTCATAAAACTTTTGCAAGTCAGGTGGTGGCAGAGATGTGGTTGAGTGAGATGGCTGAGGATCGACAGCCCGCCCCTGCTGTATATGCAGTAGTGAAGGTCGTGTTTAAATGGGGTCTCCCTTCAGGTGTAGTGGAGACACTGACAACAGCACCACTTCTTGGTCTGCCCATGGCACAGGTCAGCACTTGCAGGGGAGGGACTGCTGGTCAGTCTCTGAAGAAAGAACACCCTCATACACTCTGATGTGTGAGACTTCTCTCATTTCTTCTAAACTTAACTTCTATCCTTAGTGCATTGCATAGAGGGTGGGGAAAAAAGGGGTGTGGACTGATTAAATGTTCTAATTGGAAGTTAGAGCAAAAATGTACAATTAATGCCTGGAAGATGGAAGCAATGAATCTCGATTTCCTTGACCACTTTCTAATGGGACAGTTGCTAATGCAGCTGCTTTTTCTTCTATACGTACAAAGCTGATGCACTTCTTTGCAAATACTTCCCATTATCTTTCCTGCCAATTGATTTGTGTCATTGGCAAAACTCCGGTTGATCATGCAGGCAGCATGATCAATGCCTTCTGTACCTGGACGTTTGTCTTCCTTTTTAAGAGATATTTGACTGTTTTTATTCTTACTAGCTCACTTGTTCTGCCTATGTGGGCTTCCCTTCATGGGACTGTCACAAATGAAGATGGTGATTTAACAGAGGTGAGCAAAATCTTGCCTCTGAGTCTTTTTAGGTGGTAAGACAAGAAAATGAGATAGCTATACAGGTCATAGTGTGCATTTCTATTTGTATTTAGATTAAAAACTATGTGGAAAGATCTTGGTAGATAGGAAAGCCTAGTTGCTGACTTGTAGGGCACATTAATCAAACACGAGCCTTTTCTTTCACCCCTAGCATACAAATGCACCAGAGACAATTTCTACATTAGAGCAATCCAGAGGTCCCCATCACTGCTAGCTCAAGTCCTAAGAGAAACCTGTCCTTCCTTCCTGGCTATGGCATTGCTCTCCTCTGCCTTGGAGAGGTCATAGCATGCTATTGCGGGCAGTACAGGTATGGTTCTCTTCTCTTCCTTCCCTCACCATTTGCCCTTCTCAGCCGGGAAATGAACGACATTTTCTCTATTTCTGCATCTCCTTTTCGTATTCCCTCTCTCTCCATCATGTCCCAACAGCTCCAGTCCCTAGTGTGGTTCCCCAGGGCAGGATACAATGTGCCATCCTGAGCACATTTCTTTCTAAGAGTGTCAGTTTTCACTGGATGAGAGGCAAACACTGAAGACAGAGAAGGATTCTCTCTCCAGGACTATGCAGAACTGTTCTGCCCTTACTTTTATTTAGACTTCCATCAAATAAAAGCAAGCATTCGCTGTCTGAGCTGTGTCCTCTCACTATGGCAACAAACACAGGTCTTAGAGAGGGGAAGGAAAACAGGTTATGGAGAAATCACGTACACAGGACAACGGCCCTGAGCCTGCCTTTCTAGCTCCCTGAGCCGCCCCAGCTCGGAGGAGCCGCTGCGGGCTCCCGGGCGGCGCGGCGCTCGCAGCCCCCGCCCCGCCGTCCCACGCAGCCACGGCGCCGGAGCCAGGGAGCCTCCCGCGCCGGCTGAGTCACAACGCTCCCCGCAAACCCAGCCGAGCAGCCCGCCTGCCCCGGCACTACTGAGCTCCTCCGTATTCCTCATCTTCCCCGGAGCTTCCGAGGAGAAAGCCAAAAGAGCCTTCTCCTCTCAGTCATTCTTGGAAGACCGGCATTCGTCCCGCGAAAGCAAGACGGCTATGTTTCTTTCATTTGCAATTAAAATAGAGTTCTTAAACACCACATTTTAACGCAGAAGCAGCATAAACAATAAATCAACAAAAGCATAGTTTGTTAGTTGAGAGAAAACTGCTACATTGTGCCTTTGCTGCTCGCTTTCTGGGATATGAAAGACTCCAGTCAGTCCCTGTGTGCCAAGGATTCAAATAAAAAATACATACATAAAAACAGACAGTTACTCCTAGCAGAAAGCCAGGATTCGTGCTTGATAGGCTCTAGAATAGATATTACTCACTAGTTGCATCTGCTGAAAGTCTGGATCGTTCCCTGGAATCTGTCATCTTAGCTTCAAGCCACAAACTGAACCAAGGGGCTTCTCAGGGACTGTGAGCTCATATCTGCTATGAAGGTGAAGACGGCCACAGGTGCTCAGGACAGCTGAGACAGCCGTGTGCAGCTAAAACACTGGAAAATATTAGTCCTACTGCCAGAAAACTGCCAGCAATATAATGACTTGTCCTTCTGGTGTACAGACAATCACTCAGTTTATTTAAATTAGCTGTACACATCTAAATGAGCTGCACTTGGCGACATTCGACTTCCCAATCAGTTTGCAGCATGAGAAATTACAGGCGGAAAACTGCAAGTGGGTGGCTTATCCTGGGCAAGGGCCAGAGTTGTTTGAAGTGGCCTCAAAAAGCACTCAGTAAACTTGCCATTTCCCTGAACCCTACACATATTTCCCCATTCAGTTCTTCTTCTGTCTGTCTTTCTTTTGGTGGTAGAAATGCTCCATACCAGATTTTTGCACCTGTTACTCTCCTAAAACACCAGAAATACCTTCCCTTGGTATGATTGTGACTATTCACAGTGACAGGAGTCTGCAGTCTCAACCGTAATAATACCCACTGTAATTGATAGATGAGGTATTACCACCGGAAACACTACCCTAAGGAAGGGAAAAAAGCAGCTAAGTGCTGATGAAATCCTGCTGTCAAGTGGCAACTGTGTTGCAGAATATGAGTCTTACCTGTTAATTGCTGTGATTTGCTTCTGAGACAGCTGAAGGTCAGCAAGAAAGAAATTATTTTTGTTCAGTGGAAAATAAAACCCCTTCCGGGGTGTAAGAAAGAAAATTCTTTTGATTACTCACCTGGGCAAGGTCAGACTTAAATCTCATAATTTTATTTGGAAAAGAGTCCTAATGAAGGAAGGATGTTTAGGCAAGTGGAAAAAGAAAAAAAATCCCTCTTTAGGATTCCTGTGATTTAAACTTCAGTGAGAACTAACCCTTGAAGTCTGGACAGCAGGAAGTAGAAAAGGCACTGACAAACAAGACATTTGTTTCTCCCTGACTTATTGTGCTGACTCTGGCAGGGAGCATGGTGACAAGCAGGAAAGACAGAACAGGTGGTCAGATGTTGCCTAGGAATAAAAACAAAATGCTTTTTGCAAAAAGCACAGAGAAATGAGTCAAACAGGGAATTAAAAGGAAGGTAAGAAAACAGATCACAAACAAAAAGAAAAAAAAAGAACACCAAAACCAGTAATGATTAAGAGGGAAGAGAGGAAATACCAACAAAATGGCAAAGGACCTACTTACAAATTTACCTGTGGTCCAAGAGAAAAAAAGAACTGGACTTCTGGTAGACGCTGCTCACTCAAGCCACCCATAGGTAAAAGAAGTAGCAAGACAGGTCTGTGTAACTTGCCACACCCTCAACTGCCTTCGGGAAATCAGTACATGTCAACTGAAATGATACTAATGGAGTTCCTGGCCCAAAGATTTCAAATGTTTGTGATTAGCTGGCTGTCGATAGCAGATGTGTAACTGGAGTAAAATCCTTCCTTAAGTGAAGCTGCAAGTGCATCATCAAACACCAATCACAATGAAACCCAAAAAGTGGAGGACTCGTCCATACTGACTCCGTGACGTTTGAGAGATCCAACTCGGTCATGAAGTCCTGTCTTTCAGATTGGACAGATAAATATTTACACTCTGAACTTGAGAAGCCTTATAGCTTTGCATGTAAGCAATACTTACATGAAGCTGGACCAGCTGATCATCTTCACTTGAATGGTGGGATTATGGTGACAAATAGTTACATCCGCAGAGTCCCTTGTTTCTGTTATCACTATGCATGCTTAAATGTCTCTCAGCAATTAAGTTGCAACTTTACATATGAAAAGCCTTGTTAGAAGGAAATTAAGATATCATGTGGTAGGTCAGCCAGCATATCCAGCAAAGGAATCCTCCTGCTCTTATTGGAGGGCAAATGGTGAAATATGACAATAAGCAAGAAAGTTGCAGTGAGAAAGGTGAGGGTTGATCAAGCACACTGATTTTGGGGACACTTAGAAACAAATCTGGCCTGATGTAAAGCTTCTGTAAAGATTCTGCCAAAGTAGAGTCATTAAATGTGACTTCAGTGCCAGTCAATGTTGCCCATTCTGTATTCCTTGCAGTGTTAACAACAATTACTTTTCCTCAATACAGAAAGTCTAACAAAAGTCTGTTAATGACAATAAGGAGACTGAAATAATTTCTCTCATTGCTAGTCCACTCCTCTTGCAGATGCAGATGGACCTATATGTTGGTGAGAACATGGGTTGGCAGGCAGTCTGCAACACACAAGAACTTCATGTAATCAGCTCTGCGTGGAAGGCTGGTCTCTTATAAGACTCTGAAAAGTCTAACAAGAATTTCACTGAACCTCAATGCCAAGAAACTTTTTTTTAAAAAGTTGGAAATAGTTCTTCTTTTCTATTTTTCCATCCTTTTACTTTTCAGTTTATGAAGTCTTTCCTACTCTTAAACAGTCTTGCTTTAGAGTATTTGCAATAGTTTCAGACCAGATGGAGTCACTCACTGATAGGCAATACTGTATAACAAGTGTCCAATAATTAATAATTACTTGGCATTTCATAATTTGTTATAAAAATCATCACACACTAATTTACTGCAAGTATGAATCCAACAGGCAATTCCAGATGACTGCTATAGCTTTGCATCAGCTCATGCTCTTCAAGTATGTATGGTAGAGCATTTTCATTTTAAGAAAGAGCTCTAGCAAAACTTTACAACCAAAACACACATTAAAAAATAACCAGCTCTCTTCCCCACACCGGGCTTTTCTGTGTCAGTGGAGAGTGTAGATCTTCTGATAGAAACATTGTACGTTTCTGGTGGAAACCTTGCCACATCCAGAGCAATGAAAATTTTTCTGTGCAACAGCAGTAGGCTGAAGTTTTACTTACTTAAAGTAAATCAGGATTTCTGGCCCATGACCTCGTAAGAAAAGCCTCCTAAGGAGTATTATGACTCAGGTACAAAGCTTTTCAGCTACATTGCATGGAATGTACAAATGTGGGGTTTTTTTCAACATATTGGTGAGACCTCGATATTATAGGAGAAACTGTTTTGAAGGAGCAATAAGAAATCTGTTCACCTAACTATGATGTGACTCTCACCATTTTCACATGATACAATTTCATAGGCTATTTTGTAATCAACACATGATCCCTCAGGAGCCTAGAAGTAGGAGCAGAGCATAATTACAAAGGTTGTCAGCACATTTCTGCAAATAAAGTGGCCAGAGCCTCATTCCTTTAGTTCCAGTTTATTTCAGGAGCATAACTAAGGGAGTTCCTGAGATATGGGGGAGTTTCAAATGCTTCTGATCACAGTTTCCCCAATACGGCACAATGCAGCAGTAGTGGGTTTAATCTCAGGCATGATCTTTTCAAAATGATTTTGCATCAGGTTAAATCAGAGCTCAGGACAAGTACTCAGAGAAGCCGAACTTCTTATTCATCCACTGATGTAAACTATTCCCACCAACCTAGGGTAACTTCATTTTTTCTTATGATCTAACAGTATCTATCAGTGCAGCAGAGTATCTGAGAATCTTTCAGACATGAAGGAGAGTAATATCTAGAACTATGCTTGCAATTTTCCATGACAGGTTTTTGCATGTTTCAGGTATGTCAGCGTATGCTAATTGGATACAGTTAACTATACAGTTAATGAAAAAAATGCCTATATAGGCATGTAGACACAGGGTCTAATTGCACAAATCTCCAGATACGCTCTGACAGGACATGGCAGGTTTGGTTTAGGGCATTAGGGACATGGGCTTTCTCCTTTCAGAGGGATTCTGCACAACTGCCTCTGCCATTCCCCACAACAGGAGCTGTGAAGAACAAGTGTCCACGCTGCATCAAATACACAATATTGCTGTTGAAACATCACTAGCCCTTTGCAATATTTCATGGGGATTCTTAAAACTTCATCTCTTCAACTTAAGTACTTTAATCTAAAAATATTTGATGTTGGTTTTAAAACCAAAACAAACCAGCACACCTCTCCCTCCCCAACACCTCTAGCCCTTAAGAGGACCTGCTGAGAAAACCCTATGAACATAATCCAAGTGCTTCCAAAGACCGAGAGGCTAAATGAGAGCTCAAGCCGCATGACTTTGTCTCCCAAAAGCACCCCTTCCCCAGCTGCTGCAGGAACCCTCCCCACGAACCTGGGGAGTGGGCAGCAAAGCTCCCTGGGGCTTCACAGCAAAACTCCTGCTGCAGAGCAAATCCTTCATTTACCCTGTAACTTTGTGGGCAGGAGCACCCATTCCAGCAGCTCCCTGGCTGCTCCCACCTCAGCTCCCTGAGACACAAATGGTTCAAATGTTTTTTCATGTCTTGTTTAAATCCCTGGAAGAGCCTTTTTGAATAAGCCTAGTTTCAGCGTATTCAGTAAGCTCAGTCAGCTCTGCAGACTCCAGATTCCAGCTTTTTCCCAGTCTACAGGCAAATTAGAAATACATGCATATTTTAGGAGACTAGAAATCTCAGAGGGACATCTGAAGGGAACTGGAATGGTTTCACAGTTAAGTCACACCAAGGGATCTTACCTTTATTCAAATAACCTTTACATAAGTGATCATTTGTACTGCTTGTGAGATGTCAAAGCAGTCGAGACAGTCAGCAAAATGTCAATTCTCCTGCTTTCAACAGACTTTGCTACAGACCCCAACAGAATCCTCTGGCCCCCTGGGAATAGTGTTGTCATGCTGCAGGAGCCAGAAGTGAAGGTGGGGTAGTTAATATCCCCAGCAAGGCACCTACATTGATCTCCAGTCTACTCCTGTTCATATTTCTCTCGTTGGGATTAGATGCAGAGCAGGCTCCCCAAAGACCACTTAGCAGGCAGGCTGTGATTTGAACCACTTCAGGGCTTCTTGATCGGGTTGTTACCAAACACTAACAGCCAACATTTCTCAAGCTGCTCCGCTCTTTTGCTTAATGTTGCTTTGTGCTTGCTAACCAAACTGATATCTCAGTCATGGTAGATTAATGTCACTCTGCTGTACCCTGAGAAAAATGGAAGGAAAAAACCTGTGTGTTTCTTTTTCCATAAAAGCTGCCATGCCAGGACCCATGATGAAGTTGCACTATCCACTTGCCCATATGCCCTGCACCCTCTCTATCAGGTGCTGTAATTAATTCCTCCTTAGCAAGGGAGACTATTCTGAGCAGTAAGACTCTGGGTAATACAGTTATAAAAACCATCAAGCCTGTAAATGGGGCAGTAAGTGATAAATAATTTACTTTTATCAGAATTACTGAATCTTATTACACGTTCAGCAATTGCATGTCCTTCTAGTCTGCAACCATGCCAAAAAAGGGAAATAATTTCAATAGTCTTGTGGTTAAATATATTGAACTGCTGTACAAGTATTGAACTCGTTTACCTTTTGTCCTTTTAAAGTTGCCAAGGCCTCTATTATGGTGGGGCCTGCAAAATACAAAATAGAAACCATTTCAATTTGATTTTTTGGCAAAGATTTTATCATAAATAAATGACAAACTGTCCCTGGAGGACAAGTGTATCCTCATCTTCTTTTCAATCCCATTATAAGGCTTATTATATTTTTTATGATCAGAGATTCATGAAACTGCTCTGGTTGTCTCCTGTTTCCCTCCCCATTGTTAGTGTCTGTGTATATAAAAATATGTGTGCTCACAAAATAAATCAGGCAAAGGAAAGTAGGGGGCCCTCCACTAGCCCTGCAGTCTGGTTCAGAAGTGACAGCTGAAACACCCACTATGACAAGCTAAACAGAAAAAAACTCTTCTGACACCCCATAACTGCCAAAAGACCCAGGGAGTGATTGCACTCAGATTCCCATTCTTGGTTTTCATAACCAAACGTGGCAACAGCAACAAAGAAACCTCTCTCATCTCTTCTCTTCTTCAAAAAGCTGGAAAAGATTTTTTTTTTTTACATGTTGATTTTCATCTTGATTCCAGGAAAGAAACAGCTTGAGAAAGCACATGCCTCCTATGAAATAACCAAAATTCCAAACTGCTTCTCGCTGTCTGTTCTGTTTCTGGCCTTCTGATCTATGCTAATTGCTAAACTTTGAGTATGTACTTGAAATTTTCTGTGGGCAATGTGACTCTCTTCAAATAAAAATAGATGCCAGAATTTTTTTCTAACTGAAATACATGCGAGAGAATGACATTTAATGTAAGTGTTTAATCATTATTAATTGCTTTGGTATTCATTGAAATCATGATGGGTTCATTTGAATATATAGCACCATTTAAGAATAAACTGAACAAGTAAATATGCCAGATTAGTGTAAAAAAGCATAGTGAAGCCTTCTAGGAATGTTATTTAATCCACAGATGTGTATGTTGGAGATAGTTAGAAATTCTAATTAACTGCATGAGATACCTTCAAGAAATAACCCCACCTATTTTACGGAATAAAGAATTTTGTTGAAAATCTGAAGTCTAAAACATTTTAAAAGAAAAATCATTAAAATAATTAAGTTTAGAGTTTGAAATTATTTTTTCCTAACAAGTTATGTTATAAAGCTATGTTTTGTATTTTCTTTAAAATATCAGCCAAAACCAGAAAATGCCCAGCTCTAGCCCAGGTAGCCCGACAAAAATCATCAGCCAAAGTACATATGACCTGTCAGGGGATTTGGCATCCCAAAAGGCCAAAAAGGCCTCTACAGAGCTCTTTCTTGTGAGTCCAGGGAAAACTGTTTGGAATCCTGCCACGTTAGGGACACAGAGGCTCCAGAGCACAATTTTCAGTTGACACCCTTTCTCCATTAAAATATCTCTTAACCTCTTAACACAGAGACATGGTGTAAATTTATCCACTTTTTCCTTCTCAAAAAACCCCCAAAACCTCTTAAGACTTTCAAGCTCTTTACAACATCAGGAATATAGTCACAAGAACTGGCAGATGTAGCAAACCAAGCAGTTATAGCCACACAGGGCAGTATTCAGACATCTATTCACATTTGCACGCACACAGATGCCATACAATTTGGTTTCAGAAGAAAACAAGTTTAAAATTTTATTATTTCTTCCTCTTATCTAGTAGCTACACTGTTTCTTCCAATTTCCTACTCATTACACACACCATTTTCCAAGTCTCAGTTACAATTCCCTTAGCTGAACTGGGTCAAACTTTACAATATTAGACACCAACGTTTCTTACTGAGCCAGTTGTTGGCATTGCTATTTTACTCAAGTTTTATTGCTGACAATGGGCACCAAACAGAAAGGAGAAACAGAGCCTAGATAAGGGGAAGGAAGACAGTTTTTCTTTTTTAAGTTACGTTTCTGAGCAGAGTAGCGTTTCATAAACTGCATAACTACAGCTGTGGGAATTTAGAACAATGACTGGTAAGAAATCATGAGTTAAAAGTAAATTATTCTGAAAGACAATATATCTGTTTACATGACAATTTCTATTCGCACTTCAAAAGGTGAGTGCACAGCTGAAGAAATGCAGTGGTGAACATTTTAATATCTATCCCTACATTGTACCAGTGCTACCCATCCTGTCAGTCCTCTTGCACTCCAAATACAATAGCACAGTAATGCACTTCTCTCTCATGTTTAAAATTTTATCTTAGAACATCTAGACTTAGAGAAAGTATTGATAAGGTGAGGGTGTAATTCAGTAATTCTGAAAATGACATAGGAATCACAGCAATCGAAAGAAGCCAAGACCCCAATCTGAAGCTGTATGCAAGACAGCAATGTAATCCCTGCATGCTTACATCTGCCATTATCAAAGAGAAGTAGGCAGATGGAATTATCTCAAATCTATAGTGACATTGACTCAAGTATTATTTGACCATTCCTTCCCATCTTGTCTCTTCACAAAGGGTATTAAAAACACAAAAAAGCTCTGAGAAGAGTTACAAGGAAAGTTGAAGAAAAATAGAAAGAGAGCCATGCTTAATCCATTAGTTTTTCAAATAGTGTTTGTTATGGCTAAGGTTAAAATATATGATCCATTAAGTAGTGGTAGCAGGTTCAACATGGCTCTTCATCTGAAAAGGCAAAAATAGTGAACTTGACCTGGACAAACTCAGATTAAACTGAGTCATTTAAACTCTGTCGTTCAACAAGTGAGAGTAATTCATCCCTCGAATATTTTATTAAGGGAAGAGCAAAGTATCCACATCTTGATTTTAAATCAAAGGATGCATTTATACATGATCCACAGTCACTCAATCCAGACTTTTGATTGTGATGTTATAATGTTGAGACAAAATTCTCTGCTCTGTAAGGCCCACACTCTTGGAGTCCATTGTTTTTCGTTGCTCTGCTTCAATGAGAACACTCTACACTTCTTTAGTATTCTCTACTCAGAGCTCTTAATATCTCTGCAAGACAGCAATGTATCTAGTGCTAGATACTACATCAGGAATATGGAAAGCCAGGGTCCATGTGGACAGTGAGCTAGTTGTTTCATCTTTCTGTACCTGAGATAACCTTGGGATGGGGACACGCATCAATCCAAGGAGAGTGATTTTGCCATGGTTGCTGATTCAACACCAGAATATCTTCCTTAATCTCCCTTGGTTTTCAGCTGCTGTACAGTTTATCAGCTAGAAAATACCACTGAGTTCCCTCCTCTGCAAGGATTTTGACAGAGCCTGGCTGCTCTGCGTGTCTCGCTCCTCTCCGCCCTCCGTTTAGTCCCCCTGAAGTTGTGTTGTGTGTGGAAGGTTGGGTATGGTGACCCGTGCCATCCAGGGAGCAGCAACCATATTTTTCCCTACAATTTTTGTACTGTTATCTATTTTACCTTCAGTCCTCTTCCCAGGAAAGCCTTCAGATATGTTTGTTGGCTTACAATTGCACTTTCCATGATGCCCACAGTAATAATTTTTCACATTGGTAATAATGTCTGTGAATATCATATGACTGGTGGTATTACCACTGTGGAAAAGCTGTAAAAGATAATTAAATTTCTGTGTTGACTTGAAAAAATTTCATGAAATACCTTAAAATGCCTTGTTTTCATTATGTGTGTGTGAATCAATGTGCCAGAACTTGTATGCAGTTCACTAGCAAGCCATTGGTTATTAAGAGGTGGCTTCATACAGTTGGCAGATTAACATTTGCTAGAACTGAATTTGAAACATATTTAGCTACACCTTTGCCGATGTTTTTAATTGTGTAGAGAGCTATCTTGCTGTCAAGCTTTTTATTTCACTTAGCCATGAAAGGACATTTTCTTTTAACACTTTTTTAAGACTCTGAAAGTGCTCTTCAGCCACTAGCAATATTAATGAAGTCCAAATAGGAAATGTTTTTCAGCCTCCTCGGAAAAGTTTTCTTGATTGCCTTTTCCACATGGGGATTAACCCAAGCATAGTCACCTGTTTTCAAACTGGAAAAATGAGAAAATCAGATAGATTGGTTCTCATTCAGGACAGACATAAATGTTATGTGAATGGGGTCATGAAAGGGGAAGCTTATTCCCTGTCTCAGGTTTAAAAGTGGAAGTCACACCATACAAAATATGGGGAGCCCAACCTATCCTGCCCCTGTTATTCTGTTTCTGATCATGCTCACCTCAGAATGACTGAAAATACAGTATTTTGGCCAGTGATCTCAGAGAAAAAGGTTGGGGTACAAATATTATCTCTGAATATATATTTTTTCCTTCCCGCTTCCCCCCCAGCAGAGAGGAGCTCATCTTTATGGAAGCACATCTATATTTTGCACAAACTTTTGGTTTTGAGTAGTTGATATATTTGCGACCGAAAACTATTTTACCTGAAAAATTCCCACCAACTCCAATGTTGATCTTTTGGAGGATAGAAACAGGAGTCCAATTCTATTGGGAATTCTATCAACAAATATAAAAGTAGAGAGTTTAAAGCATATATTTTCAAATATTTTTCTCTAATTTGAGAAAGAGAATTCACATCTCCCACTGCCTTTTGTCTTGCTTCTACAAATAGGCCAGATTTCTTCTTCTTAAATCAAAATGTAATTATTTATCTTCCTTCAGCTGTTCTAAGCCAACAGAGTGAAACATCTTCGTATTTTGTAAAAGAATATGTAAATTTTGTTATTTGTATCTTCCCTCCTGGTTCAAAATACTCTTTATATATGATTAAGCAACATACCTATTCTTTTGTTGCATTAGGATGAAATGGCAACTTTTATATGTAAAAGCCCAGACGAATCTTTCAATTTAAGCTTTCCCAAATGTAACTATAGAACATGAGAATATATATATTCCGTTCCGTTCCGTTCCGTTCCGTTCCGTTCCGTTCCGTTCCCTTCCATTCC
>VZRO01002819.1:1755-12850 GCA_013397915.1 Daphoenositta chrysoptera | reverse complement strand
CCAAACCTTCCCTTTCCAAACCTTCCCAAACCTTCCCTTTCCAAACCTTCCCAAACCTTCCCCTCCCAAACCCTCCCAAGCATTCCCAAACCTTTCCTTATAAAATTTGTAAATTTGTTAGAAAAGAAGTGATTTAGAAAAGGTAAATATTGTGTTCAGTGAACTCTGGGGGCAAAATCTAAACTTTTGGTCTAAGGTGCCCAGGGAATGGTCTTTGTCAGCATCCACTGGTCCTCAGAAATCTGAAATGCAGACATTTTATACAAAGAAATAGAAAATGAGAATATTCTGACAGGATGAGGAAACAGCCTTGTCTTGAAAATGCACTTCAGAATGTGCTGGATTGCACCCAAAATACCAATTTTTTTTCAGCAGAGGAAGTTTCTTGAGATACTTAATATTTTAGCTACTATTAGTAAATCGTATGTATATTTTTTTATCGCAAATGAGACCATTTGCTTGTGTTTGCCCCCCCCCCCACTTACACAAACCATCTCTGTTTCATTAGTCTGCTGTTAAAAGACAACCAGGGGCATCGGTTTAATTTAAATGAAGCACCTTTCTTACAGTGAGAGGCCAGAATGATTTACATGCTCTTGCAACACGTGCCTCATGGCAAAATACAGAGAGCTCTCATCTGAACCCTGAGAGCTATTTAACAGTGCACAGCAATACTAAACTATACTCCAGCCCCTGAAGATAACATTTTATCCAAATCCATTAGCAGGGTTTTGGACAGCATAACTGTCAAGGTTTGAAAACAAACCAGTGAGAGACTGCGAGTCAGAAATACAATTTTAATAGGAAGAGGGGAGGAAAAAAGTCAAATAAATGCAATAGTAGAAAAAAAAACACTGACAGAGTCAGAATACAACCTGACACCCTGTTGGTTGGGGTATTGTTAGCAGTCCAAATGAAGTGGTCCTGTTGGGAGCAGTGATCCTATAGAAGGGTCTGGTCTCGGAAGGTCCAGAGGTGGCTACGTAGCTCTCGTCCTCTGGGAATCCAGTGGAAAAGGCTCCTTGTGGTGTTCGAAATCACAGTTTATATCCAGGATGGAATGCTTGGCTCCTCCCTCTGGGCGGAGCATCTCACAATGGGATGATGTAGTTTTGTCAGTCATGTGGCAAGGCCTTGATGGGCCATTAACAGAATATTGTCCAGAACGGGTTATCTATGAGTCATGTGGCAAAACCCATTAACAGAAGATAGTCCAGAGGGTGGAGGCAAGCAACACCACCCACCTGGTTTCAACAGTTCATGTAGATGGTGATAGAATACACTGCAACACAGGACAATAACACATACCTGCCACATTTTATAGCACATGCTTACACACACAGAGCTGTAGGACTACCAGCAGCCGAAACCAAAGACCTCATCTGTCAGATAGTTACACAAAAGCAAACTCCCCTGAACATATTGAACTGCACAAATTAGTTTTTGCTGCTTTAACGCAGATCTGGTATATTCTGTACGTTTCCATGAATCTGGTTTCCTAGTGAAGGAAGGCACATTCCTGGGTGCTTCAGTGCACCAAGATTCAATGCTAACATACTGATGGCCTGAAAAAAACGCATGTTTTCCTGATGCAACATCGCACATACTGAAGGACTATACAGCTGAGCTCTGACCTCTGCTTTGCCTTGCCCCCTCCCTGGTCCTGACGCATGGTTTCCCTGGCTCACAAGCCAGCCTGTAGAGCAGTTACCACTGCTTTCACTAACACTTCTGTGCAAAAAAAATTCACTGTAAGCCTCACCTGGTTTTCACTGGGTCTACTAAGTATAAGAGCAAATTGTATCACTAGACTGGGAATCTAAGTCTCAAATCTTGAGAAAAACCTATTGTGAATCTACTGATAATATTATGTCATAATTCCTTCCTGGATGCTTCACTAAAACTGTAGTTTTAAAAATCTTTTGTTGCCCCTCTTCCAGCACTATACATATGTAAAAAAAACCCCAAAAACCTGAAACAACAAAAGCCCTGAAGTTTTAATTAAGGAACAAAATTTGGGTGCTTTCAACTGCACTGAAAGCCAGTTTTCCTTCTGTATCTGCAAAATCAATTGCAGGTGCATTTGGGAGTATTTGTACTGCTGACTGTTTGACTGACATCTTCAAATAACTTGTTCATGGTCCAAGTACTCAGGTGTAAAGTTTACACAATTGAATTCTAAATGGATGAGGGAAGCAAAGCTTGACACCTGCTGTATCATGGTTGCAAAAATATACCTCTTTGAACCTGAAGTCTTTCAGTCGAGATGCTAGATCCTCAGTCGAGATGCTAGATCTTAAGTCACTCAAACACACATGGAAATACCCTGTACCCTCAGATATCTGCATGGTTTGATACATAAAACAGAAGCCATGTCTTGGATTTACCTGGCTTTATAAAGTGTTACAGGAGGACCTGAGCACCACCCAACAACTTTCAATACTAAGCAAAAAACAATATTAGCAGAGAGCTTTTAGGAAAATAAATATAATGGACATTGAGAATGTGAGATCAATAGAGTGCTTAAGTAAACACTTAACTTAAGACAGGTAGCCATTGTCTTCTTCAAGATCACATTCAACTGTTTTTTCAAACTCATTCCTACATACCCATCAACAGCACTTTTAATCAAACTTTGCAAAACACTTTCCCATAGCAAATGACAAACCTGGCAAACTTGTGTGAGGAAAAGCCGATGACTTGTTACGAAGGAAGACATGGCAGACAGAAGAAAATCTACGATTTCAGGACTGAATGCCACAGAGCACTGAAGCACTCCTGAGGCAGTGTGAGCAGGACAAGCAAAGACCCAGCCTGCACGAGTCTGAACTACCTTCTCCTTCTGTTGGCTGGTTGACTAAATGTCACTTTACTGGGGCAGCAAACACTTAATTCTCACTGCTGTTACTTGGAATGTCCACAGGAAAATAAATTAAAAAGGGAAATATCCAGGGCTGTTAATTTGGCATCTTTCATGAACACAAAATTCACACCAAAAAAATTTAAGAAGGGAAAAGTAACCAAGCCAGTTTCAGAAAAATGACTGCAAAGTTGTACTGAGTTGTGACAAACCACTAAAAGTCTGGAGTGACTCTATTTTCAAAGCAATTGAAAAGGTACTGTTCAATGCAGCACTAAGCATAACTAATTTGTTCTGGTAGTGTCTTCAGGCTGCCAAATGCATTTTAAAAAGAACCCCACTTAAAATGCATCCTTAGAGCAAAACGTACCAATGTTATCTAATTGGACAGTGAAAGGAGGGGCCCACTGCCTTTCTTTAAAGCAAGAATGGTTCAAGAAAAGAATATTTATGTTGCACCACAATAACAAAGCTCTAGGTGACAACTGCATTTTCCTATCAGTTTCACCCTTAATAGGTCGGTACAATCACTATCACACTAAACTTCAACTTGCAGTATCAAAAAGATTAGAACAGACAGGCACCACTTTAAGGCAGTTGGTACAATTTACCTTGACTTAATAGGGTCTTTCTGTGGGAGGATGGCTAGGCGTATAACAGTCCTAAAGATATATTCATACCTTTCTTCAATGCTTTGTAAGATCGTCTGCTTTCATGATACCAGTCATAGAGATATTTATCTGGCTCAGAACATTTACTTAGTCCTTGTTTGAATATCTCAGTCTTCATTCTATTAAATTTCAGCAGATTATTTTTTAATTTTCATCAAGTTCAGATGCAAGCAATGACAAAGCTTTTTTTCAGGTTTTTCATGGCTGTTTGCTCTCCACTCTATTTTCTGTGCAGACATAGTTTGTAGCTGACCTATCGTGTATTGCTTCTGTTGCACTCCCAATAGCAAAACTGATAGAGCAGTAGACAGTCCCTGAATTCCTTCTTCTCTAAACAAAGTAACTATTTTAGGCAATTTAGACAAATTAGCAACAAGTCCCCTGCTTTAATTTTCCAGCAATTAAAGGTGTTCTTGTAAAAGGAGGCATCCACTTCTCATGCTCCCTGGGGTAAATGATATGACTGAAAGGAAGCTATGACCAGGATCTTCATCATCTGGATCATGTTTTGAGGGCTACTGGCTGGAAAATCACATTAAGTCTGGCTGAGTCCAAAACTCTGGCATGTAACTATTTCTGAGTTTTAAGTATTCTCCTAAATTTAATAGAAGAAGCCACAAATTGTTAGAACACGAATAGCTGGAACTGGCTCTGCATATTTTCTAGCTAACTGGCACCCATGTTACAGACAATTATATTAAATATACTGAGTTAGTATTTCTGAATTGACAGATTTTCAAACAGGAAACAAAAATATACCCCAAATTTATAAAACCTCCCTATTATCTCTGGTTAGTTTGTCCCATCTGTTTTCCTCAGAAAACAATCTCTCTATAAACATGGGCTTCCATGTATGATTGCTGTCACTGGTACAAAGAAGAGGTGGAATTTCACTAAGTACAATTTTCACATTCCTTTACACAGGAGATTATAAAATCTGCATTGACAATAGAAGAACTCAGACTTACAGCTATGTTGTGGTGTGTTATTAATTATCTTAATTTGTTCAAAAGTTATAATGGTTTATTCCTGCTTTCCCCTACTTTATAATGGTCTGTCTCCCGCCTCTGCCCCTTGTCACTCCAGCTGTCAATCCTTTCCCAGCTGTCACCCTGGTCCAGAAAGTTCTCCCTTGCTGAATCCCCGATTAGTTACTGTTATTGCTGACCCTTTATAATTGGTTTATGTTATGATTGTCACCCCTGAACCCCTCCCGGTTCTGGTCCCTATTGGGTGGATTTTGTGTACTCCCCTTGTCACCTCCCCCCTTTAAAAACCCTGTTCCACCCTTCGGATCTTTGGATTTGGGCCCTGGCTCTTGCTCCCAATAAACCTCCTGAGAGCTACACCAGATCCCCGCCTCTTCATTTCGCCTTCCCTCCTCCGGCGCACCTCTGCCACCCTGCGCTGAGGCGCCTTCTCCCCGCTGCTGCTGCGTAGCAGGAGGCTCGGGTCTCGGGCAGTCCCCTGCTGGACCTCCGAGGATCTTTATCCAGGGACATCGCCCTTTTTACGAGGCAAGGGCTGAGCCCTCGGACGCCATGCGTCGATACAGCTTGTGCAAGGCAATTAAGTAGGCAGGTACAGTGCCTCAAGTGCACTGTCTGAGATAATTAATATAATATTCAAAAATTGTAACTTTGCCTCCTAAAATGCAAGCTCTTCTGATTTATCTATCACTGAGAGAGGAGAAAAAACCACACTTGTTCATAATAGGAATATTGTGGCATGAGGCTTGGTATCTTGTCCAACAAGGCAATAAATCAAAGAACACAGCAGCCAAATTTCTGAAGAAAGAATGTTTTCAGCTGAAAGAGAACTGTCCTTGACTTTCTTTATGTGGATGTAAAACTATGATTCAACAGCAAATATTAATAAAAAATTAAAATGTACATATACAATAACTGTAGCTCTAACCTCAGAAATCAAAACATGGGAAAATAAGAAATCTCTCCCTGTAAGATGTTGCAATTGATAATGCTGTTTCAGGATACAAGGGGATACTGTCAGCTCATCATTTAGACAACACAAAAATTAACCAGAAAAGCTTATTTTAATGTCTGTTCTGGTTTTGTGCATGAGTACTTCTGCGTGCATGTGGATGCGGATGCATGTGTGGCTTTCAGTTCTTTGCTACCTTTTATCTTCCTTTTTTTTTTTGCCTGTAAGATCAACACAAACAAGGGAAGACTGACTAATGCATCTCATGCTGAAAGTTTCTCTCCAGGGAGAACTGCCTTTGCCCACACAGCACACCATTAAAAATGGTGAGGCTCCACATGGTAGCACAGGGCTTCCCACATGCAGCAGCCTGCAGGACCAAGGGCATTAATGGTGCAAAATGTTGTCTAAAGCAGGCACATGACTAAAGAGTAAAAAATTGTATAGAGCTAAAAACTCAAGGAGCTCCTTGTAAATGCAAAATAAAAACAAAAAAGTTTTTCTTTGTCCTGTTCTCCCACAAACATTCAATATGAGAAAATCCCTTTCACTTGTTTGCCTAATCTCCAGTTAGTTATTCTTGAAAAGCTGTCAATTTTCCCCTTTTCTCATGGCTACATCAATTCCTACATGGTGAGCACAACACAGAAGGGAACTATTTTCAAGCAGGATTCTTGTCCCTATTAGAAATTTGCAACGGAGGAATAATGCAAGAAAACGGTAAATCCAGGTCATTCTCACTCCGGCAATCCCCAGCAGCTGCTGTAGCCCCTGGAAGTGGCAGTAGTCAGCCTTGAAATTTCTACACCCATGTAATATGACTGGAAGCACTACCTTCAAGTATACAGTTGGTATCATACAAATTAATACAGTGTGAATTCTGCCACTTTGCTGCTCACCCCAGTGAGCTCTTTCTTTCCCTTTCAAGGAGTAGTTGTGCTGATCAATAACTAGAAAATCTGTTAGAACCAGAGAAAATTGTTTGCCTTGTGAAAACTGCTTCTCTACTGTAAACATTTGCTTTTAAATAGCATGAGCTGCAGCTGCATCCTAGATTGAGCAAGCCAGCAGAAATTGCTCACCCTAGTTTGACTTGAAAGGGGCAGTCATTTCTACTTCTATCAGTCGGCCTCAAACTTGGCCCCTCTCCCACCCAACTCATGGTCAACACCAAGGGACTGCAGGATCAGGATTATTAAGCAGTGCTGAATGGACAAGTCCTAAAGCAAAGCAGAGGGACAGTCAATTGTAGGCAGAATGCAGCAGATTTATATCCACTATGTGAAAGAAAAATTACTCCTAAATGGGCTGGAGCAGCTGTGAAACTAGTCTGCCACAAGCAAGGATGAGGCATGGGAATCGCAGAGAAGAGCCTCTTTGCTATCCAGTTCTAAAAGCAATTACCATAGATAAAAGCAAGTTCCTGGTAGGGCAGGCAAACTGACAGGGCTCAATTCTTAAACAGCAATCTGATCCCAGGGGCCCTTCCAGATCACTTACAGACCTACCAACACAGCACCATTACTGATGGAAAATATGACACCAGAGTAGGAGAGGGAGTCCCTTCAAATAAAATGATGTTGTCCAGAAAGCGACGCAGTAAAGAGAGGATTCCAGTGTATGTTACTGTCCTTAATGCATGTGTTAGGGAAAGCAATATAGTCAGGCCTGATAAGAGTTAGCTTCTTACAAATCAGAAAGTAAAACTCTCAGGCATTTAAATTTTTAATTGAATCCCCTTTTAGTGTGCTAAATCTGATTGTGATTAGTGTTCAGTAGTTAATTTCATGGATCAGAACAATTGTTCCATAATCTCCCAAACATGATTCTGTAAGGCCTAAAGCTGTATTACATTTTTGCTGTAAGCACAAACTAATATAAATTTTTAAATAAAATATGAAATAATAATATATTACATTGTACGGGGAGGCAATTATTTGGTCTAGTGGTAGGCACTGATTTATTTTTAAAAAATCAGAGAAAAGCTCAAGGTTAAAGTGAGGAGTTAGAGGAAGACTAGAGAAAATACAGTATCTTTCATTTCTCTAAAAGAAAGTTTTGAACTATGTGTCTCATGAGCCATGACAGAGAGCAAAAACTGTGAAGATACAGCAGAGCAAGAAGCTGGACAATGAAGCATGGAAAGATGTATGCTTATTATTACTTAGAGAGACAGGTGAAAACAACAAGTAAGTGAACAAGCGAGAATAAAAAATCAAGAAGTTGCAGTTAAAGCTGAAGTGGTTAGGTGGCCATGCTGCAAGAAGGGAAAATAAAGAAACTCTACTTCTGAAAAAAAATAGACAAGTTTACAAAAAGAAGCCCTCACAAATAAAACTTTCAATATGTGGATGACTGGAGTCAGAACTATTAAAGTTTTACGCAACAGGGAAATGGTTAAACGCATTGTGTGATAACTCCCCTGCTGATGGTGTAGTTCCTTGGATTAGGCTACCTTAGCGCAAAGTCCAGGCAAGCTAAACCATGCATGGGTGCATCATGATCACCAGGGCTAGCCCAGATAGCATTAATAAGTACAAATACTTGAGCTTTCCTTGATCTACCATTAACCAATTTCAGATCCATCTGTTCCACTTTGGATTGCAGCCTGAATGTCTCATGTTAACTTCATAGGCTTCTAAATTGCCATCAGTTGTATCTTTTATTCAATAATGTTCATAATTCAATAACCATCTGGACAGAACAAGGGCAGTGTTCCCACTAATTTCAAAAAGCCTTCTTAGAGAGTGGGGCATAGAAGACCTGATCTCATGCCCCTAAACTCACTCCTAAAGAACACTACTTAGAGCCTCTTCCTGTGCCCAAATTAACAGTAAAACATTTAAACAAAATAAAAATGTGCTTTAAGCAAACAAACCAAAGGCTTGTAAGCCAGACTTCATCTTTTGTTAAACATAAGCAGTTTTGTGACCCTTCAGATCCCTTTTCCTAAGCAATGGAAATTTGAGGTGAATAAAGAACAAATCCTGTTTCCAATAAAGAAATGGGAGGTAGGGAACTGATTTAAGGAGATAGGATTTGATCCAGTGAGTTAGTAAGAAAACAAAACAGTCTAGCCTCCTTTTATGGCTTACTTTGAGCCTGTAGAGCCATCTCCATTTCAATTCCCCTCATTAAGGAGTTTTGTCATTCTCAGTTTCTCTCATTAAAGACATAAAGTTTAAAAAGTGCCAAATAACTGGAAGAAATTGTGCTTGTACAGTGAATTGAAATCTAGCAGCCTCAAGTTTTGCCCTCAGTTACATCCACATGAACATATTTGTAACTTTGGTACTAATTGCAAGTATAGATGGTATCAAAGTAATTTATCTGCAGCTCTTGGGATTTATCAAAAAAATGAAGGTAAAGTGGCAGGCTGAAGTGACAACTCTTGGTTTACTCATGTGTTTTATCACTGATCACCAGCAGAAATAAGCTTGAATTTTGTGCTACTGAGTGAAGTCAACCTAGCACTGATCTGGAAACAAAGCAGCAGTTGTTTCAAAATTTCCTCCACATGGTACTATAAAATGATGTTCAAATCAGTACCAGTGAGTGAAACAGCAAAATTTACTCTATTTTTTGTTGCGTTGTAAAAAAAATGTTTATTGAAAAAGGCTGGAAATGTTTATTTGGGAATCTTTCGCTGTTGACCAGCAGCCCCTCATAAATTATGCAAATTGCCCCATCAGCCCATCTTCCACTCTGTCAGTGAACCTTTCCTCTCCTCTGTTCCTTTTCATTCCTCTCCTTCTGTTCTTCTACTGTGTCATCATCAACAGTAAGACACCTGCAGTTCAAGATTATATGTGACTTGAAACCTGTCATTTTCTAAAAAAAGTCTGTGTAGTTGCTTGTCATCTAGATCCAGTACACTTACGTGCATGTCTTTGAAAAAATTTCTCTTAACACAGAAGGTGAACATGCACTTTTTGCTAAAACACCTCAGAAGCTTACAGACTCCCAGGAATACTTGTCTGCATACTCCTCTCTGGGAAATAAAATCTTTTTCAGATCAAACAAAAGCCTGAAAATACTTACCTCCTAAAATATTTATCAACAAGATAACAGAAGAGGTACCATCATACAAGCTGCTTAAAGTTTCTAGCCTAGTCAAAAGAAAAACAGATGAAGGTGCTGAGAGAATTGAATTCAATGGTATTCTGAAATAACATTAAGCTGAATTCTACAAACTTTCTTAATGATCAGCCTAGCTTGGCTTTTTCTAAATACCCTCCACTAACCCAAATAGTAACTAAGAATGTAGGATTAAGTAACTCTTTAGTCAAAGTCAACATCGTTCTGCCTTTTGCCTCCAGAGACATATTTACTTTTGCTGTTAATTAATAGCTTTGTGTAATTTGTGTTTAAATATTATGTATTGCCTACTTCTTCCAATTTTTATTTGCTCCTTGGAGCACCTGCAATTTAACAGTCAGACTGGTACCTACATCTTCAGCACCTCAGAATTTTTCAAAAAAAGTCACTGTCATCATTGAATAACACTTAATCAATAAAACTCCATTTACTAAAGAAAAAGTCATACCTGAAGCTCCGTCGAAACAGTCATGGTTGATTTTAAAACCCTACTTACCATACAATTCATGTCCTGCATGCACAGAAGGAGTCCTGTCTGTTGTTCTGTCATTTGAGAGCAATAGGCATACACCAGATTGACAAGCAAATTATTCTTTCTAACCCTCTAAATTAATGGAATCCCTTTGGAAAGAGCATGATCAATAAAGGGTTTCCCTGGAGGATTAAATTTTTCTTATTTTACCCTTGCTGAATGAATTATCTCTGCAGTGTTTTTCATGCTCTGGAGTTCCTATTTACTCATCCTACCAACTCGTGGATTATATTGTGCAAGTGCGCAAATGATACTCTCATTTCCCATTCCTCAACAGCATGTGCAAATGCTTGTGTTTGTAATAGCCCTTGCACAAGTACTGCCTAAATTACATTCTTCCTCTTTCTCCCTTCTGTGCTTAGTATCTTTCTGATGAAAGAGTAATAGTAATCTGGGGCCTTCAGTCACTAAGTTTACTATAGCAAAATGGAATTTTCTGTCTTTGAGTCATACCAGAAGAAAAACTCATATGCAGCATGATACTGAAGAAGCTCTTGTTTGTACCTGAAATTCTGTCTAGTTTTCCAGTTACATTACAATCATAGAACCACAGAATTTTTGGATTGGAGAAGACCTCTGAGGTCATTGAGTCCAACCATTAACCTAACAGGGCCAAGCCCACCACTACATCATGTCCCTAAGCACCACATCTACATGTCTTTTACATACCAGCAGGGATGGTGACTCCACAACTTCCCTGGGCAGCCCAGCTGGCCTAATGAATGCTATAATATGGAAAAGATGGAATAAAATTGAGCTGTGGGCTGTGAGATGTGCCTGCAGAGAGCACATGGCACCACAGGGGACACTACAACACAAAGAAACTTGTCTCTCCCACCGTGGGGGACGCGGTGTCAGGAAGACAGAGCCCAATGGAGAGGGGCGTGCCGGGAGCTGACAGACGGGTAAATCACCCTATGGAGAGACACTGAGAAGGTGCACTGCTGACGTGGCCGTGTGTGATGGGTCCTGTGGTGAGGGTTGACATGAGAG
>VZRO01002818.1:537408-598048 GCA_013397915.1 Daphoenositta chrysoptera | reverse complement strand
GAAAATGTAACAAAAGGTTCATGGGTTAGGATAAGGGCAGGGATGGATCACTCACCTATTACTGCCATGGGCAAAATAGACTTAGCTTGGGAAAATAAGTTGAATTTATTACCAGTCAAAATCAGACTAGGATCATGAGAAGTAAAACAAATCTTAATAACACCTTCACCCCACTTCTCCCTCTTCCCTCAGCTGAACTTTATTCCCAGTTCTCTAACTCCTTCATCTACATGGTGTATGGAGACAGGGAGTGGGGGTTATGGTCAGTTCATCACAGATTGTTTCTGCCTCTGCTTCCTTCTCAGGGAGAGGAGTCCTTTACCTGCTTCACCATGGGGTCCATCTCACAGGAGACAGTAATTCACTTCTCCAGTGTGAGTCCTTCCCACAGGCTACAGCTCTTCAGGAACAGCTCTGTTGTGGGTGTCTTTCCATGAGGTACGGGCCTTCAGGAACAGGCAGCTCCAGCGCTGGTCCTTAGAGGGGTCACAAATCCAGCCAGGAAACCTGCTCCAGCATGGTTTTCTCTCTTCATGGTTCTGTAAGTCCTACCAAGAGCCTGCTCCAGGTTTCCCACGGGGTCACAGATGCTATTTAGGCATCTAAAACCCTGCTCCAGAGTGGGGCCCCTCCATGGGCTGCGCATGGATCTCTGCACCACTGACCTCCATGGGCTGCAGGGGCACAGCTGCTTCACCATGGTCTGCACCATGGGCTGCAGGATAATCTCAGCTCTGGCTCATGCAGCACCTCCTCCCCCTCCTTCTGCACAGACCTTGGAGCTTGCAGAGTTGTTCTGCTCACATATTCTTACTCATCTCTTCTCTGGCTGCAACTGCATTTGCACAATAACTTTTCTTCCTTCTTAAATATGTTATCCTAGAGGCTTTATTATCATCACTGTTTGGCTTGGCCTTGGACAGTGACAGGTCACTGCCTGCAGGCATTGGCTCTGTTGGAGCTGGAGGAAGCTTCTACTAGTTTTTCAGAGAAGTCATCCCTGTAGCCTCCCCGTCTCGCTATCAAAACCTAGCCATGCAAACCCAACACAGTGGGAAATTTTAGTTTTGCAGTATAAAATTTTCCTTCAGAGAAACAGAGAGTCCCTCAGCTAAGAGATGGGCATATTATTGTTACCTTAACTTACAGATTCTAAAATAAGTGTTTTCTGGTACACACTGTGTATCAAGGGGCACTTGCAGAATGAAAGCTGGACAAAAGGAGGAGTGTAGAGTAGGCAGAAAAAAGGGATGAGCTATGAGATTCCTTATTGTTTTTGCCTCTTCACATCTGGGCTGCAGTCCCTCTTCTCCTCTCTTGCTCAATGCTAAGTGCTATGTGGATTAGTGAGGTATAGAAACCTGTCAAAGATACTGAATACAATAGGGCTGGAGAATCATAATTGGAGTAGTAGTCTTCAGTGGAAGCTGGGAGCAGTAATGATGTTTTTCCAGGCTTGCTTTTGTCTGACTCATTGAGATTAGTATTGTTAACTTGCAGCAGCACAATTTCAATGTAGATGAGAGCAAAATCTAGTGGTCTAGAAATACAGCCTAATGGTTATAACATACTTTGAAAGTGCAGAGAGGAGAGTTTCAGTTTGCCTTGGTAGTTGTCCCTGTTTTCTAAAAGGGCAGGAGATGCAAGAGAGAAGAGAGACATAAAATATACTTGAAAGGAATTACATATTTCATAAATGCTAGCAGCTAGGGGACATGGAATTTGGCTTTCTAGTGCTCTCAAGACTTGCAAGATGCTCTAGCTATCAGAATCATACTTAAGAAACTTAAAAATATTCCCCTCTGATTGAAAACATTGTCAAGAATTACAGGTCTTAGTCATTCATCCCCGCCAAAACAACTCTTGCTGACAGATTTTTTTTGCCTTTGTACAGATGACAACATCTTGCTTGAGATCCAGGCAAATGTGTGATTTTTTTTAGCAATATTCCTGAGTGTCTAGCCTTTCATTAATGTCTTGAAATGGCATTCTAGAGAGAGAAAGTTAAACTTTTAGAAGAAACAAATCAAGAGTATAGCTGTTCTCAAACTAGTTTTTCCGCATTATGCCTGATAAAGCATATTGCTCAGCAATATATCTTGAAAAGTATTACACATTTGTCTCTAAGTTGTTTAAAAACATCAGTTTTCTTCCCTCTTCTCTTTCTGTCCTTTTCTGTACTTTTCTAAATATCTTTGCAATTTTCTTTGCTGTCTCAGTGCACACCAATGCAACATCAATTTGATGTTATTATCAAAGTCTTGGAAATAAAAGCTGCGGCAAGCTGTTCACTGGAGATTTGATCTTTGACAAATAAGCTTGTGTCAGTCCATCTAAAAAAAACCCTGAGTCCATACCTCTGTTTTCCTGCCAATAGGGTCTTGGCAGGGATGCAATTAAAAAAAGAAAATCAATCTGTTCTTTGCTGTCTTATTTCTGAAGAATGGCATTGAGCCGCCAGGGCGTGAAGATGTGGGATTGTAAATACAGAGACATCCTTGTGAATTCCACTTTTCTCTCTGGTCTCTAAATGAGTCTGATTTATCAAAGCATTAGAATGAGAGGGAGAAAAGGCTGAGATAAAGGGCAGAGGATTCTTTTAGCTGACTTCTGATAATTCAAAGGATGTTGTGCATTGTTTCAAACTTAAACCATAAAAAAAGTTTACACCCATCAGGGATCACTTATTTTTTTAATTTTCAGAAGGGTTGAACATCTATCACTAGGTAGAAATGCTTAAGAGTTACAGAATCTGTGACAATCACATATTTTAATTCTTTCTCCTTCTAAATGTGAGTTTTGGAAAACAAGTGTCAAAAAATGTTGGTTTGAAATTGCTTTTGAGATTCATGGATTAGGTCAGTTGTGAGATTCCCAAACATAGGAAGTACTTTTGTTCCCAGAGCAGCAAACATTCTCATATCCACACTGTATAACTTTTACCCTTTTGGTATTCCTTCTGATGTCACTGATACTCCTTGCCTTTGGAAACTTCAACTACTGTTCAAGTTTCTGTAGAACTATGACTTTTGATTGCATAAGAAACAGTTCCACATGCATATACAAGTTTCAGCACAGAAAACCAAAACCAGCAACAAGATGTACTAAAGATGCAGATGAATTTCCTAGTGGACATATTGTGATTTAAAAATTGTCATTTTATAGTTTCTTAAAAAATTCCAACCACTCACAAGACTATTTTTAACATCAGCTGCTAAGAATCCATAGCCCACTCTTGGGGCTGTCTTTCTTCAACTCCCTGAATGTCTTTGAGTTCAGAATCAAGACTTTGCAGGCTGGCCCATGTGAGAGACTGAAATGTTAATGGTTAATGATTCAAACAATTGGCCTTTGAAAAAAGCAGCAGGGGCTTTGCTGAGGCAAGGTTTGAATTCCCCAACCAAAGAAGAGAATTTTGGATGCATGGTGGCAAAAGCTCTGATCTCTCTAAGAACAGCCCAGGTGCAGAGGCTGTGCGCATCCACCACCGGGGGATGACCAGGACAAACCAATCTTTGTATAGCAACAGGCAGGTTTTTGAGCCAGATAAGGGAAAAGGCTGGCAAAAAGCAGATCCTGTGAGGTGGGATAATGCTTTTCATCACACCAATGTTGTCCCTTCTGTTAAGGCCCACCCCCTCTCCCTCTTCACCCAGGAGGTATTGGGACGTAGGCCTGAGGGCATTCATCTCTTCTGATGAGGCATAACTGGCTTAATTACACAGGCTTGAGAAACAGCTGTCCTATCTCAGAAAGGGTTATAAACCATCAAAGACCCTCAAAGTGCCCCCAGACTCATATCTGTGGCCTTCTAGCAAATGACTGAATGATCCAGACAGTGTAAAACTCCCCCCCCCCAGGGGAGGTACCTGAACTTTCCCACCTGAACGTGTATTAATCTATCAAATCTTTTATTTGTGGCTTCCCCCACTCTTATTCTTTCTCTGACTTTCTTTTTCTTATATATTTTCTTATGTGTATCTATTAATAAGAGCCTTAGTTACTCTACCTCAGTAGGGGTTGAAACAGCCTGTCACTAGAAGTTTAAAGCAAAGCACCATTCTTGCTAAGCATAGTTACTGCTTTTCAAGAGGATAATAATTTTGCTAAGTTTAGTGTTGAAAGAATCAAGAATCTGAAATAAAACTTACAATATTGTCCATGTGATTTCTTTTCAATCCCATTTTATAAAACTGCCCTTTTTGTTTTTTCTTTTATATTGCAGATCATTTGCGCAGTGCTGCCTAAGAGTTATTGAGTATCTTGGCACAGAGACTTCAGAATTAAATAACTATAAAAGACTGAAGTTCTCCCTGAGTGTTGCAGCTTGCCAAATGAGAAGTGCCATAGGTCTAAATAACTTTTGTGTCCTCCCAACCTTGAGCAAACTCATGAGCTGTTATAGCCAAGCTCTTCTGCAGTACGCCCTAGGAACAGTGTGGTGGCCCCGATTGTGCATGATGGTTCCCCCTACCCTACACCTCCTTTCTCACTGCGTCCCCCACATTAGACTTCAGCAGATCCCTTTTTGGCAGCGGCAGGCCCATCCCCATCCCCCATGAGCCATCAGAGTGCTTGATGCAAACATGCTCTTGCTGCAGCAGCGGGTGCTAGTGGGGAAGTAGGAAGGGGAGCTGAAGGTCCTGTCAATCTCCCTACCCTTCTTCTCCCCCGTGAGAGGTGAGAAAGAACTGCTGTGGCAAAGGCGTGGCTGCTCTCACTGCTCTGTCCTGCATATCCCCACCTAGAAGCATCCATCTCACCTGCAGTGAGGATGAGACTCTTTCCTACTTCTCAAATACTCCGTCTGACATAAGAGGTCTCATAGGGTTTTTATCCTCCATACACACTGCAAACACAAGCCTTTTTCAAATTAATTAATTTTATTTTTTAATTGTTTAAACTTTAACTAAGCTTTTTCACAATTTGAATTCTTCTGACACAAAGTCTTTACCTGGCAGGTAGAATGATCCAAAATCTTCCTAAATTCAACAAAGGTTAAGTTCAAATTTATTTATTTTTATTTTCATGACTTAGCTAGAATGCAACAGCCACACCAAATTAAAGAGACAAACAAGTCGATTATGCAAGGACAAAGTTGCTTGATGTGTCTTATTTTTTCCACTAAAACTACAGTATCTCTGAAGCTTGTAATCTTGCCAGACATTGCCACTAATATCTGAATTATTATTGAAGGAGGCATCTGGATGTTTATTGGTAGTTTTCCAAATGACATCTTCAAATATGAAATGTCCTCAGTGTATTTAGGATTGTTTGTTTTTTGAACACATCATTATTATGTATATCATACATGTATATATATAAAAAACTATATGTATAGGTGGTTTATGCATATGTAAGGGTACATACATGCATGCATATGTTTATATGTTTGTGTTTATATATCCAAATATACATAAACACTTATTTAAGAGAGAGGGATAGTTCTGAGAGCTCAGTTTTACTAATATTCACGCATTGTTGGCCAAAACATTAGACAATGCTCTAGCGGTGCCAGCTCCTGGTCTACTGCAGCAGTTTGTTCCCTGCAATTAAAATGATAAAGCCAGTCATATGCTGAAAATGATTCAAACCATGAATAAAATTGCAAGGCCAATATAACTAAATTATATAAAACTTTTGTTGTTCAATATCAACTTTCATTTAAATGCTGTAATTAATACAGAATAACAGAACCTTCTAGGCAGTTTGAAAATTAGATCAAATAATTATACTTAACTTTTGACACATAACAAAATTCTACATAGTATAGAAAACAAACTTGCACTACCCTTCTCATCAGACAGGAAAATACATACAGAAAGGACTCTTCTGAATCACAGCCTTAGTCAGATTTTCTCATAACAGTTACAGAAAGTCAGGATGCTATAGTACAGTCTTTGGGAAGGTCATGACTTTCAAAAATGCAGATGATCAAGGGACCCATCAGAGCCTATAAAGATGGACCCTATAATCTGGACCAGTGAATGTCAGACTTCACCTGGTTTATAGGTCTCTGTGAAAAAACAAACACATCCTGTCTCACAGACACCCAAAGCTGCACAGGTGTAGCTGCATTGGGAGGGAAGAAGAGCTCAAGGGTTGGAAATGAACATGATAAACCAGGTTGGTGGCCCCAGCATGCCACTGAGTATTTCTTTAACATCTGTCCCCCTAGTTGGGACATCAACACGGGGCAAAGAGTAATTTACTCCCATATCTGTGACAGCTGTGTAGTTGAGATCCTTTCATTCATGGTTTTGACGTGTAAGAGGGACCTGGAATCTATCTGAGTAGAGAAAGTCTACAACCATGTTTTATAGAGGCAGCCTGTAGAGTGTATAATTAATCTCCTCTAGTAGTATGAGCATTGGATAAATCTATTCAAGAAAGATTAGCCGTCTGTTGGCCAGACTTTAAATTAAATAATAACACTAAATAACTTGCAGTCGTATTTTTTCCTGCATCTGTAGTGTGTGTTTCTATCTGGGTCAGGTACTGTCCTCTGTCCTTGTAGAGCGTCTACACAAGGAGATACCATTCCACCGAGTTCTCTGGACATATATCTTCCATTTCTGCAACAAACTGTGTGAGCTCAAAGTTGACTTTTTGTACTTACAGAGTTCTGAAGTTCAATGAAAAAAATAGTAATCAGTTAGACCAGGAGATGTCAATTGAAAGTTTCATGCTCTGTGCCATTAGGCATTACTGCTCACTTCCCTTCATGGCAAAGTTATCGTAAAATTTGAAAATAAATATTTAATCTAAGTTCCTGTAAATAAAAATACAATGCATTTATAAATTAATGTTTGTTAAATTAGGCCCATAAAACTTGGCCTAATGGATCTGACCCACAGCCAATATTCTGTCTGACAGTAGCTGGTAGCAGGATAAAAGAAACCCTTAAGTAAACAGCTGTGAAATAATATGTGCACATTAAATCAGTTCCTCATACCTACCAGTCAGTAACTGACTTAAATGCAGTAGCATGATGTGTAAAATTAGTTTTGTTATTTGGGATACGATCATGCATAATAAGATGTTCTAAGCCTAGTGTCAATTGTTTTATGGTTTAATGACCTTTTAAAGCTTTCAATTGCTTTAATGGTTTCATCATCAACATTCTGATTTATTGGACTCCATTTCAAGGTTTTTTCAGGACATACTGGTTTTATAGTGCTGCAGATCGGCTCCAATTAGGCCTTGAATCTAGGTTACAGTTCAGGAAATGTAGGCAAATATCTATCTTCCAGTGAATTTTTGCTAAGCTGAACTTATGCTCTGTGTCTTAAGCAGGGTCCCTTATTTTTCCCTTCAGCATGTTCACCTTCATCATGAACATGGAATAGATAAATTAACCAGTCACCCTTTTGGCACTGCTAGCACAGGCACAAGGAGATGGAATGTGTGGCTTGTGAGCATGATATGGAAATTATGATGGTGTATCTTTCTAACCGGATCTAGAAGAAATAGTAAAAAAAACAGAAATATTTGGTCTTATTTTTGCTAGCTTCCATAAATTGTTCAAGCGAATTACTGAAAAATTATTTCATATAAATCAATACTGTTCTTAAACATTGCCCTTTGTGCGGGTCCTGTTGTAACATCAAGTTTGCTTGGATCAAATCCGTAACACAAAAGACTGGATTCAATATGGAGACATTAGAAAACCTACAGTAAAATGAAACTCTGAAAGGAAGGTGAATCAGAAGTTTATAGGACTCAGCACAAGTCAGTGCTCTATGGAATCATGAAGAAGTAAAACTTCCTCCAGTACTATTTGTGCACAAGGAGGCTGCTAGGAAAACAGGGATTTCAGAAGACTCCTCCAGACCAGCAAATGAGAACTGGAATACCAAAGGCAAGATGATGGTACTTCGACCCAGTCAACCAGATAGGTAACATGAGAAAATCCCAGATCAAAAGAGGTGAGCTAAGAGAGAGTTAAGTTTGGCTCAACACGTCACAGCAGCAAGAAGCCACTAATGAAGACACAGTTGAGAGTGACACTAGAATTAAGAGAGTCAGAAAATTGATGACTCTGTATCTTATTCAGAGAGCTACCAAGAACGTCTTTAACATTAAAATCAAGAATATGATTTACATTATATATGTTTAGCAGATGCATTCAGCCATATTTTGAGTTGCAAAAAATAATCCTGTGTGATATTGT
Organism: Daphoenositta chrysoptera; assembly: GCA_013397915.1. Taxonomy (NCBI): domain Eukaryota; kingdom Metazoa; phylum Chordata; class Aves; order Passeriformes; genus Daphoenositta; species Daphoenositta chrysoptera. Next base: position 589,875 of record VZRO01002818.1, on the reverse strand, counting down.
ATGAAGGCTGTAAGTCTTTCCAGAAAGTGTTATCAGCTCAGATATGGTGTGAGAAGTGCTATGGTAATGCAGCTCTTTCTTTTGCTGTTCATCTACTTCTGACTGCAGCTTGAAATAGAAACACATTTTGGAAGGTATTTAAGCTCTTGCATTTGGGTGCTACAGATTGTTCTGAAATGGTATGAAGTAAGCAAAATGTAAGGAATATGTCAGCAATCTAACTTGGAGGAGAAAAGTAATTATATTCAATCACTGCTTGGCAGCAGTCGGCATGAAGCAATGGGTCGTGGTGCCTTCCCATCTACCTTCTGAGCCTGATCTAGTTGAATGGACAGGCACCTAAGGGGAAAAAGGAACAGTAAGGAGATTCAGGGAAAAAAGATTTTATATTTGCCTGTGTTTGAAAATTGTGGCTTTAAGCTATTCAGAAAAGACAGAAAAAGCTTTTGGGATAGATCAGGAAGATAACAGATCTAATGTAGAATTTTTTAAATGGTCATATAATATTTCTTATTTTTGGGTAATATTTCCTGAATGTCCTAACTGTGCATTTTCCCCCTTAGATACCTGTCACTGGACTGTAAATGGATCAGTCTCTAAAGATAGATAGAAAGGCACCAGAAGACAGCAACTCATTGCTTCAGGCTGACTGCTGCAAAGAATTGACTGAAGATATGTGTCATTATGTTTAATGTAAGTATTAATTCTACATAGTTCATAGAATAAGAGAATGTCAGGGGGTTGGAATGGACTTCAGAGATGATCTAGTCTCAACTTCCCCTGCCATGGGCAGGGACACCTCCCACTAGACCAGATTGCTCAAGGCTTTGTCCAACCTGGCTTTAAACACTGCCAGGGACAGGACATCTACAACCTCCCTGGGCAACGTACTCCTGCGTCTCACCACCCTCACAGTAAAGAATTTTTTCCTAATATCCTAATAAATTATCCTAATAAATTTCCCCTTTTTCAATTTGTACCATTTCCTTTCTTTTTGATCTCTTGGTCTGAGCTGTCTTCTCAAATGCGTAGGTGTTTAAAGGGAAAATTTTGTTTATACAGTCTCTCTACTGTATATTAGAGAATTCCACTTTCCAGAGGAAGATAAGAACAAAAACCCTTTTGGTTTTGTAAGAAAAATTGTGTAAGTGTACCTCCTGTTTTATTGATGATATTAATGTAGGTCCTCATACCCTTTATGGAAATTTCTTCACTAATGAAACAATTTTGTGTTTTACCTGAGTCTCTCTGCTAAAACAAAGCAGGATATAGAGAACAGTAGAGGTTTGGTGTAAGAGTCACATCTTCTAATACCAAAGCAAAAAATTTAACAATGGAATACATCAAAGAACTGGCAGTTCTCCCCAATAAAAATGCTAAATACTCTGTTTGTTCCTCTGAACTTATTTCTTTGGTTACAGACAGAGAATAAAGACTAATCACTGAAGGTTAAAAGTCAGACTAGGAAGAAAGAAGATTATTTTGCCTTTAGAAATTCACAGATCTTCAAACTGTTTTAAAGTTACAGGATCTAATTAGTATCATTCATACTTCATATAATCCTTTGTAGTTACTTCAAAAGGGACCTCACTTGTTGGTTTTCCATGCCTTTGAGAAATTTCCGGCTGTTATGGAAAAGACAAAAACTCCTGTTTATATGAAAAGGAGAATATAAAAAGCAAGGAAGAGTGTCAAAAACCAGCTTGAAGTCTGATGATGGTGATAAAATCAGAAATAAAGTTTAACTAATAAACTGAAATAAGAAGGCAGTTGGAGAAGCAATAAAAAGCAAATGAATATTAGCTGTTGGTAGCTCTATGTACAGCAATTTCCCCAAAACAAGAAATGAATAAGAAATAAGAAATTTATAAAATTCTATATTACATCTATTTTCTTCCTGACATATCACAAAAACATTTTATTTCTTTTCTAAAGAGTTTAAAGCCACAATTTTCAAACACAGGCAAATATGCTAACACATACAGTTCTGCAGACTTATGAAAGCAATGTAATTTTTTTTTTACTGCATCACTGTTTGAGAACAGATCCTACTGCCATGACACTGTGAAATCATTTGCTTTATCTCATTTGGCTGGAGAGCGGTCTGCTTTCATTTAGTTCAATGGCTGGTGCTGATAGCATCATGTTTAAAATATAGTGCTAAAGATAAAGTCTTTATCACACGCATGATTGTGCATAAACAGTACTTTTTATGATATCTGATTCTGGAAAGAAGCAGGACTACAACAAAAAGAGTTCTACAGAATAAAACAGTTTATGTCCAAAAATTAATCTTCCTAGAGCATTTTAACTTGAGCATCTATCTCCCTGTTCAAAATGGTATCTTAAGAGAATTCAGAATTGCTCCAGGCTTCTCAGCCTGCATATGGAGATCCAAGTCTTCATAAAGAAATCTGTTAGATGATCTGCAACATATTCAGCAGATAAATATAAAGTGCTTGCTCTCATCATTGATCTTCCTGACTGGCAGATGATGTATAAACAGAATGATTCTAGTCTGATGACTTATTACATATTTACATGAGGATGATCAAGAAGAAAGCTCCCTTTAATTAGATGGTAGGACCCTGTGGGGTCTCCTGCACATTTGATTTCCCTCAGAGCAAGTAATTTAAATCCTATGAATCATTGAAGCACAGTATGCCTGTTGGGTTTTGACATGTGTCTCAGTGTCCCACAGAGGCTAAAGCAAATGCAGGTTGAATGCATTTTTTCCCCAAAATGTGAGTGCTGTGCAGCTTTTTATCTACATTTCTAATTCTTTTTTCTAAATATAAGGACCCATAGAAAAGACATTCATAGTAAATAGCTAAAGTGAGGCAAATTAGGTGAAAAACAGCACTTTGATATCAATTATAACTTCTTGACATGCTTTTTTAACATGCATTCAAATAGTTGAATACAAAGAAACTCGGCATTCTAGAGGTTCAGGCCACAGTATTTTCTCATTTGTACTTCTGCAAGTCATTGTATCAGTTCCACCACCTCACAACAAGAAAGACATTGAGGTGCTGGAGCAAGTCCAGTGAAGGGCAGTGAAGCTGGTACAGGGTCTGGAGCACAAGTCTGATAATGAATGGCTGAGGGAGCTGGGGTTGTCTAGCTTGGAGAAGAAGAGGCTCAGAAGAGACCTTACAAGTTTCTGGAAATACCTGAAAGAAGGTTGTGATGAGGTGGGAGTCAGTTTCTGCTCTCAGGTAACAAGTGACAGGACGAGAGAACATGGCCTCAAGATGCAGCAGGGGAGGTTTAGATTGGATGTTAGGGAAAATTTCTTTATGGAAGGGGTTGCAAATCATTGGAACAGACTGAGAAGGGACATGGTGGAGTCATCATTACTGGAGGTGTTCAAAAAATGTGGGGATATGGCACTTGAGGACATGATTTAATGGTTAACATGGTGGTGGTGCTAGGTTGACAGTTGGACTTAATAATCTTGAAGGTCTTTTCCAACCTTAAGTATTCTATTATTCTATGATTTCAAACTCACAGGAGTTACTCAGGACTTACAACAATATAATAGCTGTCCTGTTATTATTAACTTTAAAAGATACTTTTTTTTTTCCCAACAGACAGAATATATCCAGTAAAATCAGTAACTCAGTTCTGTTGAGCTAATAATTGAAAGACAGAAATAGTGAGACTCTCCAGCACATGCAGTGCTACGTGGATGTTCATTTTAGAAAGCATTTCAGAAGTTATTCAGCACAGTTGATAGAGGAAGAGCAGGTTGTACCGTCTCTGCTGTTGAAGGTCTCTAAGAATAGATGCATTAAATTTCTCTAAGAATCCACACAGGTAAAGTTAGGATGGCAAAATGAAGTAGATTCCCTCTTGCTATCTTTTTAAAATTTTTTTTCCATGCTTCCACCTAAAAAACAGAGACTAGACAAGAATAAGAGAATAAAAGGTAGGTATTTATTTGAAGGGCCTTCAGAGGTAAAACCTGGGCAGTCAAAAGGCTCCACCCAAGATGGACCCTGGGTCACAGGTTCTTCACACTTTTGTAAGTTTGTTCGATTTTCATATCAGAGTTAATTCTCCAGTTATAATTTCCCTTAATGATGTCATTTCCTCAAGTTTACCACCCCTTCTTAAGATTTTAGCTTACATATTTTGGGGCCTGATGTCCTTGAAGGGGAAACCTAGAGAGGTTGATTATGTCTAACCAGCATGAGAGAACAGCAGCTAGCAGGCCACAAGAAACTTCAGAGTTACACACTAGGCAGTACAGGATTTGAAAAATATATAAGTTAAAACCTAAGGCATCAAAAGTTTTACTTACTATATGACTGGCATGTCATGCAACTTATTCCACTGTAAAGTTTTTGGGATGCACATATGTCCACAGTTCTCCCTTCTGTTTCATTAATTTTACCAGCTTGCTGATGATGCAGCCAGAGGTGCCTCATATATGAAGTTGCACAACATAATCTGTGATTGTCAGCATCTTCTCCAATTCACTTTGTTGATGTTCTGCCTTAGAAACATATCCTTATATATTAGTAAACATCAGTTCAGCTAAAATTTTTCTCATTAACTGGGGGGTTGCGAGGACATGGAATGTGTCTTTCATAAGTGTCACATTTTGGCCCATCTTGTCAACATGATGATCATGACACAAGTGTGCCACCATTAACTCAATGGAAAAGTATTTTTTTCTCTTTTATCATAAGCAAGCAATGGTTGTCACATTGCCTTTCCATTAGTTTTACCTAAAGCCATTTGTGAGTGGTAATAATTATCTGAAACCATTTCAGAAGCTCTTGATAGAAATGTTTTGGCACCAGTTAAGATATAGAAAGCAGTAACTTGAAACACACTGCACCACGTGTCCAGCTAGTAGAAATTGCCGCTGCTCCACTGACTTCCAGAAGCACAGATTAAACAAGGTGTTATTAGTCCAGTAGCACTAAGGTTCTCAAAAAACTGTTAAGATTCATTAATGTTGCTTTGGGACCAGTATGTATGAGTTTGATGCACTTATTTTCTTAATTATGGTGACAGCCTATGTTTTATCCTTTCTCTAATGGAAAACAACCTTAATTAAATACAAACATAGTCACATGCTGTGTACACCTCTTGAAATATGAAGCCACTTTCTGTTACTCAAAAATATATTAGAGAATTATTTTTCTTTGTAATAACTGGAGAGAAACCAAATTCAATGAGAATCCATAGGAGATATTTCCCTGAGGCTACACAATGCTGGTGACTTTTATTTTTTTAACATTTTCTTTTTCCTGAAGGAAACAGAATGGATGGCATCTGGCCAGCACTGTTTTTATGCAATCATGTAGCCCAGTCCAGGCTTTTCGATAAATGACCCTGTATCTCTGTAAAATAAAGGGAAGTCAGATTTGAGGCTGGCTTGGGGAAGCTTTGAGAAGCAGTAAAGATGACTGGTGGAGCCAGCTGGGCAGGACTCTCTAACTGGCTGCTCCTCTGTAAGTAGCTTTCTGACATGTATAGGGCCCGTAGGAATAGTGACACGTCGTAGAAGGGTCCATGCTTTCTCTGAAATGTGCTGTTGTTGGAATGTCACTGCCTTGTTGAAAAGCCTAGAGAGTTCCAGGGACACGAAAGAGAGATTTCAATAAATGCTTTGGTGCTCTTTTTCCTCTCTGTTACCTTCTGGTAGTCTTCAAAAAATGGGATCTGTTACAAAAACAAGGTAGCCAAGGACATGGCAGTGTGGTGATGACTTGCATAGGTTACTTCGAAAAGTGCCATGCTAAAGAGATTCTGTCACTCCTGCATGATCTGGGTGGAGCCTCAGCTCTTCTGGACCTGGCAGTTTCCCAGCAGGTATCAGTGGTGTCAGAATTATATCCTCTGGTTTATCTGTCACCTATATTGTGCAGTGCTATTGTCTTAAATACTTTCTGGTACATTATAGTATGAAATCTCTGAACATACATGGATTGTTTAAAGCATAAGAATAAGACACCAATAGCCTCTTTTGGTTTTATATGAACTTACATAAATGTTTTTATTTCTTTTTAAATTTTCTTCTCTATTTTGGAATAACCACACAATTAAATGAAAATTTTAAAATTAGACTGCATTGCTAAGCTACACAGGGCTGAATTTTCTCTGAGTCTTGATAATGCAAATTATACATGAAATGCATTTGTCTTTGTATTTAAGTACTCTCAAGTTTAATCAATGCAGCAGCCTTGTCCCTTGAGATAGTATACATAGGAAGCTTTGTAAATGATATTTCGTTTGACTAGGACAGGACATTCATTCTCCTGAATTATATTCTGGTGGAAAAAAAAATTATGAATTTAATGGAATATATGCATATTTGCTACATCTGTTATTAACACATAGCTGGGATAGTCCATCATCTCCAATTTTTTCAGGAGATAAGAATGGATGGACAACCCAACAGCTTAATTCTGAGTTGCAAAGACAACTCAATAAGGTTTTCTGACTCTTCTCCCTTTAAGAACCTGTTACTGAGTCACTGCTTTTGCTTATACTAACCTGCAATGCACAAGAGAAATACAGTCTAAAACATTTCAGCTGATCATCACATTAGCACTGACGGAGATTAGCACATACATGCAGAAGTGTGTTTCTGTATCAAATTCAATGTAATTACACTGGTTTAAGGTAAAGAGTGTTTTCAGGTACTTCCACAGTATTTCCACATCTCCTACCAAGAGTGGATAAAGTTAGTTGTAACAAAAAATAGTAGCTTTGTTAAACAGTGCTTGGAAGGACAGGCACCATGATGAGTTCTGTAAAATCATTATAGGATTATAAAGTGTATTTTTCTGGGCTTGGCAAACCATAATTATAGACAAAACCTTATATTTTTTAAGTTTAAAAAGTGTCTTTATGAGATTTAAAGTTCATGATGATACAGAAGGGAGCACAGAGGCACAGTGCTGAGGGGCAGATCCCCAATAAGAGACGTCGGCCCCAGCTGCTGTTAGGCTTGTCCTAGGAGAACCTCAGCAATACTGTCCAGGTGTCACATTAGGAAGATTCACAGGCAAGAAAGGTCAAAGTGTTTGGCAAGGAGCAAGAATGGGGGAAATAGGTAAAATTACAAAAGGAGCTGGTCACACATAAACAGGTGGCTGGGCAGTATCTTGGTCCAGACATGCTCTATGCCTGATAAACATGGTCCATCCTGTTTTCTTATTAATTGCCATTTCTATCTGTTTCCCTGAGTGAGGGACTGTATATCACTGTGCACGTGTGTGTAGGGGTGTACAAGTGCTGGCAACGAGCACAGGAGCAGGGATCAGAACCTCAGGGCCTGTCTGCCTGTGGTGTCAGTGGCTGTAGAGACCAGAGCATGTGCACACTGTGTGTGTATGTATGACAGAGCATGACTGCCAGCCAGGATCAAGCTGGCATACTCAAAGAGAAGGAAAAAGTGCTTGGGAGCCAGTTATTGGAATGCTGACTAGCAGGGAGATTGATGTGGTCTGAGGGCTGCTGGAGGAAGCAACTGCTAGACAGGCTGAGTGGCTTGGGACAGCCACTGTTCTTAGCAGGTAGGACATATATAATATGGATACTCACATGTTATATATATATATATATATGTTTCTCATTATTAGACCTTTACCATGAATTACCATAAAAGGGGATAAGATTAGTCCGTTTGTGCCATCTCTGTTTGTACGTGTGTTTTGTCTGCCTTAATTTGTGTGGCCAGCTCTGTATATTTGTGCATATTTGGTACAGTGTGACTCTGCCTATCCAGGTTTGTCCTCATCCTTACTTCTGACTTGACCTGGGGACATGAGGCTGTCAGCAGCCTCACTTCTTTCTGCCTGCTCAGTTCAGAAGCCTCTCAAACAAACACCTTACTGTTGGCTGGAGGTGTCACTTCAATATGTTTTTGTTTGTTGGGTGAGCAATTGGTTGATAGGTGAGGTTCAAAGAAATAAACTAAATGGCTCTGTATCAGGCTGGCAACCACATACAAGTGGGGTCATCCAAAGGTCACACAGTTTTAGGGCCAGTGTTCTCCAATGTTTTTATAAATTATTTGGATGCATGTACCTTAGATTTGCTGATGATATTAAGCAAGGAGCTGTGGTCTCCATTGAGGGTAGAGAGATGTTACAGAGAGATCTGCATAGACTGTAGAGCTCGACAATCACAAACTGTATTAAATTTAAGAAGAGCAAATTCTGTTTTTTTCCACCTGGGATAGAAAAATCATAGTTACATATATAGGTTGGTGGACAAGAAGCTAGAGAGCAGCCCTGTAGAAAGAGATCTGGAGGTCCTGGTCAATGGCAAGTGGAATGTGAGTCAACAGTGGGCCTCAGCAGCCAGAACAGCCAACCATATCCTGGGCACATCAAGTGCAGCATCAGTAGTTGGTTGAGGGAGGTGATTTTCCCACTCGACACTGCACAGGTCCAGCCTCACCTTGAGGACTGTGTGAAGATTTCAGGTTTGGGGTCCAAAATATTAGAAGGACATCACACTTTTAGATTGTATCAAAAGGAGAGGGGCCAAGATGGTGAAAAGCTTCAAGGGCAAGATTTATGAGGGGCAGCTAAAGACACTTGGTTTGTTCAATTGAAGAAAAAAAGTCTTGAGAGGTGACCTCATCGCAGGATACCTTTCTTGGGAGAGCAGTCAAATGGGAGGTGTTGATCTCTCTCAGGTGACCAGTGATAGGATACAAGGGAATAGAATTAAGCTGTGTCAGCAAATCTCAGATGGGATACCAGGAAAAGGTTCTTCACGGAGAGATGGTTATTCACTGGAACAGGGTCTCCAGGGAAATTACCTCAAGCCTGTCAGAGTTCAAGGACTGTTTGAACAGTGCTCTTAGTCATATGCTGTAGTTTTATGGTAGTCCTGTTAGGAGCAGGGAGGTGGACTCAATGTTCTTTAAGGGTCCATTCCAGCTTGAAATATTCTATGATTCTGATAAAGAAACATGCAAAGGTTAAAGAATCATTTCAAATCTCACAACTGATGTTTTTATTTGGCACTCTACTTTTTCTCCCATCACCTTCTGCATCCTCATCACACCTTTCCCACAAAATCTCCTAAAAGCAATCCACAACAGGGAATAAATGGGATTCTATGAAGAAGATAAGAAAAGTGCAAGGAAAAGCTAAATTTCATCAGAAACTTTCAGCTACAGGATGGACTGCCTGACATTGCAGAGAAAGGGGAGCTCTTTCTGCTGGCATTTATCATTGTTGAAGAGGTATGTAGCTGCATGGCACAGCAACCTGAATCTCAGAGAAATTAAAGTTTTGATTTTTGTTTCTATTAAAGAGAAATAATCCTCACAGATGATGGAATTAAGAACTACAAGAAGACAAAAATTATAAAGGAAACATTTCATTTCAACGTATTTGCATGTCAGTATATATGAGGCCAAGCAGCCTTCTGTGAGGACACTAGAACAAGATTTGGGTAACCTCAGTTCAGTTCCATGTTCTTGCAGAAGATTCTCACAGTATCATTGGAGTGCTCACCATGGAGTGGTTTTAATCTTTCTTCTGGCCCCTAGAAATTTATGTGTCAAAATTTTGGGTAAAGGACAGCTCTCTCAGTGGTCAATGTAATTTCTTTTTCTGCTTGAGCAAAGACAAAATTTCATATTAGCAGCTGCCTACTGAATGGCAAAGTAATCTTGACATGATGTTGATATTCATTACCATCTAAAGCAATGCCTATGCTAAGGTTAATTTTCATCACAGATGTAGTGGTTTAAGCCTGGCTGGCAACTAAGGCCCACACAGTCCTGCACTCACTCCCCCCACCAGCAGGATGGGGAAACGAATCAGAAAAGTGAAAGTGAGAAAACCTGTGCATTCAGACAAAAATAGTTAAATAGGTAAAGCAAAAGCCACACACACAAAGGAAAAAGCAAGGAAATCATTCACTGCTGCCCATGGGCAGGCAGGTGTTCAGCCATCCCCAGGAAAGCAGGGCTCCAGGACATGTAGCAGTGACCTGGAAGACAAACACCATCACTCTGAACATGTTCCCTCCTTCCTCCTTCTTTCTCCAGCTTTGTATGCTGAATATGATGCCATGCATTATGGAATATCTCTCTGCTCAGTTGGAGTCTGCTGCCCCAGCTGTGTCCCCTTCCAACTCCTTGAGCACCCCCAACCTATTTGCCGGTGCGATGGGGTGAGAAACAGAAAGGTCCTTGACACTGTGTAAATAATTAAAATATCCCTGTGTTACCAGCAATGTTTTGGTCACAAATCCAAAACACAGGCCCATACCAGCTACTAACGCTGTCCCAGTCAAAACCAGCACAGCAGATTGCAACTAGTCTCTATTCCAACAACACTGTGCTTTGCACTCGTCTAAATAATCTTCTTCCTTACTTTCATCAGGCATCTGTCTACCAGTCATGCTACAGTTTTGCCAGTGTACTTACTGCGTCTACACGTGAGGAGCATCTGCTCACCCAGACGTGTTGAACATGGATCGTATTACTGCATGCTCCTGATTGCAGAAACAAGGCTGGCAGGAGGCTCCAGACCTGGCCTGAATCTCTTCAGCCATCTGGTGCTTGCTGGCTTTGTAATCCCAGACCATGCCAAGATTTATAACAAAAGCATTGGTTTTACAGATAGAAACAATTGACAATAGTGGCTTTTTGCACAGGAATTCAAAAATCAGAGAGCATAGTTTCTTTCTGCTGACAGCTTCCTCCAGTCCCATCTGGTATTCTGTGTGCTCTGATTGAACCCATATACCATTAGAGGCAGTGACACATGCTAACAGTTGCTATAGCTGTGATCCAAATACAACTAACAAAATCTTTCCTGAATTGTAACTTCGTGCCACTTGAATGTCTTCTATTTTTACGCCTGAATCTGGAAGTTTCTTCCCCCTTCTGTATTTTAAATACTTCCCTTTTTATTTTTTTTTCAAGATGGCATGATGAATTTAATTACAGCAGACAGATAAAAAGGAGTTCCAGCAGGATTTCAATCTGTAGATTTTATATGTGAGTTACTTGAGACATTGTTTCATTACATTATGGAAGATTTTATTTCCAGGAACTACAATTGAAATGATTGTCCTTTGAGGTGAAAAAAACCCCATACCTTCTGTTTTCTTTTTTCATCCATTTAGAGTACCATTCTACAGATTTTTAAGAAAAAATTCTGATATTTTCATATATGCTTCTTCAGCTTAATCATTGCTGTGTACATGACATGCATAACATATCAGTTTAATTTCTAAAATATTTATTCAATCCCAGGTAAAAAGACAGATGTAATACAAATTCCTTGCAGAATAATCTATTATCCTGCAAACTTCCTGATATCAGTGAGAAAGGGTTTTTATATCACTACTTGTATGCAACTTCCTGATGAGCCCCAGATACACTGAAGATCCTGACGTGTGACTCCTACTTAAGATTAGACCATTTGTTTCATATGAAAAAGGGCTGAAATTGCCTGACCTATTTTTATTAACTTTCTTTCTCACTCAGCTGTAAGAAACTTTTCTCCTTTTCTTTTTTTCCCTCTCCCTTCCTATTCCTCCACATCTAGCTATCGATTTACAATCGCTGCAGGGCCAGCATTTCTCAGAATATATAACAACGGCTGATGTTTAATCAAAAAGCAAATAATAAAGGGAACAAAGGCTTCAAAATCAAGCTTTCGTGATAAAAGCCAGGTGAAAAAATTCTGTCATGGCACACTATAAAATGCAGGTGTTCTACAGTGCGGATGTTCAATCAACATTGCATGAAGTCTCTTGCAGAGAGGATGGCTTCTCCTACAGTGGGAGTGCTGACTCCAGGGCCTGGCAGACCTGCATTCACACACCTGCCTTACCTGCCCTACTGTGACTGACGGGAAGTCATTTGTCCATTCTGTCCCCTTGCTCCCTATGAGTCTCCTTGAGCTTTTGTGGTCGGGCCTGGGAGTTTTTTGTTTGTTTTATTGTTTGTTTGTTTTAATGGGAAGGGAGTAATTTGGAAAGCTATGCCTTGGCCCCACAGTGACAGCTTTTGTTGTCACTCTGCACTGCACTGAACACAATCATGGGGGCAAGAGATACTACTCCTCTCTGTCCTCTAACATTTTATTTCTTTAGCTATGATGGACCTGATAGAAACCCCGTGTTTTACAAACTCCTTTAAAAACAGAAAATTACAGTAAATTGGAAAACTTAGTCAAATCAAAATATTTTTGAGCCAGCAAGAGCAAGATATCACAGGGAAAGAAGGATTTAAACAAAAAATGGGTCTGCCTCACATTGTAATCTCTCCTGTCAGTCTTCTGTAAATTCACCTTTGCTTAATTATCTTTGTTTCTGGGTTGGAGAAGAGATTTTTCTTTTTTCTTACTCTTGCTTTAACATGACCTCCATGTGTATGTCTCAGTGCCTCAAAAAAGGAAAGAGTAAATTTTGGAGTTTTGCAGCAAACTTGTTTGAGAAGAAATACAGTGAAGTGTCTGTGTTAATATTGGCATGTAGGGGTTGTAAGTGCATGTTCTTTACCAATGAAAGAGAAACGTATTAGCCTTTATTTCTGGAGGTGACATCTCAGGCGAATTTAATTACTTCAGCAGGGTTTGGGTTTTTTTCAGGTAAATGTCTGTAAGACCAGGTAGCACCAGAATGACGAAGGTAAGTCATGGTGACATTTTATAAGGTCTGTGATGGGAAAACACAATGTGCATGAGTCTTTTCAACAATGCTTTCTTTAACCTCTACATTTTTATTTGTATTTAATGCAATTATATATTTCTCAGAATCAGTAACTGTATAACTGCCCAGAATAGAAGGATGTTCAAGAGAGGTTGTTGGTATTTTTTGCTAAACTTACATCAGTTTTGAACTTGAGATGTAAAAGTTCAAGTGCTAGAAGAATTGCTAGAAGAATTGAAGTGTGATGTTCACTATTAATGCTCCAGGATACACAGGATGAATCATCTTACTCTGACTGAGAGTTCTGCGGTGATAACATTATCCCTCAGTAAAGTAAGAACATATTTTAACTTATTGTTGCTTGACAAAGCAGATATCACAGACTTTCTCCTCTGTAGTGTTTAGAAGAAAGGATTTGATTTTTTTTTTTCCATTGATGATTTTTGTGGAAAAATGTATATGTAGAGGAATAGGGTATTTTAGCCTTCAGACACAATGAATAGTTTTGTTCATCTCTCAATATATGTGCAGTAATACTGCCTATGAATGTGAAAATGTGAAAATGCGTAAACTTCACTGATTTCTATCTTTAAAATTATGAAAATGTTATATCTGATATCCACTGCCTAGTTTTCTATACATATATGTAGAAAATATGTGAATTAATGTGTGCTGCTACCATATGCCATATTTCTATAGTGAAAAACATAACTGAACCTTTTATTTTCACATTATCCTCTCTGCTGGCTGTATTATTAGTAACATAGATTACAAATTACTTCTTAGACATCCAGAAATGAGGGAGACTTGGGAAGAAGAGAAATACCCATGTGTGCCCCAAGAAGAACACAAGCCATAGAATGTTTTCTACTAGATATGGTAAGTTGAGGAGTTAATAATTTCTTTCTAAACCTTTGATGACTTGCTATAGCTCTATCAGCCCTATCCAGGCACTACATCTTCAAATAAGCTCAAGTTAAACCAGTATTCTTCTGTTCTTAAAACAGAAGGGTTTCTATAATTTTTCACCAAATGGTGGTTACTCCAATGGGAAGAAATGAAAATGTGGAATATAATCTATTTATCTACCATACTCTACAGAATCAGAAATATATAGTTGGTTGGCAGCAGCTGAAACACAAAAACCTGTTCTTTTCAATTCTTTGCAGCATGTGTTATTTCAAAGGTGAAATATCACACCAAGTTTGAGAAACAATTTGGTAGGGTTAGGGTGAAATGACCATACAGGAGTGTCCTTTGACTGAAAAACCTTAAGTTATTCTGCAGAGGATCCCAGATATTAATAATAGTAGCTGTGAGAGGGGAGCTGAAGGGTAAGAGATGTATCACTTCACAGACAGTATTTCCAACAGCACAGTTCATTATGTGATCTTAAATTCTGATGTTTTCTACACAAAGTTTCATTCAGGGTTTTGTGTTTCAATGCAGAGTACCAGACAGCACTGATAAAGTAAAATGAAACCAAACACCCCTTTGTAGTTTCACAGAGGAAATTATCAATGTTCACCTAGGAAACCCTACATTGAAACCTTACTTTTCAAAGCAATTTGATTTAAATCAATAGTAATATTCAGAACCAAAATGCTCAGATGATTTAAAATCTGTGAGCCAATTTCCCTGCTTTGACAAAGATGCACTCAAGCAATCTTTAGCACAGAGACTGAAGAAGTTATAATATGTCACTTTTTAATTTAATCTTTATGAATTACTTTTCTGTTTCAGACAACTAAGATGAGCTAAGGTATTATACGACACCTTTGAACTTGGATTTTTTTCTGAGAGACCACCTAGAGGTGTAGAAAACTGATAGATAGAATAGAATAGAAAGAATAGATAGAAGAATAGATAGATAGAATAGATATACCTGAGGCACAAGAATATAATCCGAGAATTTACTAATAGGGGATTTCAGTAAATCCATCAGTACTGAAGTTAGAGAGATGGGGAATGATGATCTGAGGATATTTTTCACTTTTTGACATTGAAAATTCATACATGTAAGCTGATTTGGAATAAACTAAAACCAACATCAAATATTTGTGTTTAATTATCCAGCATAACAGAATGGGCTCAAAGGTGACTGCACATCTTTAGTGAAGTTAGAAACAGCCGTACATGAGACATCTAAGGGTCTTTGACCACAGACAAACTAAAATTAAAACTATTAGTGCTTATAGTAAACATCTACAGTAGGATAACCCCCCTCCCACATACCAATACTGCCATAATCACAATATGATATTTCAAAAGCTGTCAAAAAAAAAAAAAAAAAAAAAAAAAAAAAAAAATNAAAAAAAAAAAAAGAAAGATTTTGAAAAATCATTATGTTTTAGCAAAACTTTAAAATGGTATTTTTCCTATGATTTGTGTGAAGTAAACTCTTTGTTCCTTGACCTACAGTTTGTTGAGAACTTCAGGAAAAAATTATTTTTACACTGAATCAGAATTTAAACACCTAAGGGAATTTTGTTGTTTTGGGTAGGTTTTTTTTGATGAGTTGTGTTTTGTTTTTCCCTACTCATAATTTAAATACCACATTTATGAGAGTCTGAACTTTAACTTAAATAATATAGGAATTCCCCATCTCTGTGTAAAGGGAAATTTTTGGAAAATCTGAAGGTGGAGGCATTCTAAGCTGAAGCCAGTACAAATTTACCAATAACCTTTTATTTTTATCTAGCCTTTTATATAATGTTTTCTACCTTATGATTCAGAATAACGCAAAATTAAAAATGAAAACTTAGCAATATTTTGAATGCAGGAGAAAATATGAGTAAGTATATCTCTAAAATACTTTCCATTTGATGTACATTTGCTTTTCACGAGCACAGTTTCTGCTATAGTGGGAAGAGAGAGAAGGAGCTATTCACACCTAATTTGGAACCCATACCTTTTTCACTGAATTCAGTTGTAGGATCGCTGAATTCACAGCTCAAAAATATGTTTAAAGAACACCGAGGAGATTTCAGGTGCAGAATGAGCATACTCACACAGAAAATAGACAAATGTATGCCTTTCATATTGTATGAAAATTATAAATTAATTTAGGATATTATTTCAAATATATTTTACATATATAGTCACCTAATTATCTGCATCTGGTGCAACTGGGATTAATTCCAGGACAAAGAAAATGAAGCAGAATGGAGCTGCTGGATGATCCGTCCAATGAGGAGAAAAAGGCAAATACCTGTTCTCCTTTCCTGATCCTCTTCATAGTGTTTGATCTGACTGATTTTCATATCTTAGTACCACCCTTTAAAGGAAAAGTATGTTAAAAATGGGTTCAGTCCGCCCATAAAGGCCCATCCTCTGTGCTGCAGTTGAAACTTGTATATCCTGTTCCTAGGCTACTAACAAGGGACAAATACTGACATATTTGTAAAATTTACATGTAACCTTCAGGAGACTGGGAATGTGACATACAAGCCTTCTTCCCTAATGCAATGTGCAGACACATGATTTACTTCAAGGTTGGCTCAGTGTTTGTATGAGATATACTCATGAATAAAAGAAGTCAGTGCAAGGTAAGACAGGAGCACAGAGATCTAGAAAGTGGCTGTTACTATGAAGTTTCTTTGGAGTTGAATTTATGGTCTTGCTTTTATCACCACCAAAACGACATTCGGGATAATTAAAACACTACCTCCAGGCCAGAGGTCACAACTGGCATGACCTTCTTTTATTCAAAGAAGAAATAGTCATCTTGTGAAGGAGTTGAAACTTACTGGTAGCCCAAATGCTCTAGGAGCTAAGAATTGTTACATATCTTATCACTATCTCCTCAGATAGGAAGTATGGCTGTGGGCTTTTTCTAACTTTACCCATCTAGCTAAACAACTGTATATCTACAAATGAACTTGAGTCAAGAATACAAAAGCTCCAATTAAAAATAAACAACAACCAACTGAACAAAAAAAACACCAAGCAAACAAAAAAACCCACAAAACCATGAAAGTTTAGCAAAGAACTACTTCAGTAAAGACACTACATACCTTTCTTTGCCTAGGAGTTAATTCATGTATGAAATGTATGGCTTAACATATGCCTGCAAGAAACACAGTCACTGTGGATAGTAGGTAAAAACCTAGTCAGAAAATAATAAGGGAGAGGGATTAGAATTTTCCTCATATTTTTAAATGCAATATTTTTTACTTAATTGTGCTTTTAAAGAAACAAATTAGCTTTCAATAAGCATATAACTTAATTTAATAGCATGCAGTCAGACAGGAGTGTTATGACATTTCCAGCAAAAAAGCTACTACATAAGAAGGTTTTTAAGGACAAAAGAGACCTTTATTTAATCTAGTCTGAACTCCTCAGTATCACAGGCCATGAAAATTGTTATCATTTTATGTTAGGGCAAAAATATGGTCTGTTCAAAAGACAATAAAAGGTTCTACATTAATGAACTATGAAGAAGGCTGGTCACTTAAACTGGAGAGGAACGGTTGTAAAGATTAAAAATTAAAAAAATTAATATCCTGTCTAAAAATAAGAAGACTGAATATAGGCTAAGTCAGCTTCTATTTATAGTGACATATATTCAGATTTTAAATACCTTCAAGGACAATGACTTTCAATTTCACTTATTTCTTCAGCCTTTTTATACAACCCATAAATTAATTCCATGAGATACTGAACTCCACAAGTTTATCTTAAATACTTTCTGTGTTTAGTGCTCATGTTGTGTGCAAAAACATTAATCTTACATGAAAGCTAATGTTCAAACTAAGGAATGATTGTTTATATCAACAAAATAAAAAGTTTTATCATTAAATATACTATTTCTTACACACTTTACACTTGAAATCTCCTTAACAATGTGTATAAAGTCATAATATAGTATAATTCTTTACTTCATCTTCCATCCCCAAATCTTTTCAATTATATTATTAATGATTGACTAATGATGTTAATATATCTGCTTTACAGAGACACATCAGTCTAACTGCTTCAGTTTGTAACTTCTTCAGTGTTCTATTAATGGACAATGTTCCAACTGAATGGCTGAAATGACTAAAGAACAAGAAAAAAAAGTATTTTAAATATATAATGAATTTTGTATATATTAAAGGAATTATAGCACGTATATGAACATACGGGTAACCACCAAAATGCGTGTGAATGAACTAACACTTTGCCATAGAAAAATCATGGCAGATCTGATAACTCAGAACATCTGTATATGAAACCTGTAAACTCATTAATATCAGGTCACAGTTCAAAGATGCATAAACTAGTTACTACCTTTACCCCTAAAAAGAATCACAGACAAGCTAACAAAATCATGAAGCTTCATATTATCTATGCTGAATTTTGCCTTTTGTTCAAAAATTCATGTTCAGTAGCTGTTTCATTGTTAAAGAGAATACTGTGAAAATTGCTAAATCAGGACCAACTCATGAACAGTTCCTGATAGTGATATTTCCAGTACTGGTATTTTTCCTATTTGTTAGTGCATAGCTCACTTTTTCTGCAGCTGCCTGTCTCCCTGTGACTCTCAGTCAGAAACTACATGGCCTCAGAGGCCAGAGGGCTTTTATCATAGTTGAGTAAAATATAAATGAGCATGAACAAAGCCACTCTTAGTTTAATCACTGTAAGTTTGTATTTTAGCTCTCAAGGGGAAAAAAACTGTCCTGAGAACAAAGAATACAAATAACCTCCCAAACAGTCAGGGCTTTTGGAGGTTTTCTGTACTTTAAATGTGTATGTGGATATAAAGTAATGAAGCACATGTTTTTTTTATTAAACAGAACAGGGTATGTCCCTTATTGGTCACTGTTGTCAGAGCTCTGTGGTAGATATGTTCAAAGTGCTGTGCTGCTGAGATTGTGATTAATGGCAGTTATCAACTTGGACTCTCAAAGTGCCATAAAAATGATGGCAATCAGAGTATTTATCTAACCACTGATGTATGACATATAAAAAAAATGGGGAAAATGTTAATGCATGCTGAGTGTCATTAGTAGATTAAACTTTAAAAAGCATTTTTGGTATATTCTATTTTGTGATGGGTTAATTATAGTGCTTTAAGCTCCTTTAGCAAGACATTTGGATATTTGACTCCCATGTAAATAAGTGGCTGTTCATAGCTTAACCTGTTACTATGTCAGAGGTTGAATGGGTACAGAGCTAACAGAAAAAAAAAAAAAGCTGAGGCTGCTAAATGTGGGAAACACCGAGGACATCAGCACAGAACTTCTCTTTCTTTACTGCCAGCTCTGTTATTTGTCTCACTGCAGTTATAAATCTTGAGGCATTTATTTCTGGTCCAATTTAACTTCTACTCAGGTGTCTGAGCTTGACATTCTTCATGCTTGCAGGCAAACCTATCTGATTTCAAATTTAATCAAGGATAAGAAGGAATGACAAACAAAGTAGATGGTTTAGCAAACAAGGCACAGGGATTTTTTTTTCCTATTGATTTGCAAGATTAATTAAAAGCTTTGTAAAACAAAATGGGTCCCAACATAAATATAGTGAAAATATAATCCGAAACTTTTTGAATAACTGATTGGAAGATGAATCCACAAACCCAGATAAACAATTCTTTGCAATGTCTATCATCATTCAACTAAAATGATCAAATACGCTAAGTAGCAGATGTGCTCTTGCTTTCCTCCGTTGAAGTAACAAAATTTGCATTCATTTTTCTGGAAGCAGAAATGTCACAAGCTTCCCAGCCAAAAATACGGTTATACAAGTTCAAAGGCCAGCAAAATAGTTAACTCTTAATTCCAGATAGAAATAAAAGCCCAACAAAACCATCAGCTCGTACAATTGATAGCCCAGGAAGCAGGCCAGATATCTCTATCCCGGATTACATACAATATACATGATAAATGTAAAGATAAAATTCCTGTATATTCAACTGCAAGATTCAGATCCAAGACAATCCTGCCAGGAAACAATTTTCAGAATAAATGGAGATTTCCATATCTGAGGGATCAGTCTCATTGTTGCCATGGAAACAAAAAGAATAAATCCCATGCAAGCTTTTAAAATGCATGTTGGTGACAGCAAGGATAAAGAAAAAGTTAGAACAAACTGAAGTATTAAGTACAAAGGACTTGTGTATTATGTGAAAAATATCATTGAGCATCTATTCTTCTCACTCCTCAATTTGGTACAACTTAATTAGTAAATTACTACAACATTTGTAAGCATGTTAAACACAACAAATACAATGGCCCAGCTTCTTTGCTTAATATATTTGGTGTTTCATAAGACCAAATACAAATGTTGAATAAGGATTAGATTTTCAGAGACATGCCATGTAGCCTAAAAGACAGGAATATCAGTTAACTGCAACACTTTAGCTGTTAGGCAGGTAACTGTGATATGTACCCATGAACTCCTGTCCCTAAGGAATAATTTCTTCCTTGTTTCCTAGCAAAGCTGCCCCTGGAGCAGGGTGGACCCATGTTGCCAGTTGCAGCAGCTGGATCCAGGTTCAGGACCACTTTACAGATTTTCCCTCTAGCTACAGTCTGTCTCTTCCCGTTTAAGAGCAATTCTCCTTTTTTCTGCACCAATAAGTATCCTTTTTCAATGTTACCTGCTTTCCTTCTCCCTCCTGTAAGTGACAGGCCAAATGAAGGACCTATTACCTATTGAAACCATTAGCAGCAGACCTTGACTGCTCAGAGTCCTTGAAGGTCTGTGAGAAGCTCAGTGGGCACATTTTAGACACACACAGCCGTATCAGTTGCCTTCAAGCAGCGTAATTGGGTCAGAAAGGAGCAAACTCAAAAGTATCCTCCCTGTGGAAAAGCCATCACTTCTACAGCTGATGGAACCAAGTCTCTGGCTCCTGAATAGGGAGTATTTCAAAAGCAGGGCATAAGAGGAGGATGGGATACTGCAGTCTGAATGGGCAGGTCATAAGTTTCTCGTGTACATTAAAACTGCTGTGGCATGTTACCTCCCCTAAGGTGAATATTAACTGATCAATAGAACTGGGAGATGATTCACAGCTCCCTGATAGCTAATCAGTGCTCCTTGTGTCAAGCAGATCACGGGAGCTGGAGAGAACCTCTTTAGTGCTTTTGAGTATTCTCAAGGCAACACATCATCAGAACAAATAGTAGAGGAATTCAGGGCACTTCAAACACCTTAGTGTTTTTGAAGCCACGTTTTCTTCCCTAACTGCTCTCTTGTTCACTGATGCAAGGAACCAGTGACTGCACGTAGTGATAGCAAATTATGACTTCCACTGTGGTAAAATGAAGATCCAGCCACAGCCAAATAAGTTGGTGCAGTATGGTACTTGTAAGTGCAGAAAAGTTTCCAAAGAGCAATTCTGTCTTGAAACCTGTTGCAGAAAACTACAGAGGCCCATGTAACTCGATATGATTTACTTTATCCTAGACTAGGCTTTCTGGCTCAATAGTCCACTACGTATTTCTACAATCAAAACTTTAATTTATTACATATCCCAAAACTGCCTTTATTTCTTGCTTGCATTTTATTCAGCTAAGCTATTTGGACTCTATAGATGTAGCTTCTAGATCCATAATTGTGACACAATCATTTGGAAGATGGTAGGATCTTGTTCAGTGAGATTTGTGAGCAATTTTTCCACTTTCTTGTATCTTTTAAGATTTAATGTATATAGAAATAGTTTTATTTCATTTGAAAACTCTGTAAATCTATAAAAATTACAAAAATACAGATCTGATAATAACCTCAGTAGCAACATTGTGTATCCCCCGTACCAGCTAAAATGAAATATATCTGTGTCACTTCAGATATGTTCATCTAACATAGTCATGATATTTCTAGGAAATCTGTAATGGTGATTTACTGCTGTGAAGATTTTGTCTGATCTAACCTGAATGACCTCTGCTGTGGCTGAATCCCAACATTATCTTCTCAATCAGACTTGGAAGCACGTTTATAGAGGACCCCTCAGGAAGGTCACAGATATCCTTGTTTGCAGGATCCTGTCATGTCTCTGAAAACTGTTATGATAGCTTTTCATGCTCTTCAGTTTACTCTTTCTAGATCTAATAGTTGTGGCTTTTCTTCCCTTTCTGTATATGTCAGTCTTTCTCATGTGTTTATTCTTAACTTCAGTTCTAGACTGATATTTTCATTATGAGAATTTTCAGGTGAAAAAAGTTTTTTTCTTCCCTGAAAATTCTTACAATTAACTTTCTATGGAGCAAATGAGAAAATTAAACTCATTGCAACATTTTAAAAAATAAAGAGAATAAATAAAGAATAAAGAAAATAATTAAAAAATTAAAAAAATAATAGAGAATAAAGAAAAATTAAAATGTATTGCAATAAATCAATTCATAGAATTCCATATCAAAAAATATCTGGCTTTCACATACCACTGGTAAAATGTAAGTATTCTGCAGGATGTCTGGACCTCACAAGATGAAGTAACACCATTTAATATTACTTATATTTGAAACACTGCAAAACCTTGTCTTAATAAAACAAATTAAATTAAAATTAATTATGTTACAAAATACCTCAGGGTTAAAAAAGGTAATGGTCAAAGCGGGTAAAATGAATGAGCAGAATCAAAATGGATTGTTGAAAAATTAGTCTCGTTACATGTAATGAAATAAAATTAAATGTAAGGGGCAGAAACACAGAAGAATAGTTGATAGAGAATGACAGAATGTGACTTCAAGGGATTTTATTTTGCTTTATTTCTGCCCTTTTATAGAGATTAGTGACTGAACCTTAAAACCTGGGCCTAATTTTGGTATTGGATGCAATTTTTCCTAAAGGTCAGGGTATTACTTAATAGTTAGTGCTCTTATCAAAACAAATAGTTAAATCATGTGAATTTTAATGTTAATTAGTGAGTAATGTCTAAAATTGGCAAGTTTGGACAAATCAATCATTTCACGTATTTATTTTATTTGAACTGTAAGCTGTTCTGAAACTACATTTTTAGCAACCAGTTTCAAAGAAACAGCTAATTATGGATTGTAAACTTTCTAAATGAGACCTAATGCTATTAAAGAGATTTAATTGAATAAAGATACAGTAGTGGGGTGAAATTATTTTCAGATTTATCTAGATGAAAGTGTGTCAGTGTTAGCAAGAACAGAACTTGGTCCACTGCATTTTCAAATGTATTTGGCCTCTCTGTCTATCAGTCTAAGAAATAGTACCTAAACCTGTGCACTTTAAATATTATTTAAAATATATTATAAATAGAATGGTCTTTGAATCTAATACTTTTACACATATAATAGCATCCATATAAGTCCCTACTCAAACATACACAATTTGATAACTAAATATTTAATCTTTTTAATTTATTGATTAGACTATACAGAAATTTGTATTTCCTGTACTTGATACATGAAGATTTTATGTCCAATTGCATAAATAATAAGCATAAATAAACTCACTTTTTTTTTTTTTTTTTACTTATCATAATATGTATTTATTTTAAATTTTGTTATCACACTACTGTTTCTTAGAATCATAGATTTGCTCTGGCTGAGAAAAAACTTTCCTTAAACTTCCTTTTTTTCATGTCTGTTTCATATTTTAATAAAATATCCTTTGCCGTGAAGTACCTGATCCTTCTTGTTAAACCAAAAATTTACTTTAAAATTTGAGTTGTTAGTGTTCCCATCTGGTTATCTCCAGTTTTGAAAAAGAAGATTTCATATAAGGATGAGTGTGCTTGTCAATTAGAAAGCAGTGCTGCTGGAAAAATTCAAGAGAGCCCATGTTAGATACCTCCTGGTGCTTCCAGAACTAATTCCAGTTAACAAGTAAAATGATGTTTTGTTTCCCTCTGTGTTCTGTTTCTGCTCATGTCTCATCTCTTTTCTTGCTACCACATTTACGTCCCTTTCTTTTCATCTTAGGATACTTTCCCTCCTTAACTTTTGAATATAAAATATGAAACCTTCATATTTTTTAAATGCTGCTCCATGAATTTTGAAATGAAATGTAGATCTTTCAAGTCTGAATATTTTATGAGGTACATTTTTTGACTGCTAGTGGCTGGAGGCATATAATTTTTAGGTGTGTGTGTTTGGTTTTACTCTTGTACACCTTGAGATAAGTGTTAAGTCAGCATTATTCTGAAGAGCAAAGATAAAGCAACATAAATGTTAATAAGCTCCCTATATTTTCATTGTGGTTCATTTTCTTCTGTTGCATATTTCATCAGAATAGCATTAAAATTTTTTGAATCTTATGGCTATTGTTTTATTTGTTCTAGACTAAAACCGAACCTTGAATTGAACTCTGCAGGGTGAGAGGGAGAGAAAAGTTATAAACAACAAGCCATGCAGACCTCTAAATATTACCTAAGATTGCTTTCCAGTGTCAAGATTTTATGAACCAATATCTTCCAGCCTGCCAGACCTAGGAAGGATTGCCATCTCTCATAGCAAGGGAAGACTCTCCTCTTTCTAATGTGATAAAGCATCTATTTGGAGTCAGATGGCTCATGAAATACTAAAACTTAAACCTGTCACTAATCCAGGATTAAATATTGATGGTCCCATATACAGTGTAGGTTTCTCTTACTCATTCCTTCTTGCTCTGAGCCCCAGCTGTATAGAAGGCAGAAAGAAAGGAATATTTGTATCTGGAGGAAAAGGGAATGCTACCTTATACTGGGCTATCCTATGTATCCCAATATGTTACTGGGGGTTTATTAATAATCACACCCAAACTGTTGGAAGAAAAAGAGGTAATGACTTTTCCTAGCCTTTTACCTCCTTCTCCCCCTTCAGGTCTGACACATCACCCTTTGAGAATGTTCACTTCCCTTGAAGTGTTAAAAACACCATATTTTTGTTGCTAATTCTGCTATGTCTCCTCTATATGGCCTAAAACACATTTAGAATCAGGGCTGAGATTTCCAGAGAGGTTGCCTGGAGAGCTGCCCCAGTAGAAGAAAACCCTGAATGGCCTGGAATGTAGGAGGATATAGGCCAGGTTCTGAAGAAATACTCTGCCCCAATAGTTTGGAAGTTCCTCCCTCAACAAATACATAACCCAGCACGGACCAATGAACTAAATCCATATCCTGGGCAATGGTCAGTGGCTACTGAAATAATAATTGTATTTGTATATAGTTACATGTACATATATGCACAGCTGAAAGGTATTCATTTGGGCAGGATATGGAATAAGGGGTGGAAAATACCCTGGGTAACCCAAAATGTTACGTTATTCTATATCTGTCTGTGCAGCTGGAAATGGAACTGCCGAGGTTTGGGGTGCCAAATCTTTTTAAGGTCAGGGCACTCAAGAAGAAGCTCTTTTGACTCTTGCTTTTCCCTGGCATTCTCGTGGGGACGGCTGAGGCAGTGCAAGACAGGAGCCTGCTTTTGTTTCCCTCAGGGCCGCAGAAGGGGGTGCTTCAAGGACGTCTCCGAGTGGCAACCCAAGAAGCCGCATTTCACAAGTTCCAAACTGTTTCATAGTGAACTTTGCAACACTTGTCCCCCAGCACAAAGCCAGAGCTGGTCGAGATCAGGCCACCATTCTTCAGTGCTCCAGGGGACTTTTTCTTCCTCCCCTATAAGGACAGCAACCTGGGACAGCATCACCGACACCCAATGAACCAGAGGCTGACACTGTGGGGCCAGAGCTCCCCGGGCAACTCCAGCAATTCCCATCTCCCACCAGAACTGCTTCGTAAGCCGCTACCTTCCCAGCTTTTTTGTTCCAGGGCAAAGATTGAGCCAATTAGGGTTTTTCCGCCATTTTCCCTTTGTCTCTCTCCACAAGGTCACCGTGGAGGGAGCCATCTTGGGGGAGGAACTTCTCCACCATTTTTTTATCTCTTTGTTCCCAGGGAGTCTTTGAGATTTAGCGACTTGGTGCCTACCGATTATTTACTGATATTTTTTGCCTGAAATATGTTGCTGTTTCATTTTTTTAGTAAACTGTTATTTTTTTCACTTATATCTACTCTCATTAATCTCTCCTGATTGGTGAAAAAGGGAGTTGCTAAAACTTAAAGGGGAGATGGTGCATGTTGGAGTGTCCACCCCCTTAACTTGTCTTAAACCAAGACATGGGCTCTGAAATTTCTTTTGAAAAATTTTGAAGTTCATTTTAGTCAGTGTCTCTGTATTCTTATTAGCAGGGATAAACAGTGTATAGCCTCTTTTAAAATGATCTTCAAAAGCAATACAAGAATTTTTGAAACTTCTTTTTCCCTACAGAATAGAGCTATCATTAAAAAAGGGAAGGATAAGAGAAGCTTAAAAGTCAGGAGTTCAGCTGAGAAACAGTTTGTGTACTTAACAGGTTTATGCAAATCTCAAAAACACCAGTTAGAGGCTTAATTTTTTTTTAATTGTTACATTTAAATTAGGAGTAAATTAAAATATGCTGAAAGCAGCTCTGATAATTTATGCATTGCGGCCTTTAAAAGCTTTTCTGTAAAAAAGAAAAAAAAGTTTTCCATTCATGTCAGAAAAATTATTTAACTGTATTCTACAGTGATACAGCTGATAGTAATCAAAAGGCTTAATCTCTCCAGTTGGCTCTTCAGTGACCTTTGTAGAATGTTTTATGTCCAACCTGTTAACACTGAACTCATGTCCACACCATGAATTTAATCAAATAATCATTCTTTTCCAGTGGTAGCCATTCACTGGATAAGCACACCAGGGTTTAATATGTGTCAAGTGTACACTACACTTAAAGATGTAGGTAGATGTGACAACTTCAGGGTAAAACTGAATCACCTGGAAAAACAGGACAAGGAAAGGATTTTCTCATCCACTTCTGTGGAACAATAGTCTATTTAACAAGGTATCCCTGTAATTGTACTACAAAATTTCTAAATTGCAAGGAAAGAAGAAAAAAATAGAGCCTTGTCCTAAAGGTATTTTTGTAGGTGCAATTTGCCTATGCAAATTCTCTGCTTTAAAAGTATGTGAATCTTAACTGTTTGTGTATAGATCTAAAGATACACAGAGTTGCCTTCAATTATAATTAACTTTTATTACAAGATCAAGAAGACATGGAAGAAAAGGGTCCATAGCCATAGCACTTGGTAGAAAGAACTTTTGGAAGTCAAGCATAGAATATGCTTGGGAAAGGAAGGCTTGGTCAGCGTATGGGGATGAAGGAAGTAATTGAGATGAAATGGGGAATGGCAAAAGGTTGAACACTGCAGGCAGCAGAAGAGTGAACTTGAATTCCTCTCTGCAACATCCCAGACTTTGTTTATTCAGCTCTGGTAGGATAAGATTCACCCAAAGACACTGACTATTGTCGGATTCTTTCAGCTGCTTTCAACAGCTCTATAGCTCCCCTCTTTTCTCTCCATGGACAAAATCTTTTTCACTGTCACTTCAGCTACAGCAGAGGAAATTTTATTTCAACCATATCTTTCACTTTTTCATCTGCAAATCTTATGCTCCAACTCATCTCAGGTATACTTAATACTGCTAGCATGGGAAGAAAGTCATATAAGTATTTGGTTTGTAAGTGATGGCTCTGATTATTTGCATTGCTGTACCTTAGGTAGGTTTAGCTTTATTGAGGCTTTTTTGTTTGTCTGTTTGTCATGACATGGGTATTCAAGCATATCAGCAAGATGCGTTTCTTAGCACACATATACCTCTGGATGACTAAATAAATGTGCAGAGATGTTCCTTGGCACACTAGGATTATCCTTTAGAAGAGAGGCCTGTTGTGTGGCAAAGGCACAATAAAGATTTAGCATGCAGCAGGAGACTAGTTAAAAGAAGGCATGATTGACATGTTGTGCTCAAAGAAGCCATTGCTTAGGGTTTTTCTTTTTCCACTGAAGCAGAAACAAAATCAAACAAAAACCAATTCCCAAACTAAAAGACCCCCAAACCCAAAACCAAACAATAGCTATTTCTCTCACAGTATTTTTAGTAAGCCAAACAGCTATTCTGTGAGGGTTGCACTGTATTTGGGAATTCAGTCCTGCTAGAACCTCACAGGTTTAGGAGGGTGTGTACATACCAGATTGTGTTAATACAGAACAGTATTTTTTTTTTTATACACATCTATTTGTGTGTATAGGGAGACAATCCACAGTCTCCTTAGCTGTTGCTTTAGCAAATCCATATATTTGCAATTCAGTGTAGCCTTCTTCTGTTAGTTAAAACTCCAGGAAGTATCTGTCCACTAGGCACGTAAAAGGAGATGTCCTTTCACTGGCTAATAATGTTTAGCAAGTCTAATTGACTGGTGTGCTAATGTATTAATGCACATTAATTTGCTTTTTTTAAGCATTAATTTCTGTTCTGTATCTAGTTCAGAAGTGTTGGGACAACGTCTGCACTGTATTCCAGGGTTCCCCAACCCTGTGTCTATGCACTCATACAATAAACCATGCCATGTCTCACCTTTAACCTATTGAAAAGATTACATTCCTTTCTGTTTCCTTGTTTTTCATCACACTTATCCCCCTTCTTTCCACTCATTTAACCTTTAACTAGCACAAAGATACACTGCTTAATTATGATCACAGTAGTGACTGACCTGAGGCTTTTCTCTGGTTAACAGGACTGACCTTTACTTGATTTGCCTTCACCTCACAGTTTTTGACTAACAGCACTGGAGGGAAAGTGAAGCAACTTATTTTGTTAAAGCACAGAGGAAAGAAATAATAAATATAGTAATAACAATGAAAAATATCCGCTTGGCCAAAGGGTTTCTGCCTGCTTTCCAAGCCCTTGTCAGTTGTATTCACCCTTAATTACTCCCTGCAGGTTGACTGAGTGAACAGCAGTAGTGTGAGAAACAGCCCACAGAGTGGAGTGAGGTTGGTATTCCATGTTTACCAGCCATCCAACATGTTATGGCTTGGGAGCATTTTCAGCTTTGACAAGGTGATGCTGCTTAGTAACATCCAATTTTCTCCAGGTCTGGTGAGTACATTGACAAATACCATTTACAAAGATTAAGTAAAGAACTGCAGAAAGGAAAAGGGTATAGCAAATGGAAAAAAAAAAACAAACAAAAAACCCTGCTGTGGAAGAATGGCTTTCCCAAGTAATTTGACTTTTGTACATAAACAAAACTCTTGTAAAAAACAAGATAAAAAAAAAAAAAGGAAAAAGGAACTCTGTCAGATTGGAGTTCACTGTATCAGATTCCAGTCTGGATATTGCATTTGAGAAAATGAAAAATAACAGCTAGCTTTTCAGTGTACCTGGGTTAGTCTCCTAATTTAGAAGTGTATTAGTATTTTGTCATGATACATATAATTATTAATATCTAACGTCATTATCTGAATTTCTGTGATTTGGATTGTTTCCTGATCTTAGAATATCTTGCCTGATTCTTGACAGGAAAAATTTGCATATACCTATGTAAAATGTTTAGCTGCCCTGTATCCCTATCTAAAGCCAGAGGCTCTCTGCAGAAAAAAGAAAAAAAAAAAGAAAGAAAACCGAACAGGTGCCTTAAAGTCCCCCTGAAAACCTAAGTGCTGTCTGCTGTACTTTCCTGGTTGGAAAGCTTTATTGAAACGCAGTTGAATTAACATGAAAGTTTCTACATAAAACAGGAGATGCAGATGCAAAATTGCATACAGCTTCAGAGGGCATCCTTTGAAGCAGGTCTTTTAAAAATACTGAGTGCTACGAGGCTGTTTAGAAGGAAGCAGGAAGGCTGATTACCAAGGGATAGTGTTTTACATAAATGTTTTCTGCACCAGAACATATGGTACAATGGAGATTTTAGAGTGGTAAAAATGTAATTACATTAATAGAGTCATGTCTCTGTAGTAATTGTGCACAGAGGTTCAGGTTAGAAGAATAACCTTCTATTTAATGTATTTGTGATCCCCTGGAAATCTGAACCAGGGCAAGGGACCTGCCAACAGAATTTCTGAGACACTGGCACAAGATTGAATGATATCTAATGATATCTAATCTTGACTCATAAATAGTAACTGCAGGAGTTATCTTTTGTTGAAAGCTACTCTTGCAGTGGTTCTGATTCAAAATTATTTGATTCATTTATCTCTGTCTCATACAAATGCTGTTTAACTTAAGAGAACAGAAATAGTGCCATGAACATCAATCACATGTTATCCAAAAGGAAAACCTAAAGTAGTATTCTGAGACTTGAAATGAGTCAAAAATAATGAAATTTTCTAAAATAATTACTTTCAGACCTTTTATTTTCTTCAGGTTTTCGTTTTGGTTTGTTCTATCTTTTTCTTTAAAGGAAAACTTCTGAATCTAAAGTCATATGAAATCTCTTAAAGGACACGTGCCATCTTAAACATGGATTCAAAAACATCCCAACATTTCTTACTTTAGGAATTCTATTGGCAATACTTACTATCCTTCATGTTTTGGACATCATCTCTCCTCCTCCTATTACACACTCACCTTCAGCATCAGCAACGTTTCTCTCTAACTCTTAGAGAACAAGTGTTCTAGTCTGTATTCTTCTCCCTCCTGCCCTGCAAAGAGGAAGAGTCATTCTGCATATGGTCATGAATCCTGTTAGTACAACTGAAAATAAAAGCAGATAGTAGCATTTTTATTAATTAAAGCAAGATGGCATCCATGGTGAATAAAATTTAACAGCTTGTATCAGCCTTTCATAAAACTAAAAAAAACCACTTCATAATGCCTATATTTATGATAAAACAATTGGCAGCACTGCAGAAGTATAGACTCGAATAAACAGGGAAAGCCCTCTGACAAGAATAAGGAAAAGGAAGGAAACACAATACAAGTATGTTGACTACAACAGTTTGAAAGACTAACATAAAATATAAGAAAAACCTCAAAACCAAAACCAACAAGCCAGAGGTCAG
Source organism: Daphoenositta chrysoptera (assembly GCA_013397915.1). Taxonomy (NCBI): domain Eukaryota; kingdom Metazoa; phylum Chordata; class Aves; order Passeriformes; genus Daphoenositta; species Daphoenositta chrysoptera. The sequence continues at coordinate 559,421 of VZRO01002818.1, read as the reverse complement.
AAGAAAGATCAGATATTAGACTAAAAAAAACCCCTTTTCAATACTTCTGACAGCATAAAAAAGTTTGGTTTCACTAAAGTCCTTGAGAAAATCAAAGACTGTTCAAGTGCCCCATGCAGAGTCAAGTTTTCCAGAATAATCTACATTGAGGGCAGGTTGGGACCAGAGGGAAAAGGAGAACAAGCTCTACTCATTTTTTAGCTATGCGGTTGTCAGAAGATGAATTAATATTGCTTACATTTAGCTGTTACTTTAGGATATTTTTTTTTTGCAAATAATAAACTTGTTTGGTCTAGCTGATGCCCCTAATACTTGGAACAATTTGTAACAGTCCTTAAACATATGACTGCTGGGAAAAGAGGAACCTCTAAATAATCCCAAAGCAATTCAGTTTGATGTTATTGATCTACATTTTTTTAATTGATTTGAACAGCATTACAGGAGAAGCATTCTGCATTTTGCCATTTGAATTACAGTCTTGTTTCTGTACTGAAGTCTAGACACTGTCTCAGTTTCCAAAGGGCATGAGTGTCTCTGATGATGTCTTCCCACAGAACAGCACCACTTGGTTCAGGATAAGATATTTTTCCCTGTATATTTCTGCTTCTTTGATAACTTCATCTACACAGACACTAAGTAAAATTTACCTGCTTTTATAGCGTTGTACATTTACTTCTGTTTTCATGCTGCTGGACCCTTGGAGATGGTTCAGATGCAGGACAAAAACAGGCTGCCAGCAGAAGTGGCTCTGGAGTGTGGGCAGCCCTGGTCCTGCTGGCTAGCCCAAATTCAGGGAAGCCTCTGTGCCACATCAGCAGGGTGGTTGCCTGCCCCGAGGAGCTCCATCCCGTCTGTTTGTCCCAAAGCACGCTGTAACCTTCGGACTGGCCTCAAACCTGCCTCACCTGACCAGTCAGGAGCCAGCCCTGCAGATCAGTTCTGCCCGCAGCTTGCAGCCAGGAGCACCCACAGAAAAGAAAAAATCCCCAAACACACAGGTGTTGTCTTTGCAAGCATGTGTACCATATGGAATCACACCTTGGGAACAAACACCTGCCGTTATTTGGACAGTTTGCTAGTATTGACCTTCACTCCTTTCTTTTGTAAATTCCCTGTGGACTATAGAGCTGTGTGATAGTGTTTGGAAGCAGAAATATTGCCATTACCACCTGCAATGTTATTTCTTCCACAAAATATCACTATAGGTTAATAGGTAGAAATTATTCATATATAAATTTAAAGTTACATTATCTCTCTATTTAAATTTAACAAAATGGACAACTTGGTTCTAAATGTGACTTTGTCATAAACAAAAGTTGAAAAACCAAGAATAATATTTAAAAATAAAAGACTGCAACAAAAAGATTTTTAATGCTTCCCCCCTGCCCCATACCCTTTTTTCTTTTGAAAGTCCAAGCTGTTGTTCAGGATTCTAGAAACAAATGCACAAGCCACCAATAGAGTCAAAAATACCCTCACCTGAACACAAGTTTTTCAGAATATCTCCTCTTCATTATATTTTGTGTTGCTCTTGTTACGCCTTTTTCTTTATAATTTCTCTTTCTAGGTATTGAGATATTTCCTTTGATTTTGATGTTTAATGAATTAAAAAAGAAAAGAGGAAAGATTTCCAGTATACATATGAGGTCAATATCAATTTTCTAGCTAACATGGTTATAGAAGTGACCACATTGCTAAGACATGTTTATATTACTAAAACTATAATCATTATTGCTGGCACTCTACAGATGAAATGATGCAATAAGTAGTAAGGATTTTAGAATGACTTTTTATAAGTGTTACTGTGCATGTAAATCTTGTAATTTTTTTTCTTGTTGTTATAAAATGTTTTCTAATTTTCTGGTCAATATTTGATAATATAACTTTCCTTTTTTCCAGGCATTGTATTTTATTTTCATTTTCATTTTCTCTGGACACCATCCAGGGTTCCTTTAAATGAATGGACAGATTATCCTTGCCTTCAGTGAGCTTTGTCAGTGATCCAGTATGTGAATCACCTTATATTGACCTGTCATTATCTTCCTACCATTTCTCATTGCCATCTTTTCATATATCTTTTTTTTGTTTGTCCAAGGTCATGTCTTCCTTATTTCTTCTATGTCAGGAGGCTTTCACACTTGAGAAGCATAAGTGTTCTGCATTATTATAAAGGACACATCTCAAACAAAAACCAAGGAATCTATTTTTAAGGAAGCCACCAAAAACTCTAAATTGAACTGAGCCACATGTCTAATAATACTCTTATTATCATTAATCTCTCTAGTGGCACTAGGAAGAAAATGCAGGAATAAGGAATTAATTTTTGCTTGCCTTGACTCATCATCCTCTTTCCTGTTTACATTCACTTACCCTTTCCACTTTACTTATCCATTTTGTCTTTCTCTTTTTCCCCATCCCTTTCTCTTATGTCTTCCTTGTCCTATTTATGCATTCAAATCACAATGTTCTGATTAGGAAAAAAAAACAAAAAAACAAAAAAAACCCCAACCAACGAAAAAAAAACAAAAAACAAACAAACCCTGCTTGAAGGCAAAGAAAGAAAAACACAAGAAAACAAAAACTGAAGACAGCATGAGAAGGCATGGGAAGGGAGCATCTGCCATAATACTACAAGCAGGAGGAGTTAGTGCCTCACTTATTGGCAAAATACAGCTTATGGACAGCATGGTGTGTTGTCAGAACATGGTGTTAATTAGAGGAAACAATCTATTTTTTTAAATGGTAATGTTTTAGGAATTGAGAAATCTACAGTTTGGTTTTTTTTTTTTTTCATTTTCATGTTGAGAATCACGGATTTTTCAGTGAGAAATTTAGAGCTCTGTGCAGTCTTAAGTCACACAGGCTAATTAACAGCTTTGCATTTTCCATGAATGAACTTTCTCAGTTCTTTATTTTTCATATTTATCTGAAAAATGTTTCATACGTATTTGGCCTCACCCTGTAAGTTTCCCATTACATAAGTACTTAGTAAAAGAATGGTTCTTAAAAACACAAATAGTTGCATATACTTTTATATGATTTTTTTCTCAGGCAGTTCACCAGGATCTCACCCCAATCAACGACACCAATAAATAAGACACAAACAATATTTCTGGAAAGATCTTGCCAACATTAAGAAAAAATAAATTACTGCTACTACTATACATTTTTTAAAAACAAATCTATGTTTATTATATTCATGTGAAGCTTATTGGGGCTAGCAGAAGGAAATTCAAGAATCATTCTTGTTCATTCAAAACACCACCAATATGACTTTCAGCAAACCTTCAACCCCAATAATCTCTGAGGTAGTGTCTGAAATAATGAGGAAGAGAATTACAGGTACAATTCAATAATGTAATAAGAAATTCATTAAATTCAATAGGAATACTAGATGTTGATATAAGATGGTTAATTTCTACTGGGGAGAAATGGCAGAAAGACTTTATTAGTACATCATAGCTTGTGACCCACTAAGATTTTTATGGACTACTGAAGAACAAGCAGCTCCTGTGGGTCCTCACTGTCCATAACCTTATTTTAAGAACTGCTGAGCTCAACATAAAACTTAGTGTAGCAATCAACTTTTTATTATTCTAGGTTTTCAGGATTCCCCTCCCTTTCCTCTCATAGCAGTTTTCTTTATACTTCATTGTAGCACCTAGCTGTTCCAATATGCCTACTGTACCATCATATTTAGCTGGACAAACTCTTGTCATCATTGCCATCACATTTGGGAAATGTATTTCTGGAATATGTGTGAAACATCAGGCTGGGGACTTACTGGCATTCTGTTACTAGGTTCTACAGAGAGTTTTGCATTCAGCTGACACTATTGCTCAGGAAATGGATCACCTCCTTTTTCATTTTCAGAATATTTGTTTGCTTTTTTTCATTTGCCTTCAAGTAGGAAATCGAGTACTATTTCAGAAATAGATTACTGTGTATCTTTGTATAAGCCTTAAATCTGCTTTCCTGAGAGCTCTGATATGTTCTGTAAAAGGTATATTTTGTGCCCTATTTACACTTGTAACTTTAGCTCTCACTGTATAAATTAGAAGACAGACTGCAAAAGACTGAGTGCAAACTTCAGAATGTTTTTTCCTCTTTTTTTTTTATTTTTTTTTTTTCTTTTTCCCCCAAAGCTGAGCTCATCTTTAAAGTGTCTTTTTTCATCTTTATCTTCGGGCAGTAGTGCTTATTAGAATATTAGGTCAATCTTCTTATAAACATGCCTTGTCATTTAAACCTTTCTTTTTTCTTTTCCTTGCTGGAAATCTCACTGTTATCATTTTCTGTTGAGTAATTATTATAGATGGATTAGTAAAGATCAATCCTGAATTTTACATTTAATAAGATGCCTGGTCAAACCAAAAGGAATGGTTATTTGTGTTCTTCTTCCCTATCCCCCTTTATGGGACATAATCCTATGGAAGTAATATATGAAAAAAAAAAAAAAAAAGACTAGAAAGCAGTTTTTATAGCTTATAACATAAAATTGATTTAATGAACAATTTATAATCTTTATTGAGTTCATAATATTTTAGGCAATAACTTGGTTCTAAGACAAGTAATTTCTATTAGCAACCATCTCTCACTTTTTCCCATCACATCATTTTCTCTATAGCCTTATTCTTTTCCAAATGTTGTTTAGTCTATAACCATTTTCTTCAAACAATTGCTAAACCTTCTGACACAGATCAGAGAAGCAGAGTACTTTGTTCTTGCCCCTGAAGTCTCCCAGCACCCTGTGTGGCTGAGATTTCTTTCTCAGTGATGGGCAAGTCTTTGTTTCTCTTGGCTTTTTCAGTGATCTTTACTCTGAGATATGGCAACTCTTGATCAATCCTTCAATCTGAAATGCCATCAAAAAACATCAGAAAAAAGCAGACATCTTCATCCAATTGCACAATCTGTATATGTCTTAGTTATCAAGCATTTGTATATCTTAGGAAAAAGAAAGCCCTACTTTTGATTTGACTGTGTTTTCATGAAAGATTTTTAAAAAGATGATATGAAGTTGCTTTTCTCAGAAAAACTATGTTCATCTAACACGCTTATTTATTACCTCCAGACTAGAATGGCATAAGGGAATGTAATGACAGACAAATGGTCTAAATAAATAACAAATATACCGCCTACATTAGATGATTCAACATCTGGTACATTTACATGAAGAAAACATCAGAATTTTTATTAAAATCTCTGTTTAGTCACTGTAACTAATCTTTAGGATCTAAACAGACTGACAGATTTAAGTTCAGCTATTATCCTACGTCGTTCAAGGAATAGCACTGCAAGGGGAGCATGACAGCATGCCTGGTTTACCACTGCAAAGGAAGCTTGATCACGTCTTATCTGTCAGATATGCAAGTTCCTATTGACATATACCATATGGAAATTTATGTATGTTTTAGGACCCAGTACTGTCAAATCAGTCTCACTATGAAATGCAGTTTTATTCTCTACGTTAATAACTGATTAGGAGAAAATATAATGGGAGATGCTCTGAAAATACCTTCAAATTCGTTCTGCACAGAGTATGATTTCTTGACAGTTCTGTGATAAATGGTTAAACAATATAATCCCACGAAATTAACAGATTTAGAATGCCTAATCAGGTGCAGATGAAAACATTTGTAATCCTTTTTAAAAAATACAGAGATCTGCCTATGGAGGGAAGATTAAATCAGGGCCTAAAAGTAAAAATTAAGAAGAAATCACCAGCAAAAACCTATTTTTTTGTGAAGAACCATACGTTCTAACATACTGTTTATTCGGGAGTTGCTATAAATCATACAGTTTGTGGGCTATTATATACTGCTAACGTATATGTGCCTGGATCTTCTGTGAGCTGTATTCTAAAGATAATCTTAAAATACATATAGCAAACATCTACAGGTATCCCTAGATTAAAAAAAAAAAAAAACAAACAACCAAACAACCAAACAAAAAACCCTGAGATTTATTAAAGTCACAGTGCTGTTTTATTCTTATACCCAAATACAAAAAAGAGTCAAGCAGACACAAATTAAGAACCAAAGTAGAAATCAGAAGGACAGAGAAGAGCTAAGCTTTATCAGATGGCTGTCTGCCCCTGACAAATGCTGACATTCACAACTACTGCTTTCCAAGCACATTTTTCCTCTCTTGCACCTAAGATTCTTCCAGGTCCCAGGTACGTTTTTGTTTTGATATGAGCTTAATGTAGGGGGGAATGGATGATGATGATAATGGCAACAACAAACAACACACCTTCCAAAATGTATAAATGCATTTACAAACTATAGAAAATACCTGGTTTTTTTAGAGCACAGCTTTGTCTTCACATTTCTCTGATGCTCACGCTAGCAATCACATACTCCCCCTTAACAAAATATACTTGTAGTCCATGCACATTACTAAATGTATCATAATCATTTAGAAAATTACTGAGGTGCTAAGGTCATCATTCACAAATGTATTTTATATAGATCAATCCAAGCTTAGATCATAAATGTGTATCCGAAAAACACAGGCAAGTTTTTCTTGACAAAGCTACTGATTTTAATAGATACCCTAAAACAAGCTTCTATAGATTATGCAGAATTTATGTACAATGCTTCCTGATTATTTTTTACTCTAATAAAGCATAATTTAATGATCTGAATGTGTTTCTCTGCTAACCCTGAGATATTGCAGGTCTTATAATTCTGTAATAATATTAAGCTCTTCTTCATCATTTAGTATTTACCCATGTCATTTTTCTTAATTCCACTAATGTAATTACTGTTTTCTCACTTAATTACAAAACGAGACTAAAACGCTCAAATGAATATGTTAATTTTTAAAAACTGTTCAGAAAGGAAAATTCTATGTATATCATGCAAAAAACCCCAAAAAACAAAAAAGCAAGACCCCAAAACTATTTGCAGCATTGAGAATCTAGCCCATTTTCTGGTATTACCACCAAGCTAAACAGATTTTTATCAATTTACATTCTATTAGAGTAATTCCAAAGTATAAAATTCTGAATGTATTCTTAAAGAAAAATCTTGTATTTTCCCCAAAATCTGGAAAAATCAAAGATGACTAATAGGAAAACTTGTGTAGAAAGTTCTCCAGCTCTGTTGACATGAACTGATAAAGAAGCAATATATTTTTTCTGCAGTTTCCTTTACTCAACAATAATTTTATTAGTGAGTTAGCAGAAAAACACCCATTTTTTCATGGAAAATACAGCACATAATTTCTTTGTCTTCATTTCCTATTGGCAGTTAACTGAGAATCTGTAATAAACCTGCTCAGCATTCTTAACCGGTGACAGAGGAGTTGTAAGAAATTATATTACTGTATAATATTATCAGGAAATCTAGGGTTTTGTGGTTTTAATTTTTTTTCCCTTGACCGTGTAGAAACACCTGTGTTACAGGCTTCTTATTTTGTTAAGGGTGAGTATTTACAGTTCACCTACATTTCTATTTCACTTTGTCAAGTTACAGTGGCCTGCTATTCTGAAAGGAAGTAATCATAAAATTAAAGGGTTATTTCTTTGATTTCCGTGACCAGCAGTGGGCCAAGTGATTTTATTTATGTGATAACATACAAGAGCTATAAGCTTTCATAAAAGAGGAAATTACAGAGTACTGTCATTTTTTCTGTGCAAGAGTTACTCTTATTTAAATAGTTTCAAATTTATAGAATAATGGAATTTTTCTCTCTCAACTCCAAATACATCCACAGACAAAGTAAACAGACCCATAGAAATGTGAATCCACCACAAGTAATGAGAAACTATCTAGAATATTAAATGAGATCATGTTATTACAAATGTAGAAACAGATCAAGTTAAATGTGCACAGACCTAGTGGAATTAATAGGTATATGCTGATTTATATCATCCAACATTTCTAGCCATGAATCTTTCTTAGCTTTTGCAGATTCCCTTTCTATATCAAAGAAATACATGCAGTGCTCTTCTGAAAGAGAATGAATAAGGGACAGGGACTAAAAGAAAATAATCATCATAAACTATTTAAGATTAGAATCACAGAAATAGTGTGAAAATAATGAATATCCAGAAAATGTTCAAGAAGGAACGCCCAGGAAGCTAAGGTATTTTTCAGACAGCAAGTTTACCTGAGAAGAAATTATGAAGAAAAATGTTCCCAAAGAAGTCAAGTATATGCTGTCAAAAAATGAACTGTTTCTGAAACATATATCCTTTTATATGCCTTTTACCACAGGAAAAATGTTAACCTTGGGAAAGGGTAGTGTAGATTAACATCCTGCTCCCGTATCAATACAATTATTAATACATTATTATTGACACTTTCACAAATAGAAATATTTCAAATGTGCAAAAATCCTCTTCATTCTTTTTTCATAGGCTTTCTAAACTTCAGGAGAGGTTGAACATTAAGCCAGGTCTAGCTTTGTATGCCCCTGGATCTTGTGGGATGTGTAAGAATGCAAATCTATTTTGCAGTGTACATTCCTCTTGCAGAACCCTTGTTCTGCAACCAACGCTGGCAGATGGTGACTTATCTCCCAATGGTCCTTGCAGAAAGCTTGTTGTAGGTTGGTACCTCAACAGATATCAGCAAAATACCCATGAGCACAGCATGTTTGGGCTAATTTTCTAATGGTTTCCCCAACTGCATTTTAATTAAAAAAAACAAACAAAAAAGTCCCGCATGGGCCCAGAGGCCACTCAGATGAGAAGAAACATGGGCCCTAATTCTGCTTTTAATTATATTTTCGTATGTTCTTTGACCTCAAAGCAATTTCTTAGACAAGGATCAAGGGTGCAATTTAACAATATCAGAAACAGAATGAAGATTTAAGTCTTCATTAAGTCCTTCAGTCATTAAATGTGCCTGGCAAACTTTATGTTTTAAGAACTTTAATAAAAAAAAGATAAAATAGAAGAATTCATTTCAGAAACACTGGTGTCTGCAATCACCTGGCCTATTGTGATACTTTTAAACATAAGGAATAAAAATATTTTCATTTGTAAAGCCCTGCTGATCTGATAAGATCAACCCCTTATCAAGATGCATGGGAGAATAAGAGTGCAGTGACATTTTTATAGTCAGTCGTCAGATAATAACTTCTTGAAGCATGAGATTATGCCATGATCAAGGGCCTCCAGTCCAGTGAAAGTTCAGGAGGAGTGCATGAATGTTAAAAAGATAAAATTAGGATATTGAAGGAAGGTGGAAGAAAAGGGAGAAAAGAGAAGAAGTAATCGGAAGCAGGAAAGAGGATGACAGGTTAAAAAGGTGATTGGAACAACCTGGTAAAAGAAAGAGCAATATTAGCTGAGTAAGAAAAAAAGAAAAGGAGGAAGAAGCACTGAGTTGTAAGAATTACTGTTCTGAAGAGAAATAGGATTAGGAAATTTTTAACAAAAACAAACAAAAAAAAAATTTGTATCAAATCTTCATCCTATGAGAACAAACTATCAGTCAGGCAACTATTATATACATATTCCTTACACAGGACACTAAATAAAAAGGAAGGATTTGAAAACATACTCTAAATTTAGTGACTGTTGAAAGGGGTTGGAGAGAAAACAACGTGCTTTATTTTCTTCAAAAAGTGTGCTGTGCTATTAATTCTCATATCAGCAAGTTGCATCTGCCTACTACAAGATCTAAGCTTATTATTCATAATATTGGTGACTTTTCCCTTACGACTTTTCAAGATTATAACCTGGAAGTGTTTTCTAATCTCTTCTCAATGTTCATTTGTTAATTTTCAATCTATGTTTTCTCAGAGAATTCTGATCTTTATGGGGAATTATTTACACTCCAGTAGTTCAAACTCTGGTCCGTCCAGCAACCTCAGTTTCTACTCATCCTCTTTGTAGGAGGAGATCAGTGTTTATAAACTTCCTATTACAGCATGTTGGTCAGCAAGAAAGGCACATGAACATTTGTTTATTAGTAAACTTTTTAGCAGAGTAATAGCTAAAATCGTCTAAGCTTTAAAACTAAACTGGCACTGGAGAATCAGAAAATGTGTATGAGGCTTTAATTAACTGTAAAATCTGAAGTGAGCTGCATTGCATGATACCTGGGGATTTCAGTGAAGAACGTACATATGTTCTCTCTGCTAATTGAAGATGAGCTGCATTTTAAGGGATTACATCCCCTGAGGTCACAGAGCCAGAGAGAGTGGAAGATACGAGAAGAATTTTAAAGGCCTAAAGTAAACTTTCTGTTAATGGTCTGCCCTTTGCAAGCAAAGTATATTACCAGTTTATCTTTAAGCTGATTTACTGCATGCTGTGTAAATTTTATATGGAAATAGGAATGCAGTATAAAAAGGAAAAATACTTTTTCTTCCTAGACATATAATATAAAATTTGAAAGGCTTATAGTTTTGTGACAAAGCTCATACTTCTTTTTTTTTTCTTTAAGCATTGAGATCTTTTTTGTTCATTTCTTTTTAAGAGGTTATAGAAGCAGATTAAATGGAAAATAAATTAATCCTGGCTGTAAACTCATCTACAACGTAATGGACAATTACAACACTCCAGTGGCAGGGTGGTACTGAATTGTCTGTTTGAAAGCTGCACAAAAGCCAGCAGGTTGCATGGGGATTTCACCTTGCAGGAGGGGCAAAGTACAGTGCCTTTTCCCAAAAGGGTTCTTAAAGCTCTGTGTTGGGATTGGCTGGGGTAGAGTTAATTTCCTTCACAGTGTCTAGTACGGGGCTGTGTTTTGGATTTGTGCTGCACACAGGGTTAATAATATGTAGATGGTTTTGTTACAGATGAGCTTTGAAAGGTTGTGATGATCAGGAGAGTTACCTGGGGACTAGTAGAACGCAAATGTCATCCCTGTCTTCAAAAAAAAAGGCAGGGAGGGAACTACCAGCCAGTCAGCCTCACCTCAATGCCTGAAAAGGTGATCAAGCACCTCATTCTGGAGGCCATCTCTATCCACATGGATAACAAGAAGGTGATCAGAAGCAGTCACGATGGATTCACTAAAGGTAAATCATGCCTGACCAACCTGGTTGCCTTATACAATGAAATTACTACCTGGGTGAATGTGGGGAGAGCAGTGGATATTTTCTAACTCAGCTTCAGCAAGGTTTTTGACACTGTCTCTCACAACATTCTCGCAGGAAAACTCAAGAAGTGTGAACTGGATGAATGGACAGGAGGTGGATTGAGAACTGAATAGCAAATCCCAGAGGGTTGTGATCAATGGCACAGGATTTAGTTGGAGTCCTGTCACTGGTGGAAGATTCAACACTGGGCCCAGTATTGTTTAACCTATTCATCAGTGACTTGGATGAAGGGGCAGAGGCCTCCTCAGCAAGTCCACTGATGNCAAGAAGGCCAAAGGTATCTTGGGGTTCATTAGGAAGAGCATTGCCAGCAGGCTGAGGGAGGTGATCCTGCCCCTCTGCTCAGCCCTGGTGTGTCCAGTTCTGTTCTCCACAGTACAAGAGAGACATGGAGCTCCTGGAGCAGGTCCAGAGGAGGGTGACAAAGATGATTGGGGTGTAGGGCATCTGTCTTATGAGGAAAGGCTATGAGAGGGGCCTGTTCAGTCTCAAGAAGGAAAGACTGAAGGAGCATCATCAATGTCTATCAGGATCTGAAGGGAGGGTGCCAAGAGCATGGATCCAGGCTCTGCTCAGTGGTGCTGAGCAATAGAACAAGATGCAATTGGCAGAAACTGATGCACAGGAAAGTCCACCTGAATAGGAGGAGAAGCTTCTTTACTGTGCAGGTGACTGAGTACTGAACAGATTGTCCAGAGAGGCTGTGGAGTCTCCCTCACTGGAGATATTCTAGAACCATCTCAACACAATCCTGTGTGATGTGTTCTAGGATGACCCTGCTTGAGCACAGAGGTTGGAATTACCCACTGTCATCCCTTCAAACCTTACCCATTCTGTGATTCTGTGATTTTCCCTGAGGAGCAAAGCCAGTACTGTGGATAGAAAAGCACTAGTATTTTAAATTTGCAGGAAAAGAAAATATATGAAGGGGCTAAGAAAATGTGAGTAAGTGGAGATTAAACTGAATTCAATCTTCTTTCTTGATTAAGTATATTGGGACAGGGATATGAGGGAGAAAGAATTAGATGGAACAGCTTAGAGAATATTTCTCCAGCGTTTCTTCAGCTAGGAAGGTGGTAGTAGTTGAGTGGGTTGTTTGTCTGTATCCATCTCTTTTTCCCAAAATCTGGTGTGCAACTGAGACAAATAACCACTGAACTTGGGTGTGTACCTGGTTCAACTGAGTCTGTTATACAGAGATGTGTTGTGGATATGCAACGTTTTGGAAGCTGCAGGCAGTTCTAGTGCACAGGTGACTCAAGACGAGTGTGCATTTAGCATAGTAAGTGGCCGCAGTACTCAGGGCATTGCTGAGAGTGAAGCATTTTTTGGAACACCACAGTCAAATCACATGCGCATTTGAGACACAACTTCCTTGTAGTTTCTAGGTAGAAATTGAATATAATACAGACTGATAACCGAGTAAGATAAATGAGTAAATATATTTACAATTCATTGTGAAACTAAATAGCTAATAATTACTGCACCTTCATTTATGTCAGCAAAATAATTGCATTTTGTCTTCCAGTTGAAACAGTTTTGGAAATGATGTATAAAATATTGCGTATACAACCTAAAGAAATATGTGGCTACTGGAAAAAGAAGCACTTTGTTAAGATATAGCCACTCCCAATATTACCTTTGATTTCAAATGGTGCTGTATTAAAACAGAAAAGATTGAGGAAAAGTGAAGAAACTGAGTGTCTCTGTTCAGCACATAAAATATTGAATACAATCTGAAAAAGAAACTGCTTACATTTCCTTTTTATGAAGTATGTGAGACATAGAAGATGAACACAAAAAGAAGATCATATAATATTTAGCACAAGAACACCTAATTTAGCACAAGAACCCCTGGGGAGGTTAATGAGCTGACTTCTGTTAACTTTAGCAATGCTATACAAGCATGCTGTACAAGGATCTGCTCCCTAACCTATAAACTCATATTTCTTGCATTCTTAATTATAAGTCAGAAAGAAAAACAATGTCATGGACACTTCACGTACTCTATACATTACTGCTTTCATAAACATGGAAGAGGCACAACTATTCCCATCCACCTTTCTTCTAGACTTCCTTACGGACAGTGAAAATTTGATGTCACTATTGTTTGTTCAAAATTATACTTTTTTGCTTGTAGTGCTATTGGCTATTTGCCTTTTGCCTGTATAATTGTGGTTTGGAAGACAAAACCTGTGATGAGTAAATCTAACTGTTAAAATTATGGTATCTTTTCTTTTTACATTTTAATTTAAAAATATCTGACACCTGCTGACTGGCTGGCCATGTAATTAACTCTTTCACTTAAGTGTTACCTCTGGAGAAGGATCAAGAGCGGTATGTAGGTTCAAGTGAGGCTTCCATGCCAGGGGTGTATAGCATGCAGCACCTGGGCTTCTGCCTGATTGAAATCCCTGACTTTGCGGAGGCACGAAGCTCTTTTGAAGCTGAAATCAAAAGGTCATTCAATGATCAAGGTGTGCGTCCATCCTCCCTCCAGTAATAGAACAGGGAGATCTCCTCGGGAGGTCTCCTCTGTCTTTTGTTCTCTTCTGCCTTTGAACCATTCACAGGGACCTATCTGCCCTTCTTAGTTACAGAACAAATGTCTTGTGCTTTTCAGACATGCAGGGGTTTTGGTATGCAGCTCGCAAGGCCGGGAAAGCCAGACACCGCTGTACTAGACGTGGAGTTTGGCAGTTGCTGAACTTGAGAGAATTTTTCATTCTTTGCATCTCATTTGGGGAAGGCAGGATATCCTTGAGCATCAATGATTTTGTCAGAAAACAAGGGCATATTTACATATCATTTGCATACTGTAAATAGTTGTGCTCTCCTCATGGATCTTGCATAGAAATCTCATATCATCTGACATAATGTGCCGAACAGAAAAAAGTTCGCTTAAGTTTCATTAAAAACCTGAATTTGGACTACGTGTTGACACGCTAAACAATGTTCTGCAATCAAAAATGTATTTCTCTAAGTATTTAGATTATGGCAATACTGTAATTATAATAAGCAGTGAAACTTTACAGGCACTGAGAGGGTACAATGCTTGCTAACTTCCAAGTCCTAGAACAAAGTTAAAAAATAAAAAATACTACAAAGAATTTTATAAAAAGAATTTACAGGAATAGAAATTATAATCCATAAAATTGTTTTCCTGTACATATTGAATTTAATTGATCCATATGCATGTTCTCAGATAAAAGAAATTAAGTCTTGAAGAATACACTTCGAAGTAGCATATCCAGGCACTGATTAAAGATTAAAGTTATGATTTCCTGTATCATATTTCAGGAATTCTAAAGGTGTAAGGAAAGAGACTTAGTGGTGGAGAAAAAAAGAAGCAGGATCAGGACTGATAGTTTTAAAGGCAAAAGAAAGTTGTGGACATGAATTTGGAAGAAAAACAGCCAAAGAAAAGCCATGTTTCAAAGTTGAACTCACAGTTCTGACAGGAACAGGCAAGAGAGCCATTATTGGAGGGGAAAGTATATTCATACTAGGTAGGACACTGAAGGTGGCTGCCCTAGGTAAAGTAAGCCCCTCTGTTAACTTACAACTTCTTATCCTTGGTTTCTTGACAGCCCCAGATGCTTGACATCCTTGTCTTTCTCTTTTCTGTTCTCCTTTGGTGGCTAACACACCTAAGACAGTTAAAGTTTCTCCTCGTATTTTTCTTTCTTCTTTTCATTGTTTTTTTTAAACCCAGAAAAAGCTCAGGTGTGGTCCTCTTCCTCTGAAAAGGATCTCTGTGCTCTTGATTCAGTCCCACCCCATCTTCCTGCTGAGATTAGTGACTTTTCTGTAAGGGCACCTCTTTTCTTCACTTCTTTCATCTTCTTTTCACCTTTCACCCACTTTCTTTGTAACTCTTAAGAGAGAAAAAGAAGGGGCTGAGTAAAGAGGCTAGACAAAACGATCTTATGACACTAAATCTTCTTCAAAAGACTGGGATTTGAATTCCATGATTTTTGGAAAGTACAGAGCCATCCACTGCAATATTATTTTTTATGGCAATATTATTGTCCAAGTATCTGCATAAAATCGAGGAGAAATATCTGTGGTTCTCTGAGACAGCAGAGTGAGAGGCAGTTGGTTTTCAGACTAATATATGTAATATTCTGCCCCGTTCTGAGCTGCTGCTGAAGGCTTACCATGGCCATATCAAACAAAGGCAGATGCTAATTGTTTTCAGCTATTTTTACCTTTTTTTCCCATGTGTATGCATTTTTAATTCTGCAATCTTGTGTTATTCTTACTCACTAAGCAGGAACAAATGCAGGTAAAGTGTGTTTGTTCTAGAAAGGAGGTGCCATACTTTTAAATCTACCTTGTGCAGCTCCAGTGCTGAGTACTCTCTGGTACTGCCACAGCAAGGACATAATGCTCGTTTCTTACAGTATTCCTGAGATTTGTCATCAGCTCTAATTTACATTCTTGCCTGAATATATCTTTAGAAAAGACGACTTCATTTTTTCTACTGATACTGGTTTGCCAGATTACAGGGATTGCCTGTATTCTAGAGATTGTGACAGCACACTGTGTTGCCTCTCTTTGTTTAGCTGTTAAGTGCAATATACTCTCTACTAAGTAGAAAAAGGAAGTTTTCAGACAGTTGGGATTCGCTCACTGAAAATGCATTGAGATAAATTTGAGGGAGACCAAAGCTTCTCCACTGTCACTACAAAACTGTTTATATTCTTCAAAATACTGCTGTTTATGCTGATGACAGGCTAAATTTTAATCTACTCTCAAAACAAAGAAGAAAACAGGAATATGCTAAAAAAATGAGTAGTGAATATTATCTGTTATCACTGTGAGGCCATTGCACTGAACAAGCAAAACACACACCCTTGATTATAAAGGTTGATTGAGACATTTTCCAGCTGCTTTGTTTGCATGCAAAACACATCCTGGTTTTTCAAAGTGACTGAAAAGGAGAAAAGACAAATTCAAAATTCAAAAATCTCATAGGATTTTTTTGAGAAAGCTTCTGTATATGACCTGCAATGATAATGGATAAAGCAGCAATAAAAAATATAGTCATGAACAGAAAGCAAGCGGTTTTGTATTTGTGATGTATGGATGATGATATGCATGTCTAAAGAGTTGATTAGACTACATAATGTAGCTGTTGCACAAGCAGTTAGAATTTAAATATATGATTATATATATCTGAAAGTGAACAACTATAAAAATCATCTCTGTGATGATTTCATTAAAATAAAATGTGTAGGTTTATTTATAACAACCAAACCAAGCCCCGAGTAGCAGTATTTGTACTCCATAGAGTTTCCTTTCCCTGGTCCTTGAGGCCTGGCTACAGGCCACTCACTCCCTCTCCTCTTTCTCATGTCCTCTGTGAGATGCTGACCTTTGTCTGTCTCATGTCTTCTTCTCTTGACATCCTACAATCCCCTACAAGCTTGTCTTCATGAGCAGACCCACTTGCTTCCCAGGAAAATTACAACTTCCTCCAAAGTGGAGGTCCTTCCATAATACCCACGCAGTCAGTAATAAAGTTGGCAGGGACTTGAGAAGACTGTCTAATCCAGCTCAGGATGGGGTCCAGTTGACTTTTGAATGTCTCAAAGGATGGAAACTTCACAGTCACGCTAGACAACTCTACAAAATAATTTTCTCATGTTTAAAGGACCTTCTTGTGTTTCAGTTTGTAATTACTGTCTTTTGTACTGTCACTCAGTACCACTGTAAAGAGCCTGGCTGCTTATACTTTAATCAGGTACTCTTATATATTGACAAAGTCACCCTGCCATAAAACCTCACTACTCTAAATTAGGTATAACACCAATGAGAACCAGAGGGAACAACTGAGAATCAAATATAGATGCTATAAAAGCCTGGGTTTGTTTGTTTGTTTGTTTGTTTGTTTGTTTGTTTTCCCAAGTCCTTTAAAACACCCTGATTTCAGACCTTATCTGAAAATTTCAAATATAAATAATTAATTCCTTCACTAGAAGCCATGTGTCCTCTCAGAGAAATCCTTTCCACAAAGATTTTTGCTTTCTGATAAAAAATCAGTTACAAAGTCTACCTGTGATGTAACGTCCAGTTAAAATTTCTAGAAAGGCTCCCTCACTTCCAGAAGACACAGACCTTCTGCTTATTTACAAAGGGAGATTTTACATAGGACCCTGGTAGCATATACTATAACAGCCTATGTTTAAACCCTTTGAGTAATGTAGTATCAATGATGTCAGTTAACCATTCCCTCAGTTATAATGTCCTTGGATAATTGACGATAATTGACGAGTTCATTTTTCTGTAGGCTTCTCCTTCCTTACTTCAGGCATATAAAAAAATCTTTCTTGTTGTATCACATAGTGGGGCATGTGTGCTGATCTTCACCTGCTACTTTTTCTGAACCTGTGACTGGACATAAACTGCAGCAATATGACCACGAATGCTGAGCAACAGTCTCACAGAATTAAAAGCTTGTTATTCCATTTGTCATTGATATGTCAACAAGCAAAATTAGCCAATAATTTCTCCATTTTACATGTACAACTCTTACAAGAAAGTATTCAATGTGAGAATTTCTGTGGCTAAGGCATAAACATTTATATCAATATCAGCAAGTTTTATAGTTACGGAGGACGTGGTGAGAAATGATTAAAAAATCCTGAAAGCAAATTATTGAGTTGGTGACCCAAGCCTACAGGAAGCTTTTTTAATTTAAATGTAGAGACATTAATCTCTGATTATTTTAATCTCTGAACTATCTTAATTTCACTTCAGTCTGAGGAAACATTTTCTGGGAAAAAATCTGCAGATGTCAAAAATGGTGTGAATGCTTAATTTACAGAACTAGAGCAGAGCTTCACGTATATGCACAGGTAAACTCAGCTATGCAAATGCAGCTGGAAGAAACCAATTTTCCAAAAGCTAATATTGAACAGAGATATGATGATATTATATCAATTCTTGAGGACTCCATAACTATTCCAAATGCAATAGAAATGTGAATTTAAGATGGTTCCAGGTGCACGGTTCTGTTTTCCGACATGATCAGCTGATTACTCATCATCATCTGTTGCAAGCCAGCTGTCAGCTCACAGAGAGAGCATTGAAGTCAGTTTGGCTGAGCAAACAGAGTTATTTCTGAACTGAATGTCAATTGGTTTCCAAAGCAGTGAAAGTAATAAAAGTGGTGATGTCAGTACCAGCAATCAAGCTGCACAGAGAAGGTTTATTTCCTTGACCTAAATCATATTAAACCACAGTTTTGATTAACAATGAGACAATTTCAGCTTCACAGGTTCAGGCTTCTACTTAAATATTAGGACAAAACTGTATTATTGGTGGATCAGAAAGAAAGGTGAATTGGTTTCGAAAAAAAGAGTATAATGACTTCATTTGTCTACTTTTATTAAAAAAAGAAAAATGCATTACCACATTAAATTCAATGTTTCTTTTCTTTTCCCCCGGGTTTTCACAGCAGAGGCACAAGAGTGCGAAAAAAATAACTGCTTTGGAAACCTCAGGAGATAGAGGTGCATAGGTGTAACGGAGTATATTTTCTTTAAATTGTGATCCATTTGGACACATATGCCTGTAGATCCTCGTCGAGAATGACAGCTCTAGTGCTTTGTTCAGGAAATGCTGATCACTCTGCAAATGTGCAAAGCAATTGTATGCTACTTATATAATAGGTAATCACATCAATCACATTTATATTTGTCATTTCCAGAGAGGCTGCAGGTTGTCTGGAGTTGCTGTTAATTTCTCAGCTGCAGGTTTGGAAGTGCCAGATACAGATAGAAAGTTCTCAAGATCTGCCTGAAAAAAGGAATGTGTCAGGCAACTTAAACAGCCCTCTTGAGTCTTGAGTAACCATGAGCAAGGTTGAAAGAAATATAAAAGCAACAAGTCCACAGGTTAAGAAAGCATAAACTGAGTAATGAAGACAGTGATGAAAACTTGAATCTATATGGGACTTTCTAAGAGTGAATTTCGAATTGAAAACCATACAAAATTATTGCCTCCATTAAAAAAACCTGAAACATACCAAATCAAAACAAAAACCCCTTGAAAAAATTTTGAAAATAATTTTTTAGCTTCCTAATTTTGAAGCAAGACTCATGATACAGTCTAAGTAATGATTTTTTCAACCTGTAGGACTGATAGCTCTACCATGTTCATGTGAGTAATAAGCTTCTTTGCCATTGAAAAAACAGAATATTTATTACTCTCACATGCTCAAGGAGATGAAATTTGCTCATTAATTTTCTAAAATAATGTGTCAATATTCTTGTTTTTCTTAGAGCTGTTCTTTTTCACCACCATTTCAAAAGTCAAAATGGAAAAAAAAGAAAAACCATTCATATCAGACAGGAGCTACTACAGATAAACTATTATTAATCCTCTCCTGCTGCACTGAAAATCCATCAACACCAACAGGATACTGGTCAGACTTTGAAATAGCATAATATACAAAAACTGTAAGTGTTACTAAACATACTTAAAAATATATATATATTTCCTAACAGTACTCACTTAGATTAAACAACCATCTGGCTGTCTTCTTAATCGCCTGACCTAATTGCAAGGTGGTCATTTAGCGTATGTTTCAAAGGGATGTTCGGGTAGATGAGGTCACCAAGAAAAGCATCTGTTTCACATCACAAATAATAATTAAACAATTAAAGCAGTGAGGTACCTCTGGGATTTGTGTGGAGTCCCTGGTTAAAATTCCACAAACTAAATCAAGGTATGATTACGCTTAATTTTCATGCCTCTGAAGAAGCTTAATTACTTTCTGGCTACTGTTGAATCATTCCTGTAGAATCCCTACAGACTGTTTAGCCAAAACAAATATTTTTCGCTGGTCTATTGCGATAGACACAAGAAGCAATGGCTTTCTTTAGGGACTAGGAAGAAAAAAATGCTGCATGGATATCTAAATGCCCTTATGGGAAAAAGTACTTGAGAAGTTCGTTGTTTACTACTGATAATTTCACCTATGGTGGTTATCCTGCCATACAGGTTGACTAAATTTGCAGCAAGAAATGGCAATAAATACCTACTAAAATCATTTACCGTGTCAGATAATTGTTCTGGCAATTTAAAAAATATTATTTGTATCTGGGTTTTTTTTGTTTCTGTTTGTGTTTTTTTTTCCACAACAGAAGAGAGATCTTCCATTTTTGAGTCAAACAGTTATAAAATTGTTATAATAACAGTAAAATGAAATTAATGCTGAAAACCAAAGTAAATTGATTTTGATTTTGTCTTGATTCTTGTTTTTTCCAAATGCACAACAGAGCAAGATTTAGCTAATTTTATGTAGCATCTGGATGTCAAAAAAAGTGCATTTTTAAATTAAAATGATGTTTGAATGGACATAATTTACCTGGAATAAATAGTTAAGAAAATAAAAATAAGATAGAGTAGCAATTGCTGTTTGGAGTAAGTGTTGGTTTTCATGTCTCTGTGTCTTTTTACAGTCTGTAGGATTTACTTCTGGGAAAGGCACAGGAAAATTCACTATAGGCACCTATAGTTGAACTTATACTTAGTTGAAGTTGTTTGATAATCAGAAGGCAAGACACAACTTGAATCATAGGAATTCAGGGAATTCAGATTTCACTCAGTATTGTATAAGTATGGAAATTTTAATATAACATGTGTTTCAGTGGTACAGGTATACAATTAAATTTTGTTGGTCTAATGAAATTTTGTGGTAGAAAGTTCCACAAAATAATTCCACAAGCATACATTTTTTAAAAAAGTTCTGAAGGATGAACTTAATTACAATGTTTTCTTATTCCTATTCTAGGAGAGCAAGATTCCATTTATGTTCTTGAAATTGTCTGTTATTTTGTTTCTTTTCTGCCCTGTTTCAAATCAAATTATTCAGTCATTTTATTTGCTTTTTATATGGCAGTCCTTATCAAGCCTCTGATACAATCATGTTATTTCTATTATTTGAATACATACATTTAAGTTCTGCAATAAAATTCAGTATTCTGAGTGGGTATATGCTATTGTTTTCTATGTTGTACATTATGTAAACTGTATTCAGACCTATTTATTTATTTATTCTTCATTTTAGCTTTTATCTATTATTTGTTAATCCTTCTGTGGTTCATTTCCACCATTGCAGAGTGCAAAAATGCTTTTGCTGAGCAATATAGACAGGAACACTGATAATTCTTTTGATATATTTAAAATTCAATATATTAATGTCAACATTTTTTGTCTCCACTGGATGGTTTCTTGCATTCATGAACAGAAAAATTCACATGCCAGCATTTTCCCATTTCTCCAGCTTTACCGGATCCAGTAATATCTTCTTGTTTCTATTAAATGGAAGCGTACCAGTCAATTTTCATTAGAGAAGTCAATTTCATGATAATTTTCTGATGATGACACTGAATTATAGCATACATGTATTTTCATATTATGTCTGAATTTATTTGCACTCTTTCATATCACTGAAAGGATTCTAGTCAGCTACATCACTGTAGGACTGAGTATGCTCAAGGACTCAGTATCTTTCCTCAGGCTGCTGGCAATTTGTTCTATACTTTGCTAGATGGTTTTGAAACTGGACTTCTTTCTTTTTATTATTTGCAGAAATGAACATAAGGTAGAGAACAAAGAATGATTTTGGAATGATAAAAATTAATTCTTCCCCCTTACTAAAGGCCTTTCCAAGGATAAAATGGGATGTTTGTTTTCAGCTTTCCCACTGAGCTTGGGAATGTTTAAAAATATAAGCACATAATTTTGGATACCATTCCCCAAGGAAGAAAACTTCAGGTGTCAACCATGTAATCAAACCAAATTTTTTCTGTACTTTTTCTTTTTATTTAAGCCATATTAATATGACCAGTGAGTGGGTAATGTAAAAATTAGATACTCTAGAAATTGCTACTAGAGGCACAGGAAACTCTGTCATAAATTCAGAAATCAAGATG
>VZRO01002818.1:492274-535155 GCA_013397915.1 Daphoenositta chrysoptera | reverse complement strand
TTAAAAAAAAAAAAAAAAAAAAAGACCAACTGAATTAGAAAGTAGGGAATTGCTAAAAAACAAGGTAGTTGGGGAACTGCAGCCTCAGAGTCTCCGGTGCAGCACCTGGAGACTGGTAAAAGCAGTGGCTTGCCTTGACTTTCAGCTTGCATTTCACTGCCAGTGACCACAGAGAAGGAAATAATCTGTTCTGTGATCAATGTACTGTAGTGAAGCATTCAACGCGATTGTGTGTTTTCATAAGTGTAACTGTTTACTGAAAGAAAAAGGTGCTAAAATCATAAAACAGTAGAAAATCTAGATATCTAGACAAAAAGTTCTACTCAATCATAGAATTCCAACTTGCTCTGCTACCTGTTGTACAGTTCTGTTTACTTCTAAAAAAAGAGTATCTTTATTTTCACAGAGATTTAAATAACCAGATTTCTGTTGGAGAACTGAGAGTTGATGTCTGACTTAATTTCCCAAGCGAAATTCCCCTTGCACTGAACTAGGGTCTTTCTGGATGAAAATATGCAGGGACTAGGTTTTGTGATTTTTGGTAATGCATCCAAATCACACAAATAAGAAAAATGTTAAATGAACTGCACTTTATAGTATTTTACAAAGTGTTTGATATTTAATTTCCTCTGTTTCAGTGCCAGAGATGTCCAGTATATGTCTTTTTCACACAAATAGGAGTAGACCTATATTTGCCATAGACTGTGAAAATCCCAAAAAGTTCTTAATCTCAATCTACGATTATTAGGTTTGCTCTCTAAATAAACAGGATAAACAAATTTAGATCCCACTTCTGTGAAAATCTATAACTTAATGGTTTGACTAGGTTTTGAAACATTTGAATCCAAGGAAACTCTTAATCATAACCACTCCCCTGGAAAATTGCCTTTAAAATTAAACTAAAAAGCATAGAACAAATATATGGCCAAGACAGTAAGTTCTGCAGTGGCTGCTGCTAAAATTCCAGTGTTGGAGTGGTGGTTCTTATTACCTTTTAATAATACATTTATCATACAGAATAATGCAGTAGAGTTGAAGGGTAAGTTATGGCATACCTCTTCTTGAGGCTATGTGCATTCAGTTACAATTAGTAAGCATGAATCTTTACATTTAAAAAAAAAATATTATGTGAAGATAACACTTATATTATTGCAAGCTTTCTTTGAGGAATTAATATCCTTTTCCATATTTCATGTATTTCAGGAGACATTAAATGAAGCATTTAAAACTTCCATTTTATAAAGGGACTACAGTTTTCTTTGCTGTTCTTGATAGATTTTGTTATTCATTGGCTTACTGTCACCTGATCTCAAAACAGAGCCATAGGTTTGTGTGCATAATGCAAAGAAATAATTAATTTTCCTTAAAAAATTAATTTTCATTTACATCTCTAGAACAAACATTAATCTGGGCAAAACGCCAGTTAACATGTGGAAGGTGCATTTCATGCTTGTTTCATGAGACATGACACTGGGAGGGCTGGTTTGGGTTTTTATTTTTGTTATTAAAATCAGAATTTGCACAGTGAAAAGAAGCAAGCTTTATCTTGTAAGTCATCCATATTGAAAGGGTTTACTTTCATCCTCATCAGTTTCTTATTTTTCTGCTCCTGCGCCTTCCCTGCAAACTGTGTATTTGAAATTTAAGAAGCGGATGAAAATCTTCTAGCTCTTCCATTTTGAACGGCAGTTACTGTGATCTATAACCACACCACAATTAGAAAAATCATTATTCCAATTTCCTAATCTTTCAAGGAATTTGAGCTCCATATAGATTTCCTGAGAAAATAGTGAGTTCTTTATCTCAAAATTGAGGGTTCAACACTTTTTAGAGAAGGGGAGAGGGCATGCTGCCCAGAATCTGGGAGTTAATGCCTAATTTCTTCATGGCTGATCGCCTTCAGAAAAAGATTTGAAGTGACTGACCCTTTTTTCCCCAGAAAAATTCTATATTAATAGTTATTCACTGCAACCAGATACATGTGCCTAGAGCTACCTTAATCACTTAATTTATTTTTAAGTTTTCTCTTTTTTCTTTGATCATCTTTGCTTTACAGTGATATACTCATTAGTACTATACCGCTTCGATGGTTAGGGCAATGGAGCATGTGATAGATGAGGAGAGAAAAAGGGAAATGGATTTGTTTAGTGCAGAGGTGATGTGACTAGGCAGGAGAGGATCGGCTTGCTACAATCAACTGCCATAATGAGTTGGCACAAAGAAGAAAGCAACAGACTTCAGATATTAGTTGTAAATGGCAAATTGCAATGAGATACATGTATTGGATTTGCATGGTGGGTTTTGGTGGTGGGGGAATGCAGGGGTGACTTCTGTGGGGGGCTGCCTGAGGCTGCCCCTGTGTACAATGGGAGCAATGCCGGTGGCTCCGGGTTGGACACATTGCTGGCTAAGGTTGAATCAGTCCTTGCCAGGGGTAGTGGCACATGTAAGAAGAGAAAAAAATCTTCAACAAAATCTCTCTGGAGAGGGGAGTATTTGAGAGAAAAAGCCCTGCAGACACCAAAGTAAATGCAGAAGGAGGAGCAGGAGGTGCTCCAGGCACCAGAGCTGAGATTCCCCTGCAGCCCCGGGTGCGGACCATGGTGAGGCAGCTGTGCCCCTGCAGCCCCTGGAGGTCCATGGTGGAGCAGAGATCCCCCCACAGCCCATGGAAGTCCATGGTGGAGCAGAGATCCACCTGGAGCCCATGGAGGTCCATGGTGGAGCAGAGATCCCCCCACAGCCCATGG
The DNA here is from genome assembly GCA_013397915.1 of Daphoenositta chrysoptera. NCBI lineage: Eukaryota > Metazoa > Chordata > Aves > Passeriformes > Daphoenositta > Daphoenositta chrysoptera. The sequence continues at coordinate 532,405 of VZRO01002818.1, read as the reverse complement.
AAGTCCATGGTGGAGCAGAGATCCACGTGCAGCCCATGGAGGTCTATGGTGGAGCAGAGATCCACCCACAGCCCATGGAGGACCCCACACTGGAGCAAGCGGATGCTTGAAGGAGGCTGTGACCCTGTGGCAAACCTATGCTGGAGCAGGTTCCTGGTAGGACCTGTGGCCCCATAGAGACAGGAATCCATGCTGGAGCAGGTTTCCTGGCCTTGTGACCCTACAGGGGACTCAGACTGAAGCAAGCCATGCCTGAAGGACTGCACATCATGGAAGGGAACACACTGGAGCAGTTCATGAGGAACTGCAGCCCATGGGAAGGACCAATGTTGGAGAAGTCCGTGGGAGGCTGTCTCCAGTGGAAGGGACCCCATGCAGGAGCAGGGAAAGAGTGTGAGGGTTCTCCCCAAGAAGAGGGAGGAGCAGCAGATATACTGCACAATGAACTGACCACAACCCCCCTTTCCCATCCCACTGCACCTCTCAGAGGAAGAAAGTAAATAATTCAGAATAAAGTTGAGCCTGGGATAAAGGGAGGGGTGAAGGGAAAGGTTTTTTAAAATTTGATTTTATTTCTCATTGTCCTATTGTGGTTTGATTGCTAATAAATTAAAATATTTTTGTCCTAATTCACAGAATCATGGAATCATTCAAGTTGGACAGGACCTTTAAGATCTTCAAGTCCATTTGTTAATCCAGCCCTATCAAGTCCATCACTAAGCCATGCCCCTAAGTGACTCATCTAAATTTTTTTGATACCTCCAGGGATGGTGACTCCACCACTCCCCTGGGTATCCTGTCCCAATGCTAGACAACACTTTTGGTTATTATCCTTCCTAATATTCAATCTAAACCTCCTCTGGTGCAACTTGAGGCCATTTCCTCTTGTTCTAGCACTTGTTACAAGAAAGACATGATAAACCTGCATCTCCCTGCAAACTCCTTTCAGGTAGTTTTAGAAAGGGAGTCTGTTTTGCTGATGATGGCAGCTGGTGAGGGATCTCTCCTTGCCCTTATCTTGACCTACGAGCCTTTCATTGTAGTTTTGCTCCCCTGTCCAGCTGATAGAGCATCTTTCTTAAGCATCTGGCATCCTGTCAGGGTTAACAAGCCAGACCACCACAACAAGCCAAAAAACAGACACCATGAATGTGGTTAAAGACTGGGACAAGAGCCCAGAAAAGCCATGAAATCTCAATCCTTGAAGCTTTTTGTATTTCAACTGAGGACAGTCTTCAACAATCCAAGATAATGTCGAAGTTAGCATTGCTTTGAACAGGATATAGATTAGGTGGTCCAGAGGTAAATTCTGATGCAGTTTATGCTATAATTTCTTATTTGAAAGAATTCAAAATTCTTACTTGCAGAATTCATCACAGACTGGATTTCTGAGCATTGCCATCCTGTCAGCAAAAAACAAACCTGGCAATTCTCTGTGAGAAATATATAAGTGTATGTTATATATAAGTGTATATATGTCTATATCTCAAATCAATTTAGCCTTTTTCACAAAGAAAAAGAAATTCTATTTATTTTGTGTTAAATGGCCAGCAGAGACACTCCTTTGCAGAATGGAATTTCAATGTTTCTGTAAATAAAGGACAAAAGAGCCACATTCCAGTGTGGATGTTAGTGAGGGTAACTCATACATGACTTTTTAACCATGGAGTCTAAAGCTTTAGAACAAGTTCACCATGGAGACTCATGAATCCTTGTTCTGGCATATGGAAGGAAACAAGGGGAAGAGGCAGAGTTTGCCCCTTTGGGTAGCTGTGGAAATTTATATGAGATAAAAGTAGGCCGTAGTCATACCCTATTTTCAAGCTCTGGTGATATTTTATATTGAAGTCTCAGGGCAGCTTGTATTATTTTCTCTCAAATGATGACTGAAAAGAATGTGTTTCTCCCAAAACCAATCTGTACCATATAAGGGTGATGCCAGTTGCATTCAAGTGTTAAGAGTTGAATCATCCTATTAAAAGTTTCTGCCACTTGAGACCACACATGACCTGTATCAAATTCAGGATCAAAGTTGGTCTAGGTTCCTATTTAAGAGATTACAATTACAATCCTTTCCTTCCTGCTTTTTTGATATTATAGGTATCAATTTATATTCATGTCAGCCTACAACTGAAGTCTTACAGCTCTAAAACCCATGGTGGATTCTGTCAGCATGTCTCCTGAAAGGCTGAAAAGAAACTGAGTACTTTGATATCTCAGATGAGACATGTCACGTTCTCCTAGCTACTTATAAACATTTGCATGTTTCATGTATCTGTTTTACTAGCAGCTACCATGCATTTTGTCTATAGAAAATGTCAATTGATGACAATGTTTTAATTCTCTTCTACTGAGGGAGAAATGTTTAAAGATACAGAAATCGCAATCTAGGTATTTCAAGAGAGAATAATAAAATGTTAGCCTTATTTAGGGAAGAATCAGCAGCATGGGATGTTTTCTTTTAGAAATCTTTGACAAATACGTTGTAACCATAGAAATGATTTTGGAGACAGCAGGAGTAGCTAAAATAGATTAAATTAATGTGCTAGGCTCACTTTCTCACAGCATGTTTCACTGTAATTGATTATACTATAGCCAAACTTAAATCACTAATATCAGTGCAGATAGAAGAAAATAAATATTTAATAAACTCTTTTGTTCAGTTTCAATAAATTAATCTATTGGAATAAGCTATAATTTGTGATAAGCATTTAAAGATTTTTTTTTTTTACTTGGAACACTTTTTTTGGAACCTGTAAGTATGAAAATAATAAGAAAAAATAATTTAACAGAAGAGAAAAGAATAATTAATTATGCGAACTTGTATTAATTATTTACTTATAAGCATTCAGTAATACATTTGATTTGAAAAATAGATATCACCTGACTAATAATTTAAACTTGATCTTGCAGCTGTAGGCTCTTTAAATAGATTGGCTTTAGAAGAAACATATCCCCAAACCAATACCTATTTGTTTTCTACTGTAAAATGGGAGAAAATTTGTCAATAAAAACCTGTAATTGTGATTAATGCCTATAGATGAGCAAAAATCTATGATTCCAGAGACTACAGAAGATATTATTTGGAAGTGCTCGTAATAGAATAAATTCACATGTTCCGTGATATAATTAGAGTTGGAATAATCTATAAAATAAATAATTTTGACAGGGTAGATCTAGTGTCCAATAATAAGAGGAAAATTGGAAGACAGTATTGGAAAACCTCAGTAACTGATAAATGTAAAAAGGAATTCCAGCAAAAGGTATATTACCAGGAACATGGTATAAACAACAGAGGAAAGAAAGCAACTCCATGCTAGAGAAAAATCAGGTTGCTGCTTTTACTTCTCAGAAGACTATTTATTTTATTCTGCTTTACATTCTTCTGAGTAATTACTCATCAATTTAATGTTTCTTTTCAGTTAGGAGATGGTGTTCTCTTCTTGATTTGTCAGTGTAATATCAAGGGAATAATAAGACAGACAGGAGCAAGCAGATGAACAACAAACACATGCTTTGCCAGGTTCCTTGAATTTCTTTCCCTCTTTGCTTGTTTAACAATGGCCACCACCACCACACACACATCAGGTTCACATTACGCAAGAATTTAACTCTTTTGAAAGATATAAAAGGAATTTGCTTGCAACTATTCTACTTCCACACAATTACGTATAAGCAAGTAAGGATTTTTTCTAAGAGCTGTCCACTGAGAAATGTTGAAACAACATCCAGGTGATTAAACAAATACCACCTATAAAAGCTGCCACCATTTCACTAAATTAACAGTTGCACCTGTTTCATCATTAATTAAATCACTCTAGTTTATTTCCCAAAACATTTCTGTTTTAGTACTTAGTTATGACTTCTTTTTTCTTTTTTCCTAGAAATATCTCTTTAGCATAGCTCAATACTTTACTCATTTGATTTGTTTTACCTATTTTTGAAAAATAATGAATTATTTATATCATTTACCACATATGGCTTGTAAAACTGTAGAAAAGATCATCTCCATGGTGAAATGCACTTTTTACTGCATATAGACTTCTCTTGTGTGGAATTCTCTGCAGATATATTCTATTCTCTGTTCTTTGTTCTTCAAGTATGTCTAGTCCATCTCTAGATCAGGACATCCACAATGGCTTTTCCCTTGAAAAAACTGGGTTTGCACCTTGGTTTGCCCTGTACTAAGACACTGTGTCCTAGGTAATGAGGGAAGCAGCCATGCCTAAATAAATTGCATGCCTGATCTGAGAGCATAAGAGTGCAGTCAGTCAGAATAAAAGAAGCCATAAAGTGAAGAGAAACTAGCTTTTTTACGAAGTGCATCAAACACAGGTTTGAAGAATTTGCTGTAGTGTTCATGAGAGCTATTTTTAAACCAACACATGATTTAGGGTCACCGAAAAGTAATTATGATTCAGGAAAGTTAGTAATTTTAATTGAAGATATTCTACTGATCTTCAGTGAGGCCCATGATAGAAAGCAAAAAAAATTCTTCAACTAAATAAGGAAAATATTCCCTTAATGGAGGCAGAAAATATTCCAGATAAAAGTTTAAGAAAATAGAAACTTTTTTTGATGGGAAGAGGATGTGCTGTAGAAATCACTAGAGAATGGAATCTTGCAAGAAATTATTTCAGAAATTAGATTAATAAAGTTTTGAGATACTGAAGAAAAGTATTATTTTGCCATGGAGATTCTGCTTCTGTTTGGTTGAACAGTTTGCAAGCTAGGGAGCCTATTTGTTCCTTACACCGCCATTTAAATATTTTATGATATAAAAACCTAAGATGGCAGCAAGAAGAGAATTCCATCTCTTTGGCTGGGCAAATGAGTTGTTGAAAATATTCAAATTCAGCTTTAGATTTTTCTTTGTTCTGCTAATATTACTAAGAAAGACCTGGACAATCAATATCATAACCACTCACCAGTCAGAGTATGGAAAGAGGATATAAAATGCCAAAGAAATGAAAAACTACATTATGAAATGTAGGCATGAAATACAATGGTCCTAACATTATGGGAATTTAAATGAAGGGAAAGAGTGGAAGAGGAGACTTTAAGTCTTAAGATCCTGCTTAAGGTTCCTACACTGTTGTTTTCAAAAAGGATATGTTCCACTCATAGAAGTTAATTACATAACTGAGGAAAGAAAAGCAGAGTTATTTATGTGTATAGCATAAGAACATGGAATAATCACGCAGACACCTTGCCTTTCTGGTGCTGATGCAACCAAGTATCCCATCAGACTCCAGATAACATTATCAGTAAAAATCTCACTGAATACTTCTTACAGTACTTCTGGGGGAAAAAAAGGAGTCAGCTACAGAGAAATAAGCAGATAAGAGTGCATCCCATGGACTAATCTATGAGCAGCCACCATACTAACCCAAACGCATGACCTGCTACAGGAAATCAAAAGCGTGGCAAATCAGAAAGTAGATACTGACAAGATTTTAGTAAGTGAAACACAAATGCATAAATGTGTAGCATAACTGGTACTGTCTATTTTTAAATGGCAAACATTGAAAAATTATATAGTCCAGCACAGTGAAAAAACTTTAGATTCCTCTCTGTGGATTTCTTATGGAAGTTTAAAAATAACAGGTCTGAAATTTATGAACAAAGTTTATTTTTCCTCCCTCACCACTTTGTTTTTCTCTCAACAAGTGAAATTCTAATAAAATTTAATCAGATGTTCATTGTTCATGACAAAAATTGGTTAAATATAAGAAATGGGAGGGATACAGAAAAAGGAAGAGAGGTATTTACTCACATTCACTGTAACTAAGGACTAATTTAGTTTTTAATAAGATCATATGGTTCTAAAATCTGCTTGTAAACAGTATTGTTGGAAAAAAAGTCCCTTTAACTACATTATTTCAGATAGGGCACACTACCTTGTGCCTTTGGTCTGTAAGAATGCCAGTCACTCTAGAATTTCAGAAGTTGCATGAGGACATAAAGGAAAATTGCAGGGCTAACCATGCAAGACACCAAACTACCACTGTTGTAGAACAGAGGGTATGTATTAAGCTGTCTTTCATAATGATCCTGCTCAGTTACATGTAGCATTTTTGTAACACCATGTGTCTTTACTGGTACCATTTGTCCTTAGTGCAAAAGGTAAGACAAAGTTTCAAGAAATGTTTTCCAAAGGTTTGAAATACTGACAGAAAGTGCTGCAATTTAGATTTATGAAAGGGCTTTTAAGGTTTCCAGTGAGTTGAGTGGCAGTACTTTGTACAAAGACACCTTTTGATTTAGCTAGGTCTGTTGTATGTATTTAAAAGGTTGGAATTAAAAAAAAAAAAAAAAAAAAAAAAAACAATCCTGTGGGAAATAGAGTTGCATACAGAGAAGAACCCCTGTAGTACAAATAAATTGACTCCCATTATACAAAGAAGGTAGATAATTTAGAAATTTGTATCTGCATGAAATTGCACGGAGTTAATTATAAGTCAGAAACTGAGGAAAATAGAGATAATTTACTTATGCTGAGAACATACTATTCTATTTTAGCAAATAAAAACCAAAATAATAGGGGACAGACTTTTTCTTTGTACTCCTTGAACAATGCTGCTGTATTAATTTATCTATATATCCTTCAAAGGGAGATTTTTTTTTTTTTTTTGTGGTTGCTTCTCAAATTTAAGCATTAAATATTCAAATAAGATATAAAGAGGAGAAGGGAAAACCAGGAAAATGCTATGTAACAAAATAAACCCAACATCTTGAAGTGGAGGTGACTGATTAATTGAGAAGTATTCAAGCTGTAAAGGTACAGAGATTCACTAATTCTGCTTTCAAGGGAGACTATTTCTTGAGGTAGGATCAACAAATTAGATCCAAACACTTCATCTTTTGCCTACATAAAAATGGTGGGTTTCCTTTACACCTTTACATTAACCAAAAGAATTGAAAAGTGATGTAATAAAAACTGGACTGACAACTTGAGAAGAAAATTGTCGCTTTTCCTGTAAAAATTGGAACAGAGAAGAGTCTGATTTCTCCTTCCACATTTATTTGCAGGGATAATGACAAGCCAGGTTTCTTGGTGTGGTGTTTCTGCCACCTGATAAGATTGCAGGGGTTGGAGTTTGTCATTACTAGTGATTGCAGTCAGGTCCTGGCAGTGTGTAGATGTGCATTGAGAAAGCATGGCTCATAACCTTATTCTGTCAGTCATTGACCTGCTGTTGCAGGAGGTGTTAAGAAAACAGGGTTCTGTTATTAGTGGTGAGTGCATTATTGTTTTAGGCAATGTTTTATAGAGTCAAAGATGGTAGGGAGGGGAAGACTGTCACTGTTTCTGGTGCTAGAAGATGTAGAATGTTAATACTTATGCATTTTGAAAGGTTCATAGTTCTCAGAGATAGTTCAGGAAAAGTTGATAAAAAATTCAGTGGACTGGAAGCGAGGGGTTGGTTTTTATGCATTACTCACGCAGTATGTTGAGTTTCAGCTTAAGAAAAGCCAATCAAAACAATAGAGATAAGTTGTCCATAAATGAAAAGTGGGCATATTTCCACTTAGATATACAGGCCATAAATGTTGGGCTATCTGTTTCAGTTAATCAGACTGACTCATCATTGTTTACCAGAGAACGAAAGTAAAATATAAACTTGAAGAAGACTTTATTCCTTGCAAAATTACTGAAAAGCTAACATATTGGATAAAATGCTTGAAGTCCATGATAAAATACTGTTTGGCACTACCTAAAGTGCCTTTGAGAATGCTTTTGATTCACCATCTCTCCTTAACCTGAGTAAATACTTATGGTCCGCTAGGATATGTGGAATTCATTATGATGTAAAATACCTTTTAATGCCTTTGGAGGATGAAAATTTTTCAAGTTAGCATATGTCATTGGCTATGTGCCATTTGTCTCTGTGTAAACCTTTGATAGTTTTTAGTCAGCTGTAATTTGATGTGTTCAGAGTTAAGTAAAGTTAAGATGCTTTGGCTGTATCTAGTGGAAGGTAAAGGGCAGGAGGAGGGAAGAAAGGACTGCGGGGTCAGACCATAGCTGGACTGTCCAATAGCTGGAATCAGAGCTCTGAAGTGTTCTTGGGTTTCTTCTTATATTATTCTATAATATACTATTTACATCCTTTAAATATTTTGAGAGTATTTTGGAACATTTGTGACAAATATTGACTGCCTTTACAGTTTTTAAATATGTTGTTTTATATATACTGTAAATTATCAAGGAAGTCTTTAAAACTGATAGAAAACAGTAAAGGGTTTCTAATGGAAAATTGCTTCTTAAACCATGTAGTGAATATTTTTTCATCAATAACAGTTTCCGTAATTAAAAAAATGTAAAACTTCAGTAGTTTGACATATCTGGGTGATAATCTGCAAGTAAGTTTGAGTGGCAAACATGCTATCACTAGAAAAAAAAAAAGTGAACATAACTCTTCACTTTGAAGAGTAGATCATGTTCTTTTTAATGAATAAAAACAAAGAAAAAAGACATTTTTATAACAGTGGTGATCTGTGGAAGCTACAGGCTGTTTTCTGTAAACTCTAAGCAGAAAAGAGAAAGTGGCTGTAAATGCTGCCTTTTGCACCCAACTGTCTCCAGCTTCTCATGAAAGTAAGGTTCCACCTCCACACAATATTGACAAAAAAAGGAAATGAGATGTTATATATATACTTATTTGTATACATTTAATCCTAGTTTATCTTACATACACGAGCTTTTTCTTACAGTAAATTATAACTCAAATTGAAATTATAGTCTCCATATTCCTTCTACTGTGAAGTTAACTTTGAATCTAAAAAAAAAATAAAATAATTACAACTCCTCTGTAATATTTCAGTCTTTCTGAATTAACCATGAGATGTAAACAGAATAAATCAGCTCTTATCTTACAAAACTGTAGTTCTTCTAAAGCTCTGTGACATTAAAAATGCATGGTTTTGTTAATTTTAAGGAAAATAATGTTTTGGTTTTGTTTTCCTTCCTGGCACTCATAATCATTACACATTTTCTGACTTCTCAGCTGAGATAATCAATTATTCTATAAGTGCTAGAACCTTACTCTCTTGGCACAGATAGCCAAACCTCCATCATAAAAAAATAGGACTAGTCCAAACAACAGAACTACCTTTCCAGAGAAAATTTGGCAATTGGAAGGTTAGCTTGGCTCCAAGATGGAGTTGAAAGCTGAAATTTTTAATACGTCTTTTTAGAAAGAAAATAAAAATATTAAAACAATTGCTTTACACATATAAAATATGAATACTTGTATAAAATATTAATATAATTGAATAAATTTATTATAGCAAGAAGTGAATTTGATGCCAGAAATGAAATTATACAACCTTATTAAACACATGAAACAAACAGTGGCACAATATATTTAAAAACCTCTGTGGAAAACGGAGTAAAAATTGAGTCACTAGTGAAAACTTGTTTCAAGTTTCTCCTGCAATCTTATTTTCAAATGGTCCCTTTCTGCAACAGGAAAAATAAGCCTTCTTTTCTGGTTATGCATTTGGCTTCTGACCCAGCCTTTCCTCAGAGGCCAGTCCTGGTGGCACCCCTCTCTTCCCCTTTGGCAGGAATTGACTCTGCAGATTACCCCAACGAGTCATGAAGAGCAACCTCTTCATCCCTGCTTCATTCCAACAACCTACTGAAGACGTTTTCTGCAAGTGAACGATAAAGACAGGAAGATCTTTGCCCTAGAGTGTTCCCTTTTGGAGCCTCCAAAGTCCGAACTGGGTGACTTCCCTTCCTCCAGGTATGACAGCAATTTATATCACAGTTTCACCTCTCCCATGTAGATATCCTCTTCAAGGAAAGAAGAGAATTTACCAGCATTAAAAAAAAAAAGAAACAACAACAAAAAAAATCATGATTAAGCCTACTTTTATTTCTGAACTAAAGAGAATTGTTTTTGTAGGAAGAGTCTAGCTATGTCTCTCGGCAGAGTTTTCACGAAGCCACCTAAGATAGTGTATCAGAATGAGAGGAGGGGCAAAACAAATCTGACCAGACTTTCTCTTTGCTGAAAGAAAGAAGAAACCTACACTTTTATTTACATTAGGGGTATGTTTTCAAAAGGATGTTCAGGGATTTAGTTGGAGAACTCCATTAACATCACTGGGAGCTGAGAGACTTTTTCTTTGTGCTCTGCTTTGAAAGCAGACCTCTGTGTAATGGGCACAGACACGTATATAAATAGTCTCTCCTTCCTTCTCACTCTCTCTCTTTTTATTATAATAATGATTGCTAAACAAACAGGCTTTTGATTATGATCAGCAAGGAAAATTTAGCTGGTCCCTTCAGGCAGTGAAAAATAGCATGCAATGTTAATTAGGGTCAGAGTGCCCAGCTTTAACAATAGTAACTATGAAAACGATGTTATAAAAAAGTACCTCTTGAATTCTAAAAATTCACTGTACAGGAAAATACCGTAATTAAAAAATGGAACAGTGTAAAAAGTAGAAATTAAAATATTTTAAGTATCCTTTCTACACAGATGAAAGCTTCTTTTATATTGCAAATATCTCCTAATTAAAAATCAACATTTAATAATCATGTTAGATGAAGCTGCTCTTACTGGTATTTGCCTAGGGATAATTAACACTAGCTTAAAAATGGACTTTTTTTAGTCCTACTAACAACAACATAACGTGTCTCAAGCATGTAGATGGAAAGTTAAAATGTTGTTTGTCCCTCAGATAAAACTACAATACACTTTTCTTTATTCCTGAATATTTTGCAGGTTTGCAGAAAAGGAGGTTTTAAAGGCAATAAACAACTCACTGATGATATTTCTTCACAGCAATCCTAGTCAATTAGGTCACTGTGACTTGGAGAGCAGCAAATAGCTGGGATAATTCCACTTTTCTTGCAAGTGAATGATGAGCTGAGGAAAGAGGCAAGGAATCAGCTCATCACTGGTGTCTGCCAGGGGCTGCTATTTTCCTGGTGACATGAGGTCTCATAAGCAGCAACAGCTCACGACAACACTTCATGCAGCATATAAAATACCTGCCGTGATGGAAATCCAAATGTCAGAATATGCTGGGCTATTCCAGTAGCTGGCAAGGACCTGCAATACCAAGAAGACACAACAGTCTAGCTAAGAGATTAAAAAGTAGAATTGTCATATGTAGGTTAGTCTTTACGTATACAGTGAGCTCTTACAAAAACTTGAAACAATGTAATGGATGAATTTATTCTACTCTGTCAAGGGAAGAACTGATTAACAAGACTGTAAAAATCATATGAGCTAAATGGGAAAACAGAATTGCAGCTGTACTTCCAGCAAAAACATCTCAGAACATTTGAGTTCCTTTTTTTAATGACATGAGGAATATTTTAAAAAATGTAACCAATCTAGAATACAAAGAATAAAACCAAAAATGCTTAAAATAACAATTTTCACCGAAATACTCTCTCATATATTTCTCATTAAAAGACATCTACCATGTACTAAAATATGACACTGAACTTTATTACATTTTCCAGCATAACCAATCACGTTTTCCTGAATTAAATGATTCTACATGACAAAAACAGACAAGCAAAAAGATAATAAGCACTCAAGAGAGTGGATACTTCAAAAGCTAGAGACAAAATTATTACATAAAAGTCCAATCACATGCGACAGGTGTAAATCGCTTTCTATCATCAACATAGGGTTTAATTTCAAAATGCATTTATGGCCATCCAGATACACAATTGTAAAGTTGAAACATTTAATCACATGTTTGAGCTGGGATTTTTACTCCTCAAAATGCAGTGACCAGTTTCAATTAACATTCAGTTTAGGCATTTCATCGTAATCCCACAAGGGTTTCAAAGCTCCTTTAAACAGACAAACAAACAAACAAGGGCACATACATAAATTTTGAATCCTAAGAATAAGACTGGTCAGCATTTTTCAAATTTAAAACTTAAATTAAATATTTCATTTGAAGTGTGCATTTGGGGAATTGTTTATAGCTCTTTCTGATTAGAATATTGGAAAACTCAACCTCTTTCCCACTCGTTCTAACTAATATATTCTCTCACTAGAGACTTTAAGGACTTTGGCTTCATTTCAAAGAAAAGAGTGAATGTGCCCTTGAAAACCTTAAATCAAATTCTGTTGAAAGAGGAAAGCAGAAAGGCAAGTTGAAAAGAAGGGGGAATTCAGGAAATTTGGTAACTTTTCACAATATTCAAAGGAAACATTAAGGTTTGCAATTAAATCAAGCAAATTATCCAGAGTAAACATCTTTTACATATTAGCTTTACCTCCAGAAGGCGTAATGTATTTGATTCTGTTTAGCTCAAACTCTGCTCAAGCTCACAGCATTTTCATTCTGTACAGGAAAACCATGGAAGCCTTCCTTAAATTAAGTATTGAATTCTGAACATAGTTAACAAAAAAAAGAAAAAAAAAAGTTTTGATAAGATTAGCTTCTGCTTCTCTAGCTTTTTACTTCTGTTGTATACTTAAACCTTGGGATTCTAGTTTCTGTCAGAAAAACCCTTCCTGCAGTCCTCGGTTGAATGAGAGAAGCAAGTGTGCCATGACATTTCCATAAATGTGTGGTGAGCTGCAGGAGACAACCAAAGGATCTTCAGGGAGAAGAGGGTTGTGTTACAAGAATGGAAAGGCTTCCTAAGTTTTACTTATGTGCACATTACCACTGTGCACACTAAGAAACAGGATTTTCTCTAGTTAAAGAGGAAAAGGGTGATTTGAAAATTCTCATGTATTCGGTAAGATTTTTATGACATTTATAACTAAGAGACCTCTCATTTTATTTTGTTTCTAAAGAGAACAGTATCATCTCACCATGTCTACTTGGCTGTAAAACAGACCCAACCAAACAAAGAAGAGGTTACAAGTAATATTTTGAAGACCTATATTCTGCTGGTAATTCCATCATGAGATAGTTGCAAGTTATTCTAATGATTCCTTACTTACTACTTTATAAATACCAGTAGAAACACTGTACTGAAACAGGATGGGTTTTTTTTTAGTTCAGAATGTTGGTTTTGGTGCCAAAAGCTCCAGATATTGCAAAGAATATTCTAGAAAACAGAATTAGATAGTCGCCTCACTCTAAATCAAAAGGTAGAGAAATTTTATTCTAGAAAGCTGAGCTTTAGAGTCCCATGTTGCCATTGATATAGAATGTACAGTGATGCATATGAGAATAAAGGGGAAAATTAAATTATGATTCCACAGATCTTTCATTAACTATAAAGGAAGGAAACAGGAGGTGATTTTCCCACTTAAAGCTGGTGCAGCCTTATCTTGAGTACTGTGTGTCATTTTGGACACAACAATTAAGAAAGATATAAAGCTATTGGAGAGAGTCCAAAGGAGGGCTACAAGGTGGTGAAGGGTCTGGAGGGGAAGCCGTGTGAGGAGTGTCTGAGGTCACTTGGTCAGTTCAGCCTGGAGAAGAGGAGACTGAGGACAGACCTCATTGCAGCCCACAGCTTCCTTGTGAGGGGAAGAGGAGGGGCAGGCACGGAGCTCTTCCCTGTGGTGACCAATGACAGGACCTGAGGGAATGGCCTGAAGTTGTGCCAGGGGACATTTAGGTTGGATATTAGAAAAAGATTCTTCACCCAGAGGGAACTTGAATGAGGCACTGAACAGGATCCCCAGGGAAGTGGTCATGGCACCAAGCCTGGCAAGAGTATGGACAACTTTGTCAGGCACATGATGTGATTCTTGAGGCATGTTCTGCAGGGCAAGGAGTTGAACTTCAGTGATTTCTGTGGGGCCCTTCTGACTTGAAATAGTCTATGATTCTCTGAAATATTTTTGTGTTCTGATACGTTCTTGTGTAACCTCATGCTTGATATCACTAATTTGAGTGCAGCATTTTCCTATTTATCAAAATCATCTGTGTTATAGAAAATTTAACATCTTTACAGTTCAGTGACATGCAGATTAGCAAGCATTTGTGCAATTTGTGCTGTTACATATGGAAAATGAAACTAGTATTTACAAACATCTGAGCTGACCCCAGAGACAATGGACTACAACACTCAAAAGAAATTTGCCACCACATGCTTAGAAGATTTTGAGGGATCATCTGCAAAATGCATGGGTAAGTCTCTCAAATTCTTTGGTTAAAAACAGTCCTTGACCATCCTGGCAACCCACAGAGACCTGGATGTACAGATTACCCTGATTTCTTAAGTGATGTATTTTGAAATGTATGTACCTTTCTTTCTATGCAAGAGAAGTTTATAGACATCATTGTGACTCTGAGCTCCCAACTACCTACAAAGAACACAAAATCCCCTACCTGTTTCTAACCTGAGCATTATCCTGTAATTCTAGCATGTTCCCATGGGTCATTCCTGAACTACATGGAGGGATCATATGAGTTCCTGCTGCTGGGAAAGCACTCGGATGTATCTGGAACAGAATCTCTAGCACATGTTCATTTTTCACTAAAGGTACATATGTGATGGAGATGACAACACCTATAAGGGGAAGGAACAGCCAGAATCAAATGATTCCAGGCTCTTGAGGAAATTTAGCTTACCTATGAAACAGGATCCAACAAGACCATAGAAACAAAGTCCCCAAGAACATACACAAACCTGTCACAAAATTGTCCTAAAGCTAGTGCAGAGACAAGATTATCACAGGTAGTTCTCAGCTAATAATTGCAAAGTATTATGACCTGAAATTTTTGGTCTAGCCCATTTTATACAATTCCAGGTTGAGTAGTTTGAAGGAAAAGCCATAAATAATTCATTGTTTCTTGTTTCTCAGTCCACGTTTCTTCTACAGAGTTGTCTCTGTAAGACTTATGAATGAGTTTCTGTTGCATCAAAAGTGTTTTACCTTAAGAGGGAAATTATTTATTAGTCTGAAGATGTATGGAGGGGTATTTACATTATATTTAGCAATGCATGTGACATCCAATTTCAAAATACCATTGGTGGACTTATTACAAGTGTATAAATAACTGAAGGTCAGCCTCTTTGTTTAGATTTTCCCCTAGGTAAGAAATGTCACATTTACATTCTAATAGCTATATTAGACAGTCAAGCAATTGCAAGGAGTGAATACCATTTGTACTTTATTGGGTATTTTCAAATCCTTTTCTGAAACAGAAGGCAACACCACTGAAATATTTGCCGTAAGGAACAACAAAAAAAAGTGGAAAAAAAATCCTTGGAACAAGAAAACACATCCAAGAAATACTCTTTGTTTGTATTGACAGGTTTTTGGTTGGTTGGTTTTCCAATTGGTTGTTGTTGAGGGCTTTTTTTAGTATATTAATATTAACACCAACTAAACTGTGTCTTAAAAGAGGTAAGCACAGAATACAAAACAAGCAAACAAACAAAATCAAACAAAAAAAGCCTTGCAAACTCTTATTTCAGAGAAACAACTAGAGTATAAAAGTTTCATGTATAACTTTAAATTGCTTTCTCCTTCATTCTTTTGCAGCTGGTGTGTGTTAGTATTCTGCAGGTTGGTAACTTTAACATCACACAATATATCCAGCTAATGAGATTGCAAGAACATTGTGCTCCTCCATCATTTTCTTATCAGTGACAGTCAGTCCATTAGAAGCTGTAACCCTGAGAAGTGAACTCGAGTCTCAAACTTTTTACATTCTGAAATGGTTTTCCCTAGGCTGTTAATAGATAAGATGGATGCAACATTTTGTGACAGTTCAAGACACTCAGCCTCCAAGAACTGTTCTGAAACCAACAACAGATCCATTATCTCCTTTTAGGAAAGATTTTGTTTATCCAGTGCAATTAAGTCAAGGCTTTCAACACAGTTCCTCACAGCCTCCTACTGGAGAAACTGAGGCACTGTGGTCTAGACAAGGGGTCTCTGTGGTGGATGGGGTGAGACAGTGGTGGCAAATGCCCCTTTTCAAGCTGGCAACCTGTCACAAGTGAGGTCCCCCAGGGATTGATATTGGCCCCAAGAAAGTTAATATGTTCATAAGTGACCGGCAAGATGGGATCAAGTGTACCCTAGCAAAGAAGACAAAGATGAACTGGTGGAGAGGATGACTGGCCTGGTGGAGCAGACAGCTTTGTCTTGATTTTAAGATAAAAAAGAGAGTTTATGAGCTTTGGAAGAAGAGGCAAGAAATTCAGTAGGACTACAAGGATGTTGTGAGGTTACGAAGGGGGCAAACTAGAAGAACCAAAACACAGCTAGAACTTAATCTGGTGACTATCATTAATGATAACAAAAATTGTTACTACAAATGTGTCAGCAACAAAAGGAGGGCTAAGGAGAATCTCTACGCTTTATTGAATGCAGGGGGAAACATAGTGCTGAAGGATTAAGAAAAGGCAGAAATACTTAATGGCTCCTTTGCCTCAGTCTTTATTAGTAAGACCAGAAGTGTTCAGGGTATCCAGTTTCCCAAGCTGCAAGACAGACAGGAAGCCAAATGGAACCCCCTATATCCAAGGGGAAATGATCAGTGGCCAAGTAGTCCACAAAAATCTATGGGGCCGCATGGGATCCACCCAAGGTTATTCTAAAGTTTGCCAATGGATACTTTGGGAGGGAAAGCCACCCTACAGGAAGACTTGGATAGGCTGGAAGTGTGAGCCCACAAGAACCTTGTGAAGTTCAGCAAGGACAAGTGCACCTAGGAAAACATCATCCAGGACTGCAGCAGAGACTGAGATCTACCCAGCTGGGGAATGATTCTTTGGAAAGGGACCTAGGGGTCCTTGAGGCCAACAAGCTCAATATGAGTGAACAGTGTGCTGCTGCAGCAAAGCATTCCAGTGGGATGCTGGGTTGTATCAACAAGGGCATCACCAGCAGAGATAGGGAAGTCATTATCCAGCTCTACTCAGCACCTGTCATACCACACCTGGAATAATGTGTTCACTTTTGGTCCCTGCTGGGCAAAAAAAAAAAGAAGTGGACAGATTGGAAGGGGTCCAGAGAATGACCTCAAAGATGATCAGAAGACTGGGAAGCCTGACATGTGAGGAAAGGCTGAGTAAACTGGGTTTGTTCAGCCTTAGAAAAGAAGGCTTAGGGTAGACCATATCACTGTGTGCCACTATTTTAAGGGTGACTACAAAGAAGATGGAGACTCCATTTTTACAAGGAATCGCGTGGAACAGATGAGGGGTAATGGGTTTAAGTTACACTTGGTGAGATTACAATTAGACACAAAAGGAAAATTTTTCACAGCAAGAAAAATCAACCATGGAAATAATCTCTCCAGAGAAATTAAGGATTCCCCAGTGTCGGACACTTCTAAGATTTGGCTGGACAGGGTACTGGGTCATCTTGTCTAGGCTGGGTTTTTTTCCAAGAATGGTTGAACCAGATCATCCCTTGAAGTCCCTTTCCAGCCTGGTATTCTATGATCCTGTGATTCTGCGAAGAACATTGTATGATGTTGCTGAGAGGTCTAGGCTCAGCTTCCAAGATTTCATCTACCCTCATAGATACAATGCCTATGTCTTCTAAACATCAATTAATTTATTTTTAGTGAATTCAAAGGATTTAGAAATATTTTCTTCATTCATATAATAATTTACAGGTAGTTGGAGCTACTGAATATGGTCTTAATTCATAAACTCAAAAAAATGGAATGCTCATTTTTAATGCTGAAGGTTGTTGTACTGTCTTCACTAGAAAAAAACCAAAACAGGTAATTGAAAGTATGGGTCAGATTCTGCTCTCAGGGAGCTTACTGTGTGTGATACTTTGGATTTGCCTCAGTGTACAGAAGCAGAAGTTTGCTTTATAACAAAGCAGCCTCAACCAGACAATTTGCTATTGATAATGAATGAAATCTATGCATATTTTCTGGATCTGAGAACATATCTATCCTGTAAAGAAGATCTAGATAAAACATTATTCTCTCCTCTGGTCCAAAGGCAATTCCAGGAGGAATGGCTGTTCATACTGAGAGGCAGCACTGTTATTTGCTGTAGAGACAGATTTGCCTGGAGTTCAATGATTCCTGGCCAGCCTAGGTTCCTAACCTTAGCTGCAGCTAAGTAAGATGTTTGGAGTAACTAAGATTAGATCCACTTATCATCCTGTTTCTCATTGCAGGTATCTTAAATCCCTGCTAAATTAATTTTCATCTGGAGCACTTCTGGATTGTATGATCCTGTGAGTAAGTGATACTTGTCAGTTCCTGAAAAATACATCCTCCCCAGGGAAAGAGGAATGGGTCACTGGAAAGCCTCTGTAATAGTGCCTTTTACACACTGAAGCACATATAACAACCTGACTTTGGTGGACTTGCAATATATGGTAGGTCTGAGAGTGTTTTTTTAGATAAATTTTTAATAGCTTAAGAGAAAAGGGGATCACAGATACAAATGAGTCTCTATGTTTAGTGTGAAGAGGTCTGAAGAGTTCATAGTCATCAGAAATTCCTGGATTACATATGTTTTATTAAGATTTAGTAAGATTATCTATAATGACTGGGAAGGGCAATTTGTCCAGAGCCTGGCTTGTAGGTGGCATTATCATCAAGCAAAAATTACGTCATTCCTCCAACTCCTCCAACTCCAGTTATTCCTCAGAAAAAGGAACATTACAAGCCTGCAGTTAAACAAAGCTTCTGCTTTGCTATTCAGAAGAACCAGGACTTCTATACTACATCTGTCGGAAAATTATGTAAAGTACCTTTTCTTACAATTAGCTAGGTATGGTTTGTTCATTTAAAAGTGAATTTATTAGTGACTGCTGCAATAAAAAAAAAAAATCTTAACTATATGTGCTGCATCATTGAAACAACAATCCATCAAAATCTAATCCAAAAGAAGAACACAAGACAACTTTCTCATTAAACATATGTGGAACTGACTTATACTGTCTGTCAGAGGGCTATCAGGTAGAATTTCAACAAAATGGTAGCAAGTAAGCTTCACTTAAGCTTATTAAATTAAAAAGTAGTGCATCTAGGAGAAAGTATCTAAGTCAGATGTAAGTAAGACTGAAGTCAGAGTTGGCAATTGCAATTCAAGAAAGAGAACTTGGAGCTGTCACTAGCAATTTGTTGAAACCATTAGTTCAGTGTGCTGAGCAGACAAGAAAAAAAAGCCAAAGAAATGAATCATAGAATGGTTTGGGTTGAAAGAAACCTAGAAGATCGTCTAGTTCCAGGCCCCTGCCATGGGCAGGGACACCTTCCACTAGATCAGGTCACTCCAAGTTCCATCAAATCTGGCCTTGAACAAGTCCAGGAACGGGGCATCCACAGCTTCTTTGGGCCACTTTTGCCAGTGTTTCACCACCCTCATGGTAAATCTACCCTCCTCCAATTAAAAGTCATTCTACTTGTCTGATCACTACATGGCCTTGTAAAAAGTCCCTCTCCAGCTGCTGTAAGGTGTCCCTGTAGTCTCTTCTCCAGGCTGAACAGCCCCAGCTTTCCCAGCCTGTCTTCCTAGAAGTGGTGCTCCAGCCCTATGCCCATGTTCATGGAGCTTCTCTGGACTTGTTCCAATAGGTCCACATCTTTCCTATGCTGGGTCTCCAGAGCTGGGTGCAGTACTCCACATGGGGTCAATCTAACAAGAGAACCACCTTCCTTTACCTGCTGCCCGTGTTTCCTTTGATGAGGTCCAGGATACAGCTGGCTTTCTGGGCTGCAAGTGTACATGTTGAGCTCTCATTAATCAACATCCTAAGGTCTTCCTCCTCAAGGCTTCTCTCAATCCATTCTTCTCCCAGCCTGTATTTTTTCATGATAAGGAGAAGATTAACATTTACAAAATCATAAATTAATTTATAGATTGAAAATGTAACAGTGAAACCAGAGAACAATGGAAACTAATAGAAGATTGATTTTAAACAAATGTTTAAAGTTTATCTAACAATAAGCAATCTTCTGGAATGTGTTGCAACAGTAAATTTTGGAGGAACGTAGCATCAGCAGGTTCAGCAATCATTTGAACAACTTCACGGAAAACAGGCCCATGAATAGGTTGTAAGAGACAAAGTCAGAGATGTGCCCTCTGATTTCTCATTCAACTATTGAGGATAGTGTTAATTTTGATGGGAACGGGCTGTACACAGCCTTCAAGCTTGTATGGTCTCTGTGGTGACAACTACATACAGAGCATGCATGCAGAAATGATAACTTCTTTTGCCACTGGTGAAGATTTGATATTGAGCTAAATGGATCTTTTGTCCAATCCAGTGAGATATATTCTGGGTGTTCTTCTGGCATAAGACAGCTGGGAGATAATGGCTTCCAATGTGGCATGGGAGTAAATTACAGACCTTTCTCAAGTAGATAGAAAAGTGAACTTTTCACTTGACAGTGAACAATATTCTGATTAACAGCTCTAGTAATATCTACTTTCCTTCTCCCCTCCATTTGCAAAAGATATTTTTTGCATGCTCCATGACATCAGAAAATTTCAAGAGGTGTAATCAACATGTCGTATGTAACGACATTAATTGCATTGACAACCATAAAAACGTTGTTCAGTAACAAGCAGAGAAAAAAAACTCTTTCAACTTCAAAAATTGTCTAACAAGACGAAGAACTTTAAGACCGTTTTAGAAATCCCTGGTACTGAAATAAACATAACACAGAGCTGACATTCAATAGATGTGAGTGTGAGAAATATTCAGATAATAGCTAGCTAAAGTATTGTTTTTCATCTTCGAGTCGATTTGCATTTACTATACTGTTGATGAGTGAAATGGCAACTTCTCTGGAAATGGCCATATGGGATGGGTAATAGCTTTTTCATTTTTAAGATAGAGAAGATATGTTAATAAATACATTTTTGAAAAACATTTCTACCTTTCAAAAGCAATGCACTTCAATAGCAACTTATAAATTGCAAAATACCATCATTGATTAAAGCACTAAAATACATTGTTAAGATATAATCCGTGTATCTTATGCTATAAGACTAACTTCCCTTACTTTCTGGTTCTTAGATGTATTGACAAATAATTCTCAATGCTATAAATGAATGAGATTCAGCGGTGATGAGAATATAAAGCAGCATTGCACAAACAATTAGTCAAGATTCCCCATGTTTTCACCTAAGTTGTCCTAGAGAAAACTCAGGAAACAGGCTGCTTTCTTCATTCCTGTGGTGTTTTGAATGCATTCATTTGCACAGAAGAGTATAACTCAAGGTGTCTTGCAGAACATAATGAAGGAAAATAACACCTTTTAGTCAAAGACTTTCCTTTAGCTATCTACAAGAGTGGAACAGAAATCCAAACAAAACATTTGATTTAGAGCAAGTTTTGCCAGGCGCTTGTGAAGGCGGTATATCAGGTCCTAGGATTATCAGCCGGTGGGAACAAGCACCTGAGGAAAAAAGATAATAAAGGTGAACTTGCAGTGAAAAAGCTACAAGCAGAAAGTTCTAGGAAAGCTTAAGATAGGATTTATGATTTTTTTCTCTTCAGATAAGCAAGCACAGTTTAAATGTCATTGTAGCATGACTAATGTGAGTGCATGTGTTCAATGGTGATAGTGTGGTATTGCCCACTTCAGGGGGTCCTGCTGAGACTTGGGTTGCTCCAAGGACAGCTATAAAATTGGAAAATAAACACTGAGCATTTTTCTACTGTCTTGATCCTTTTAACTGTGATGAGCACTTGTTTGTATAAGCAATTTGAGCACATCTAAGGAACTGCTTGGAGAGAGTACTGAGTGCAGATTGCGTGGAACCATTAACTGGTGCCAGGACAAGCCTCATTTTGACACAGCCTCCTTTTTGTGGGATTGCATCAGACTACCTTCATGGACTCAGTTTAGATTATTAGACACCAAGCTGAACTCATCAGAGAGGCTCTTTAGTATCGCTACAACTTTAAAACTCCGACCAAGTCTAATGCTAATAGTGTTGATGTAGTCTTAAAAGAAAGAATTTTTTAAGAGGTGCTTATTAATGAAAGAAAAGTGAAGTTTTTAAACTTTATTGCTTTCCTCTTTATTTTGCCAGTTCTGTACTGAAAAAAAATAAGTTTGTATTTCAGAACTCAGACCCTGAATATACATAAACATTTTTTCATTATTCACTAGGTGAGTTAACCAAACATGCTTTGCATAGCTACCATAGAAGAATGTCAAAGTAATCGTTTTCAGTTGCAATCAGCATGAGCTGGCACTCTGCTGCCTAACCCTTGTAACTAAAGCACTTACAAATTAATAGTGTGATGATAAGGATATAAATAATATTAACTTGCCTGTAATATGATTATACTCAAACTAACAAATTTTAAAAACAGTTTGATGATATTTTGTATCATGGTCTCACCAGAAAAAAATATATATAAGCATTTTACTAAGTGTATGGGCAGTATGACCACCAAAGTGGCCACAAAGAGGTGTGTGTTGGCATGTAAAGTCACGTGTCTAATTAATGTAGAAGTGCAAGACAGAGAAAGGTAAGTCTGAAGGAGTACAAATAGGATTCCTTGGATACACAAAAGGATGATTGACAAAACAAAGGAAACTAGAGAAACATGATTGGGACAGATTAGACTCCCCTTCTGAGGAGAAAAAAATAACATAAAACCATCAGACATAAGTACAGAAAAATCAGAGAAGAAAGATGAGAATATCACTTTGGTTTTGGCCCTTCAGCAATGAGTCCTCCAGCCTGATCACTTGGACATGAGTGACTAATAACACCAAGAAGCATGGCCACTGTTAGCAACTATAGATCATTGGCTCTGTGTTGTTGCAAATTATTAATCATGATCACTACACATGCAAAACTGTTAGTCCTTTATACCTATGTTCTGAACTAACTGTGAATATGCAAGTAAAACTTAAGCAAGAAATGTACCACTAATTCATTCAGTGAAGTTTGAAAACTAGCCTGGTTTCTCAGTCTTCTTAGTAATTCCATCACAATAATGTCTGATTACTTAACTGTTATCCAGCTGTCTACCAATCTATGAATTCAATTGAAATATGCTGAATTTTTGAAACATTTCCTCCTTGTCTTAAAAAATCTTACTTGGTACCTGTTTTATTTTCATATATAGGAAAGGGAATATCAATATCTCAAGTTACACATATTGGTATAAAAGGCATGTTGCCTTGAAGTTGCCTGGTAGACTTTCTGGTGGTGTCAAATAGATTTGATACAGGGTGCAACTCTAACCTTCCCTCCCTAGAACTGCAATTTGTTTCAGAAATACTTTAAATGCAATGAGGTCTGCCAGACTGCAACTCAACGAGAGTGGTTCCAGTATTGCTTTCATTTTATTACCATTGGCAATGTTAGGGTAATTAGCTAATTAATATGGTAATAATATTAGAAAAAACATCAGATGGGGATTAATTAGTCATACTAAATATCTCATATTTCATGAGTTATTTTATGGCCCTAGAGAAAAAGGAAATTAAATGAAGGCTTAAAACCCTAGTTAGTAAGTAGTTCTGCTCCTTTCTTTTAAAGCAACACATTAAATAATGTTTCCCCTATATGAAGAGTAGGAAAAAAGGAGTTACAACATTTGTTGTTATTATATATGAAAGTATACTAATAGAATAAAGTTATACATCTACATAAACCTGTTCTGCAGCAGTATTTAGCTGTGCCTGGTTATTCGTCTCTCCACAAAATGGAGTCAAAATAATTGACATTGATTATTTATCACTGAGGAAAACATTTTTAATGGGAAAAAAGATCATCATGTCACTACTAATATTGAAAGTGATTTAAAAAGAATGTTATCACTGGGAGAACATACATTATAGAGCTTTATGAAATGCCTTTGGAAATTAAAATCAAAATGGAACATCAGAACTCTTTTATTTATCTCTGTGTGTTCAATGGTAATGAAATATGCAAGACCAAGCTTTGGATGATGAATTCTCTTATTCAGTAAACAGGGATAGCACTGTTTCCTCCTTCCTTCCTTACCTATAATAACCACTTGCATGAAATAGAGAGAGGGGATGTGGTGGTGTAAAATGGATTATGTTATTATCAAAAAAAAAACCCAAAACCCTCAGCATTTTATGTTTCATTTGATTTAGTGATCTGCTTCAGTTGGAATTACAATATTTTGCCAGTTTCTTGTGAGACTATTGGAAATATCTGGTGGTGCTTCTCATTTTGCATGAGTCGAAATGTAAATCTTCCAGGGACAAACTCAGCAAATCACTTCAGCATTAAATAACAGTTAATAGGATATGAGCACGTGAATCCCTTCTTCAGTGCATACACACCACTGACCCTGATCTGTTTAGCTTTCTTCTTTGTGTCAAGTCTTGATCCCTGACTTTTGTAATGATCTCTGTCGTCACTGAATTCATTGCAAGATCACAGTCTAGAACTACCAAAATTGAATCAGGGTATTTGGGCCATCAAGTTTGTTATGTGCTGTCAAAAAAATAATGTTCAAGGCTCGAAGCCTTGAAACCACAGTGAAATAGAATTCATAGAAAGTAACACAAGATTAATTCGAATGAATTCCTGGTTTTATATATTTTTATATTATTGTGCATTAAGGGGTGAGGTGAGGGGATTTGTTTCTGGAATCAAAATTCCAGTTGCCATACCAAAAAGCTGCAGAAAATCACTTGCAAAATTTAGTTTAAGAACTTAATTTATAAGAATTATAAGAATTTATAATAATTTTAATTCCTAAATATCTTACTTCTAGATTTAAAATCTAACATATCACTCCGCTAAGAAAAGAAATGTAAAGGGCTAAAGTCCAAACCCTTAGACCAAACTGTGGTCCAGGAATGGTGACGACAAAGCCTAAAGCCAGGATTCCTGGATAATGCTCTCTTTGCAGTGAGGCCTACATGATACAACTTTGTCTGTTGAGACTAAGTTGACTGGAAGTTAGGAGTAAATAGAAAGATTTTGGAAAGACTAGAGAATTAAAAAAATAAATTGCAGAGGCTTATCATCCTGACTGCAAGAGAGAATATGTAGGATTGGCTGTACCTACATTCCAGGTCTTAGTTTCTATCAAAATATGTTATAAACCTATTTTTCCATAAAAAATCTCCATAAATGTCGCCATCATGCAAAATCAGTTTTTCTATGTTACACATATTACCTGTAATTACACTTCCTAGCAGCCAGTGAGTTGTCAGTGACATCCTAATATGAAACTTCATAATCAGTACTTCTTTTTCAGTCCAAAGAGAGAAACGGGGCAACTTCACAAAATTTGCTACAACAATTCCTGTGGCACATTCCTCTAGATATCCAGCAGCAATATCTTATCCTTCTAAAGGGAAGCAGGAATGGGGAACAACTCTCTTCCCTTTGCACTTTTTGAGGCTTCTCCACTTGAAAAGCCACACAGGGTGGAACAAGGTGCCTGAAAGGTGTCTACTGCTGTGCTTAGTTTTATTACTGAGCAGGACTCCCTTTCAGCCTCTGCTTATAATAAAGCCACAAGAAATTAAAGAAGTTATGTTCTTCTGAAGGGAAAAAACTACAATGATAATAACATTTTAAGTCACAAACTATCTGGCACTGCTATCTCTTGAGAAGTAAACTGGGAATAAAATTATTTTTACTAGCCGAGAGATCTATTCCCCACCAAAAAAAAAAAAAAAAAAACAAAAAAAAAAAAACAACTGTTTTAAGTGAGAAGTTTGTTTGGAAAGCTCAAAAGCAAATTAATTCCTCTAATAACAGAGGGATTCTGGCAAGGCAAATGTTAACCTTTTTTACAGCATATATGTACACATTATATGATTCTTAAAATTCACTTCAGATACCAGGAGTATCTCTGGAGAGTTTATTACACTTGATTATTCCACTTAAGTATTCATAAATATTTATGCACCAATTGATGTTCTCGATATAATCTTTCAGTGGTTGGTACAAATATGTCACTAAAAAGAACAGTGAGGGAATCTGCAATTAGCAATTAGTGATTCAAACATATCATGTGAAAAGTTGAAAATCTCACTTGTATAAAAGAAGCTTCTGCATTAAACATATGCTTTAGTTTAGTTTTCAAATGCAAGTCACCACCAGAGAGCTAAGCCTGTTCTCTAAAGACTGAGCTATGGAGCTACAATAATATGTAAAGGCAAGAACATTCACCTGAATTAACTTACAATAGCTTTGTTTACCCAAATAATATTCAAATTTTCCACGACTGATCCATTTGTTTTAACTTTTTTTTCATCCTTTTCTCAGATAAATTTACATTCTCTTGACCAATGTGACACTTACAGTCTTACATTCCTTATTATCCTTAATAAGGAATTCTATGTTCTTGGAGTATATTGCTACATACAAACAGCTGCCGATAAAATCTGTTTTATTGATTTAGAATTTTATATGAGCTCACTTTCTGTTGTGGATGTAGTAACTAGACATTATTATTCTGCTTTCATTCACAGGAACCTCATATGCAACATCTAAGTAGGAACAAATATGAAACCATCATTTCTTTTTATGTGTCATTTATGATCAAATACAAGAGTGGTTTATAAAACACTAATCAGGCAGGGCGCATGTTACCACATTTTGTCTGAGTATATGTAATCCTTATTTTTAATTGGTTTCCTAAAATGAATGACTGGGGTTTTTTCTGTCCCCAAATTCACAGTATCTTAGGTTCCACTCATTGCAGTGGAAGTTTTGAGTTAGTGTCAGACCTAAATACAAAAGAGAGAGTGCCCACCTACCTCTTGATGATCTCCATGTGGAATTTCTTCCCCGATTCACTTTGTCTGGGCTTGTACTCATAACTAACCTACAGATTGCTCTTTGCTGTCACATCCTGAGACAAGCAAAAAAAACCCACTTACTCCATGGTTGATCTCATTAACCCTAGCAGCTGCCCATGACATCTTTTAACTTGGAAGCACAGCCATAAGAAGGCTGCCAGGGAAAATCTCTGTGTCTTAGTTAAGTGAAGTTCATCACCCTGCATTTGCACTTACTTTACACAGTGAGCATTCCCACTGTCTGTGACTTGTGCCTGGCTAGATCTTAACCAAGTAGACCTGTTTTGCTATTATACTGCCAGAAATGTGCAGATCCACTTCAGTGCCAGCTTTACACACAGGCAAAATAAGAAGTAATTGATCAGAGCAAGCTGGCGGCCAGACATTGCGAAACAGGAGTTGCAAAAATATTAATGCCAGAGCCCTGAGAGAAAAGAGGCGTGCTGCTCCTGCGGTGGCTCCTGTTCCTGAGGGAACTGCTGTGTGTCAGCTGCTGTCCACAGGGAGGCCTGATGCCCCTGGCAGCTCTCACTGCGGGCTTACTTTTCTTACCTAGAGCAGCAAAAGCCTAAAGCTCTGGCAGGGCTGTCACCAGCAACACATCGCTCACTGTGTGGCTTTCAGAGTCGCGAAACTCAGAGAAACAGACAGTACAACAAACACATTCTGAACTTTTCCTTTTTTTTGGTCTCCAAGAAAAGACATATTGCAACTAAAAGATGTTTCTGGACACTTTAGAAAAAGACTTACCACATAATGGTTCAGCAGATGGCTGTAATAGGCCTAGGTCTTTTGTTCAGCCAATTGTACTCTGCAAGTTGGAGCCAGAAAGCCCCTTTTTATTGACTATTTTCCTCTGTACCATGTAAACATCTCTACCTCCTATAATTTTTACTGCAAAGAGAAATGATGTCTTGTAAAGCAATATGTTTGGAAGGTGGGAACCAATCATTTAGGGCATGGAAAACATATATTTTTTGTCAAATAGAAGTGTTCTGCCAAGACAAACTGTAATTGGACCAAATATTAAAAAATCTGTTACTTCAATGCTCAAAACCTATCCCTTCATCATACAAATTACAAGGAAAAGGGAAAAATAGCTTACTTGAGCTTGTGTTCTTTCCAATATATAATGAAACCATACTTGCTCAGATTCAGATAAGCAGATTTTCCAGGTTTTTTGTATTTCCTTAGATTGTGAGAAATAAATTGAATTTAAGAATCTTATCCCAGAAATTGTTCAGAAGGAGGGTTATTGCTTCTGTTAACATGTTTTTTGATTGAATATGCTAATATACTTTCATTATGGTTTTGCCATTTCTAGCTCTCTAACTCACTCAGAGCTATAGGCAATGAAGTGATCAAAACAACTATCATTGGAGGTGGCAAACTCTGAGTCAAGCAGGATTATTTCTATGTATGAACAACGTTTCTATTTTATGTGAACTAAAATTTGATGTCACAACACTAGAATGGGCTTTTTATATATTGCTAGTATCTCTCATTTGCATAATGTAAGTTATAATCAATGCAATATTTTATTGCAAATTTGAAACATAAGTGTCTCATTTATGAAATTAGGCAGAGAAGATAGATCCTTTTAAATGTGCATGAAAGACATGAATACTGACAGAAATTCAGAAGATTAATATGTCAAGTGAATGTCACTTAGGGACATAAATTCACAGCATCCTCTTCTGAGATTCACAGTCATATTCCAGTTTTGGCATTACTGAAAACTTCAGCAAGGGAGAAATAATGCAGATATGGTATCAGCAGAAGCAAAGGCATATTCACATTAACCATTTTTTGAATATTCTTCTGTAAAAACTTCAACTAGGAAATGAAGCTAGCTAGAGAGCTAGCTAGAGCTAGTGAGGCTCCCAGTGATTTAAAACAAATGAGATGTTTTGGCTAAGAAAATCAAGTACCTAAATAAAACAGAAAGGAACAAGAACCCAGTTAAAGGAAATACTTTATGTGCAAGTGAAGAGAAGCAAATCTATCTAATGAAGAAAAAGGTAGATGTGTTCCTCAACTTACACAGTAAACAGAATGTTGGTGAAGAAACTCTTTCTCATAAAAAGGCCCATTTGTGCAGCAGCAGTGAAGAAGTCAAAATAACAACAGAGAAGAGAGTGAAAAAATCCAGACTGTGAACAATCTGGAAAATACTGTCTGTGAAGAAATGGTTCTGTTCATTAGAAATAATCTCTTTGCTAGTTTGAAAATATTAAGAATCCTTACAGAAGGTTTAGAAGACATATGAAAGTCAGTGAATTAAAAAATATATCCAAGAATACACATCATAAACCAAAAGGAAGTTTACAGTCATGCCTCACATTCACATTCTTTTGTTCAAAAGAAATGATTTTATAGCATATCCAAGAAAGTTGTCTGAAAGTATGAAATATGGAGTTGAGATTAGCAAAATAAAAAATAGAAGACACACAAGAAATTTTAGGTAGAACAAGCTTATGTTTGAAAGGTGATGCTTAAGTAAAAAGAATGAAGGAGTCATGGTGCCCTTCCCTCTAAAAACTCAACAAAGATTCAATAGGGAATCTTTGTCATAAGGACAAAGAGGGAGTCACAAGGACAGAGGAAAGACAGAGGAAGTGCCCATTTCTGAATACGGTGAACATTCAGACATCTGGGACATTTTTAGTGTCACTGAATTATTACAGGAACAGATACAGACTTTTCATTCCACAAGAAATATTCAAACTTTTCTATAGAGAAGAAACTCCATCTTGGAATAAAATTGTCAGATCTGTGGAAAGAATGCTGTCTCATTTAGGGGAAGTTACTTTTCTGTCTCTTTTTACTAGATCAGCATCTGCGAATACATTAGCTAATATGGCAAAAAGTACAAAACAATCAATGCAATTGTATTGTTTCTGTCCTAATAAAGTGCTCAGAATGGATTGAACCTTCTCCATTTCTAGTACAAGTAAATCACACTGCCAGCATAATATATGGAGTAAAGGGAAGAAAAAAAAAAAAAAAAAAGTAGTATTTCCTGTCTGTTTGCCTCCTTCCAAACTAAAANATTCCCCTAAAATAAACCTGTCCTTCTTCACCTGTTATGAACCAGTCATTGGAGAACACATAAGTGCTGAAGTTGTATAAAAAACACTTCTTAGATTAACACTGAGTGAATTTTGAGTGAATTTTCTCGTTGCCTACAAGATAATTACATTTCTGATGTTGCCCACTTGGAGATGCACTTAAAAGTATCATCAGTGCTTGAGATAACATCTGCTAAGTGCTTTTTGATTAAGTCTTTTATAATTACTCATTTTCACAAAGCATGTGTCTATTTGAAGGGCACCTCAGCTATCAAAGAGAGTATGCTAATGGAAGCCTTTCACTATTTTGGATTTCTTACACTGATTTGACATTTTGTTTAGGTTTATGAGAAGTTAGAAAAGGCTGTGGATGCTCTGTGTCATGACTGCTTGAATTTTTGCATGTAATCCAGACTATGTACCATCTATGAAGAGATGATGGATGTATTTGTTACCTCAAGTTTGGAAGCTTGTTGGCTCAGACTGGAGAATTACAGTACATCTGGCAATAGAAGAGACCACAAACAAAACCACTCAGACTACAAATCCTTAAACAGAATTTTGTAACAGGTGCACCTCAATTCCTAAGCAATGAAGTCCTTTTATGAGACTGCTAGGAAATCTAAAATAACTGAACAACACCTTAATAATTTCTGCAATAATTATATATATATATATATTTAATTTAAAAAATTCAAGGACAGTTTCAAATATTACATGAAATACCTGAGAAAGCTGAATAATCCANGAAAAAAAAAAAAAAAAGACGTAGTATTTCCTGTCTGTTTGCCTACTTCCAAACTAAAATAATCCCAGATTTAGTTTATGGGATAGTCCCGCTGCTGGTTTGTGGTACTGTTTTACTGAACTTTGATAGAAGATTCTATTTGTTCCACTATTCATTCCCCTAAAATAAACCTGTCCTTCTTCACCTGTTATGAACCAGTCATTGGAGAACACATAAGTGCTGAAGTTGTATAAAAAACACTTCTTAGATTAACACTGAGTGAATTTTGAGTGAATTTTCTCGTTGCCTACAAGATAATTACATTTCTGATGTTGCCCACTTGGAGATGCACTTAAAAGTATCATCAGTGCTTGAGATAACATCTGCTAAGTGCTTTTTGATTAAGTCTTTTATAATTACTCATTTTCACAAAGCATGTGTCTATTTGAAGGGCACCTCAGCTATCAAAGAGAGTATGCTAATGGAAGCCTTTCACTATTTTGGATTTCTTACACTGATTTGACATTTTGTTTAGGTTTATGAGAAGTTAGAAAAGGCTGTGGATGCTCTGTGTCGTGACTGCTTGAATTTTTGCATGTAATCCAGACTATGTACCATCTATGAAGAGATGATGGATGTATTTGTTACCTCAAGTTTGGAAGCTTGTTGGCTCAGACTGGAGAATTACAGTACATCTGGCAATAGAAGAGACCACAAACAAAACCACTCAGACTACAAATCCTTAAACAGAATTTTGTAACAGGTGCAGCTCAATTCCTAAGCAATGAAGTCCTTTTATGAGACTGCTAGGAAATCTAAGATAACTGAACAACACCTTAATAATTTCTGCAATAATTATATATATATATATTTAATTTAAAAAAATCAAGGACAGTTTCAAATATTACATGAAATACCTGAGAAAGCTGAATAATCCAGTGAGTATTACCAGAAAGTCCTTGCCAGTCTATCCGCTGTGAGTATTACCAGAAAGTCCTTGCCAGTCTATCAACTGGTCAAATAATCTCACCAGATGGGGTTGATGATTTAATGAAGTCATTGGAGATACAAACATATAATGATTTTGAAAAGAATCATCTAAAAAGTGAGATGCTTCTCATCCTCTTTGCAGAAATTATATGATCAGATGTCCTTAAAATATTTTCAGTCATCAAACAAAAAAAGACTTGTAAATATCTCAGGAAAGAAAGTTATATCAAAGCAGATAAGAATATATTTAGAAACACATTTGTTGATGCTCAAAACAGATGGTGGGACATTTGAGAAAAACTGCGTTATCTTTTTCTCTAAGCATCAGCAATATTAGGTGAAACACTGAAAAACAAACAACACATTTCTGGGTAAAGAGATAGTACAGATTCTGAACCCTATAGAAACCATTCCCTGGCCTTTTGTTCACCAGCTGTGGAATGCTAGCAAAACACTTCCATAATTTCTGAAACATGCCTGATGACTAGCAGGACAGGAACATGCTGTAGGTCAAACAACGAGTATAGACATCCACATGCACTGGGAGATATTAATAGAAGATGTTGAGATATGCAACAAAAAGCCAACACAGACATTGATTTTCAGGAAAAAAAGCTGTGACTCAAAAGATCCAGAAATAGTGAAATAATTTGTGCATTTTTATGAACAAAGCAGGCTTCATCAAATTATTTATTGATTGATAAAAAATAATAAATGACAGAAATAAATTACACATCAAAGACCTTTCACATGTGACTTGCAAACCAGCAAAAGATTAATCTCGGAAAACTGAATTTCTAAATCTTAGGCAGAAGAGAAATTATGTTATTTTGCATATATGTCATGACACAAATGCTAACAGTAAACCAATCATAATTACTGCTTTAAAATTTACAGTAGTAATAATGTTAGAGCTCAGACCCAGACAAGTTTTTTACATTAACAAAACAGAGGACTTCCTTTAGAATTTTTGTACATAGAGCACATTTTTCCAGTTTGATATTGTGAGTGCTTCTGCAGGGAAAAATAAAAAACTTGAGAATACAGTTTGAAAACAGACCTTTGCAGGTTCGTACAACCTTTTGGGGAAGACTTAGGAAATCATTACTCACCTTTTTACTCCTAGAACCGTAGCAATGGATAAAACCGTAAATGCTATAGCTAGATTTTCTGTGACAAACTGCCACAAATGACTGCGGACAATTTCTGCCCTTAGAGTTCATTGCCACATATGGATTGTCAAGAGGAATCTTGGAGACGAATGCATTGTGAGTTCATCACACTGAGTACAACAAGAAGTCATGACTAAATCCAGAAGAAATGTCAATTTACAATGGATAACTGCATCATCCATATCTAGTGTTATGCTGAAACATATCTCTGCTGATTAATAATGAATAATTATTTACTAATAATGTAATTAAGTTATAGAAATATCAGGCTGAAATTGTGTGCCAGCCAAAATATGAAAAATGAAAAGGAGAGTGTAAGAGACTGATTAAGTAAAGGTCTGGAGAACAGAGAGAGGAAGATGAAAAGAATAATTCTCTCTGAAACATCCAGTCCATTGAACATGCTTTTTAGATGTACAAGACTGCTTGCTTTCCTTATTGATGATACGTTTGAGCAAATTATGTAAGTATTTAATTTTAACTATTACTTTTTGAGCAATAAGTATGTTAAGCTTTTCATTATATTAAAAAATTATCAAACAGGAGGGCAAGAAAACATCTGCTGCTAAGCAGTTATTCAGATCAAAGGATCACTTTTAAAGAGTTTGTTGACACATCTTTGTGGGTGTTCATCTGCATTTGCTACCATCTCAGGCGGTAAAATTTCTGTTCTCAAATTATTGATTTTGTTTTAAAAAATACTCTTGAATGCTATTACTATGTATTAGGTGTTTATTGTTATGTACCTTTCCTGGTCACTCCACATACAGGCAAATAGACAGGAAAATCTGATTAAGAGCATTCATTAATTATGGTTGCAAAGCTTTTAAGACACTGAGATAACTCAAATTCTTATTAAGCTTCCCATTAGGAAAATAAGCTCTTTCTTCTAAGTCCTGACTGCTTATTTAAGTCTTTCTACAGAAAATATTACTTCAGTTGATAATATTTAAAGAAACTTCCCAAGACCAATCTGAAGTTGAAGAGGTAGCTTAGCATATTTTTATATAAATCCTATTACCCAGTCAAACAATCGTCCTTTATATGTAATGTCATCCAACAGTACAAATACATTCTATTATCAAGAATATTTAAAGACAGATAATATGCACTCATCCTGGGTATGTGTCACCTGTTCTCAATGAAATCTTTATGAACAACATTAAAAAAATTGCAACTGCTTGCTCTAGCTGCCCTTTATTGTAAGATATTTGAAAAGAATTTATCAGATGCCATCCATTAGGGATATCTGTACTTTAGACACATCTGATGACAAGCTGCTTGGAAATTTTTGGCTTCACTTGAGGAAAAGAGAGAGGAGAAAAAAAATCTTGTCTGGACTTAGGTGAATGCAAAACTATTCTTTTGAAGTGTGCAGCTCAGGATTGCTAATTATATTGACTCCTCAAGTAGAATTTCCTGAGTTGTAATATAATATCTACCTTGAATGAATGATTGGCTTGAGGCAGAAAATTACATATGCCATGAAAATGTGTATATTATCTACCTGGCTGAATGACTATGTTTGATATTTTTTTAGAAATACTTCTTTAGAATCTACAGAGTACTTAAAGTTTCAGTCAAAGAGGAACATTTAAAAGCATCTCCTGAAATATGTATCTCCTCATGAAGTTGTGAATGCAAATGACAATGCTTCTCTTTTTGGAAAAAAAAAAAAAAAAATCTCTCCAGGGTTTTTATTTCCAAGTAAAATCTAGTCCTTTCTAGAGGACATGGCTTTAGAATATTTGAATATTTTTAAGGGTAAAAATATCACCTGCTCCTTAACCCACAGAAAGAATTCTGGAATATGATTCATTTTTTTATACATAATAGTGATGCATGAAATACCTGGCTCTCATTTGAGGCATGCATGTGTTTTCACGTAGCATCATTTCTGACAAAGAAGGCCTGAGCTCCCTACAGAGATGTAGTGTTTCCACATGAAGACATCTTAGCCTCTAGCAAATCTCCATTCCAGTGTGAAACTATGCAGGCCATTTCCGTCTAAGTCTTCGTGACTGATTTGTATCTCTGATCTTGCATGGTGCAATATATTCATTGATGGTAATGGTCTCAATATGACACAAGCACCAAGGACACCAGAATCTTATTGTTAGCAAGGTATCCTAATACTTTTAGCAAAGAATTTGGTGAAAGAAGGCTGTATTAGATTATTTCCTAGGAACATGCAGGTGACAGTACTTTAGTGAAAGCTTCGCTTAACAGATTTGCATAAAAATATTCCTTTTTTATAAGTCAATTATCAGACTTATTCCAACCTGTGAATAATTACAACTGTAAGAGTGGGAACTGGGAGGGCATCCTAACTGCTGAGTGCACCACAGATTTAGGGTGGGAGGATCTTACCACCACTGTTTTTCATTGTCAGACCAAGTACTCGGCCCAGCTAAGGAAGGGATCAGGAGGATCTGGAACATCCTGCAGAGTAACCCCTGCCCTCAGAGTAGCCACATCAGTACGAACTAGAGGAAGAGACCCCAGCGGCACACAGCTAACCATAGGCACAGGTAACCCCTTTGCCAAAATCCCAGAGTGCCCTGTATGACCCATCCACACTGAGTAATGCCCCAGGTGGGAGTAAGTGTTTCCAGGGATACTGAAGCAGAGGTGCAATTTCCAGCGTTTTACTGGAACAGTAATACCTCCAATATGCATATATTAAGCAAATAGGTCATTACTTTCTGAACTAAAATAAAGGCAATTTCCTCTGGAATACTGAAGAAACATTTGATCTGTGAAACTGCAAGTGCTTAGGATGCAAGATAACAGACTGCAAAGTCCAGCATTAGCCTTTTAATATTTAATTTCCATATTAATATGAATCAGATCTTCAGAGATTTACAATTAAGATGTTTGTCAGCATTTCACTGCAAATGCTCCTTGGTGTTTTGAGCTCAATAATTATTTGTCAATGGTTTGGAGATAATACCAAATCATGCTTAAAAATAATGGCCTTCTTGAATATTTACAGAAGAATAGAGTTGATTGCAATTTTTTATCTTATTGTGTACTCAGTTTTATTAAATGTGTGGTACTTTTATTTAGTGGGATGAATTTAAAAAAAATATATTTGTTAATATTTCCCCATCAAAATTAAGCTCCATATTACTATTTTCCATATAAATATCAACATTTGGACTTGAAGTCAATGGCTCTAGAGACAGTCTAGGATGAAGAGCTGTATGAGTTTTTCAGATTGTTCAGCTAAAAAATAAATTAATAAGCCTTCTCTTCTCAAAATAATCACAGTAGCAAATGAAGTTTCCTCAGCTAATATCTTTTCTTTCTTCTTTTTTTCTTAAGATATATCTGTGACAGAAAGACTAAAAGGAAACCTACAGTATTGTTAATTTAGGAGATGTATTTCAGTAACACAGAATAAGTTTATAGCACATGTAGCAGTGAGTCAAGTTTTGACAGTCAACTTTGTTTTTTTTTATTTTGGTCTAGTCAATGGACTGAAGCTAGAACCATTTTTCACCAAAATTAACAACCATCCTTTTGCTAAGTAACTTGGTCCAGACATTGTCCTCACAAAATCCTATGGAGACCTATTACAGCTGGTGTTTTTACACAGAAGGAGATTCTCGACCTTTGCTTTGGCATTTGGCTGGCCCACAGCATGTTTGCAGACCACAATTCCCAAGGCACTGTGGTTGACTCTCCCTGCAGTCCTTTCAGCTTGACATTTGTCTCCCTTTCTATCCTGAGTACCAGTATAATTCTACTGATATCCAGCACAGAGCAGACTCTGATGCCAGAAATGGATGGGGGTTCCCTTCCTCTCTTCAAAAGATTGCATAAAAATCTCAGTTCCAATCACAGATTTCAATTTTCTATTTTTTTATTTTACAGCTAGGTACTATGATATCTTTGAGCTGGACAAAGAAATTTCTCTAAAGTAAGGAATAGTAAATAAAGACTTCTCTAAATTAAATTTCTCAATGGAAATTGCATAGAGGTTAAATTTGCTTTTCTCACTGGTACTGACTAATTAATTTATTTAGATTAATAAATTTGAATCTAACCAAAACATTTTAAATTGCCCAATTCAAGTACAGTTTTCTCATGAGTAGTTCACTGTGTAGCTGTATCTGCTAGTGATGTCGTGGTGTTATGCATACACTGTTGATTGGATTTCCAATGGGTCCATACTTTCCTGGACAGGTCATGACATTGATAAATGCCTCGTCTGATAAAGACAAGTCATGTAGAACAAGAAAAGTAGGTGGTAAGCAGAAAGAATGCCCTCATTGATGTGGCAGCACAGGGATATTCAGCTAAAAAACAAACCAAATTAAAACAAGGAATTCTGTCATTTTTAAGTTGAAACTGTTTGAACTCTCTGAATACTTTGTCCAACAAAAAAGTTTGAGTAGTTGACTTAGGCTGACACAAATGTCACAATATCAGGACTTCCTAAGGGACTGTGCTCTGATTTTCGCCTGGCTGAACTAACACTGGAAACTGTTGATATTTTTCTATCTATTCTTGACAACTGGGGACAGAAAATAGAAGATTACAGACCAATGCCTTCAGATAAAAAGACTTCATGCTACCTGCATTGTGGTTTTATTTTCAATACAGAGACAATTAATATAAGGAGACCATAAACTGAATACCTTTTAAAAAAATGTAAATATGTCTACTTTCTTTCCTTTTTTTTTTTTTTTTTGAAGTGAAACCATTCCTTAAATCCATAACATATTTCCGAGGATTTGTAAGAGCATATGAAATGCAATAAAAAAAGCCCCAAATAACAAAACACCTAAGTTTTAGATGATTTAACCAACTCCACAGAGTTTGGGTTTGTTATTTATTGATAATGATAGTTGCTGTTCTGTTTGATATGTCTGAAAATTTAGAATTTTACCTACAAGATCAAATGAAAGGTTTTTTTTTTTTTTCAAGATAACAGGTTTTTCTTTTTATGGTCAAGAATCCTGTTAGCTGGAATTGTAACAGTGCTTCCTATAGCATTGTAAATCCATTTCTGAACAAACAAATTCTATGACAAACGAGACATTCTCTTCCAGCATTGTACTTCATATTCCTTTGAGTATCTTCTTATATGTGAGATACTTTTATCTTCATATCATGGCTTTATCAGTCTGCTCCATATAAATACATGTTTCTACAAAAGGATTTAATCCTAAGTGGATTATAAAGTTAGATGAACTCCAGTTGAGTGATGGGCCAGAACACTCTATTTCTATAGTCACTTCAATTTTAAAAACCAGGCCTCATTTCTAGAAAAAAAGGAGCAAGAATTTTCAGTAAAATGTTGAGTCAAGCATTCCTGAAGACATTGCCTTGGCACCGTTACATTTAGCAACAGTTTCAAAGGTACACATTTCAAGGGCATCCTTCTGAATTTTACAATATCCTTGAATATGTACAGATATGTAAAAACACAGAACTATCCATTCTTAGGTAAAAATAGAGAACTATCCTTTCTCAGAAGCAGCATATTTGTGAGACTTATATTTTACTCCTAAAATTCACAGTACATAGACAGCTTTTATGGTTTACAGATAATTACAATTAAAAATATTTGCAAAGGGTTTACCAGGGTTTTTTTAACAGATTTTATGGGATATTTGAAATAAACATGTCGCTCACTTTTGTAGCGAGGAAGTCCATGCTGTTATTGGCATCCTGTCAAGTACAAGAAAAAGAAGAGTGTTGTGCCTTGATTATATATGCAATTTATTTAGGGTTCAAATAAAAGAGGGAAAAAGAAGAAAATTATATTGTATGTGATTTTTTTTTTTTTTTTTTCAGCTGAGGTGGTTGCCATGAAGAGAGGTTCCAGTGGTGAAAAGAACTTGTGACAAAGGGAACAATTGCTGCCTTGCAGGAAGGTGTTCAGCCCGTGCCCATGCTGGTCTCTGTCACAGCAAAGGGCACCCACAGCAAATGCTGCTTGTGCTGCACCAGCGGCAGCATCCACATGTGCTGTGCCCCAGGAATGACATCCACCTCCCTCTGGATGCTGCGAGTCCAAAGGTCCTGGGAAAACAAATCTGCCTCTGTGTATTGCTGAATTCTGTCTCCTAGTCCTCGCTGTGACAAAAGCAGGGAGGTTGAAAAGATTGCTTCTATAACACTCATGAAAGGAAGGAAAAGTGAAGTGGGCTCCACTGCCCAGTTTTAAGACAATTCAAAGAAATCAGGCAGTCCCTGGACACTCCTGGACTGCAAAGAAGATTCTCTACCATTCACTGAACAGTAGAGATTGAAATACTGATGATTTCCCACACTGAAAGCAGTTGCTACCACAATCTATTGAATATATTCACATCAGTCATGCTTCGTTTTGGTACTCTGGACAGGCATGAAATTCACTTTTGTGAAGTTTGATTCAATGTGAGAGTCGCACTTTAAAAACAGAAGTGAAATATCTTGGCATTTAAAAACCAGACTTTAATATATCAGGCATTGAGTGTTTCTTTTTTTTTTTTTTTTTTTTTAAGTCCTAGACATACTCTTATATGTGTCGTCAGATTTAAATTCAGGTCACATTCCTTCAAAAGTAACTTAGTGTTACTATGAGATGATGAATGGATTGAAGTAACCCATCTCAACAGAGAAAGATATCATCCTAATAATCTGATATTTTATGTTCTTTTTTATAATTACTTTTGCCTCAGATTAATGAATTCCATTTACAGTAGCAAGCAAGCAAATGAAAACCATTCAGCACAA
This sequence comes from Daphoenositta chrysoptera, assembly GCA_013397915.1. Lineage (NCBI taxonomy): Eukaryota > Metazoa > Chordata > Aves > Passeriformes > Daphoenositta > Daphoenositta chrysoptera. The sequence continues at coordinate 493,058 of VZRO01002818.1, read as the reverse complement.
GTATGAAATATAATGGAAAGATGAGACTATTTGGTATGTAAGACATAAATTGAAGTATTGAAGGGTCATTATTTACAAAAGAAAAGGATTTTTCTCATGGTATAAATTTTATTAAAAAGAAGTGTCTTTCTCTCAAAGGAAATCAAATGCATTTACATTCTTGAAGACAATTACCAAGGCCACAGAACTGAAAAACTAAGCTTTCAATTTCCTTCTCAAATAACCCTCTTTGTTCCCACTTGTTTTTCTGTTATGTGTGTTATATCCTTCCTCTCTCTCTCTCTTTGTTCCATTTGAAATCAAATCATTAAAAGAAATTTAAAAAAAAAAAAACAACCCGGTATTTTAAAAATGAAGTTCTGTTTCTATATAAATCCTTCCTTGTTTAGAAATGCATGGTCTCATCTCCCGAGGAATGCATATCTCTTTCAAACAGGATCCCCTTGTAACAGCTGTTCTGCAGCCTAAAGCAGCTGAGTGCTGCTTAATAAAGCCATTACACTAAAAAGTGAGAAGGAGTGGATCTGTGAGCTGGAAAGGAGCAGTTCCAAGGAGCCGGGACACCAGGCTCAGGGTCACAGTGCTGAGAGCAAAGGCATCAGCATGCGAATCAAATGTCACAGGTAGAAGTGGCCAAGGAAGTCAGACATCTGCAGACTGCAAGGGAGCAAGTGACTCCATAGCAACCAGAGTCTGTCTTTAACAGGAAAGATCCTAATGGTATCTAGAGCCCCAATTTCTATGTTACTGGAAGGGCTACCTGCCCACCACCCCTATTAAAAAA